>CM030177.1:13990525-14028025 GCA_017639675.1 Aplochiton taeniatus
CACCACCTGGCACCACCACCTGGCTGTCTATTTGAAAGTCCAAGCCAAACACTTTCTCAAAGTTCCGCTCTTAAAACTTCCAGAAAACCAAAAAAAAAACTGTTTTACTCCACCGCAAAAAAAAAGTGTGAAAAAAAGACAGCGGCCCAAACATCAAGATGGTTACTATGTATGCAGCGTGAGAGAAAAGGAAGTCAGATGGAGCAAGAGGAAGATGAGTGGGAGATAATGGTCGCTCTTCGCCTCGGTATCTTCCCCCCAGCTTGGCTCTGTAAGGAACTAAATGTTCAAACCGTGTACAGAACAAAAAAAACGAAACAAGAACTCGATATTCTCGATAATATAGCGTACAGAATATGAACGACACAGAGCCGAGGTTAAGATGCGGCACGTGCTGTTTGTGTATGGAGGCCAGCTGTTGTTGACGCGTGGGTACTGTCTCCTCATCCCCTCCAGCAGGGCCCTGTCGATGGAGGGTATTGACTGGTGTCCCCCGTTGGGAATAATGTCCTTCTCTCAGCACCTGGACCATAGTAGCGGGGGGATAGGGTTATTTCCTGTTGTTCTCTTTCTCTCTCTCTTTTTGTCTCTCTCTCTTTCTCTCTCTCTCTCCCTCACTTCCCTGGGGTGTGAGGAATGGGGTGTCTTCTCACACATATGGTTTCTCAGGTGCTGCAGCTGGGAGAGGGGGCGAGACCTGAGTTTCTAACACCTTATTTCTAGCCCCTGTCGAGGGGTTTATTAACAGTAAAAGACACAGAGAGAGAAATAGATTAAGAGAGAGAGATAAAGACAGATAGAGAGAGATAAAGAAAGAGAGAGAGAATTGAATAAAAAAAAAAACACTTTATTTCACACTGCTGGAGTAGTTCCTTTCACACTGACTAGTTAGCTAGTTAGAGAGGGAGAGAGAGAAAACTAGAATAAGAGAGAGAGAGAGAGAAAAAGAGAGAAAGAGATCAAGAAAGAGAGAGAGACGGAAAGAGAGAGAGCACGCTAAGGAACCACATTGTGGTTTCTTGGCTGTGAAGTAACGTAGTCATTTGTTTTTCTCTCAGTATTGTGTCTTGTCATTGTTTGAGCCTTAGTTACAATATTAGCTGCTCGCAAGGACAAAGACAATTCTGACAGGTGAACATCCATATCCCAGCCGGGCTGTAAGCTGCCTTCTCTTCCAACAGAGTCTATGACACGGAGACAAAGACCCATGTAGCTAGAGAAAGAGAGACAGAGAGACGAAGAGAGCGAAAGAGAGAGAGAGACAGAGAGAGAGAGTGAGAGAGAGAGAGAGAGAGAGAGAGAGAGAGAGAGAGAAAGAGAGAGACAGAGACGAAGAGAGCGAGAGAGAGAGAGAGAGAGAGAGAGAGAGAGAGAGAGAGAGAGAGAGAGAGAGAGAGAGAGAGAGAGAGAGAGAGGGGGGCTCATGGATTGGAGCGTGAAGGAGATGAAAGTGAACCTGACGGAGTCGCCGAAGAGGTAAACGTCCACGCAAACAGAAGCAGGGGGCCGAGGAGCAAGAGCCAGTCCCAGTGGGCACCGTCCACAGGCTCTTCAAAGGGATCGGGTCGTTTGTCATCCTCCTGCAGCATGCCTCGGTGGTTCTGTGGCTCTGTGGCCTGTGGCGATGGAGAACAGTGTGTTTCAGAGCAGCAACACAGCACTACAAGCCTAGCGTGGTGTCACGACGCTATGTACATCTTGATAAAAACATCAAATATTGAATAAAATCATAACGTTTCAGACCAACGGGCAAACATCACCGCATGTATTTACATGTCCTGGATCCTGGTCACGGATTAACGGACCAAAATCCCCTCGTATGGATTATACTGACGTCAATCACAACAACAGGCACCAAAAAAAAAAATCAAAACGGCGACGACAAATGAACAACAACCTTGTGTCCCCTTGGGCATTGCCATGGTGATGAGAGCCGCCGTGTGTCCTGGGGAGAGCAGCTGGTCGCTGTTTGCATCGCCTGTGTGTGTGTGTGTGTGTGTGTGTGTGTGTGTGTGTGTGTGTGTGTGTGTGTGTGTGTGTGTGTGTGTGTGTGAGACGCTCAGGCCTACCCTGACCTTATTGGACAAAAGTCAACAACTTTGTCGGGGACTTATTGTCTGCTCTTCATGTGTACAACCAGATGGGATATTAATAATAGCGCTCAAGTAGAGGAAAAGGGTAAAGCAGAATGAAAAGAAACAAAAAAGCTGTTAGTTAATTAAATATAGAAATTGAGGGGAATTGCTTACTGAAAACATATACGTTGGAGGAAATAGGGAGTCTGTGTTTGTGATGGTTGCCTAGGTAACGTTTTAACCAGATTTTGCTGAAAAAATCCGTAAAATATAAAATATGCTGGGCCATGGCCAGAGGCATAAACAAACCGCCAGTGAAGCAGACAGAAAGCCCCCATAAATAATAGTGTTTCATGCAGAGGGAAGATAATGACTGTTTGACCTCGAAATTTTTTGTCAATCGATGCCCACCCTTTCAGTGGGGCCAATTACATGGAACAGACTTTTGGCCTCAGTCTGTTGGTCAGTCAGTCAAGTTGACCATCAAGTCCATCAAGTTAGCCAGGCAGTAAGACAGCTTGTCAGTGAGACAGTTATTCAGGTAGACAGTTTGTCAGTAAGTCAGTGAGGCTCTTTGTCCAATTATTGAGCTGCTGTATTCCTCCATTAGCTAACAGGCTAGAGGGTCAGGGTGGATGGTGTAGCGATCGTCCCATTGCTAACTTTACCTTAGCTACATGGCTGTCCCCTGCAGCAGAGATCACGATCTGACACCACTGTTAGACAGGCTGAGCTCAGAGCTCCTGGAGGTGACAGACTGGTGAGGATTCTGCACACGTGCTTTTTCCTACTCGGTGTGAATGACTGTAGGTGCGAGTGTGTCTCTTTCGAGTGTGCCCTTTCCAGGGAATCCCCTCTGACCAGGCTGGATGAAACAAAGTTAAAATGTACAACCAACAAAACTCTAGCCCAGTGTATTCTTCTTGGTACTCCGAGAGCGCCATATTCTGTTATGCTATCCATGAAACATTCCGCTACACCGCCTTAGCGCGTCGAGCCTGGTGGATGGCATTTGAGGCCGGTAGCTCGACCTGCCTACGTGAGCCGAGCCAGGGCCCGCACCGATCCCTGGAGGTTTAGCCTGCCAGATTACGAATGAGGGAGAGAGGCCAGGCCAGATATTCCTCTACCACATGTTTCCGCATCAGCATTAACAGGAAATTCAAATCTAGGTTAAAAGCTATTGATTACTATGAGTAATGGCATGCATGCTTTAGCACCGGGACGTTTAAGTGGACAGCTGCCTGGGAAAATGTAAAGCAGCGGCGGGGGTCTCCAGGGCTCATTGCTATTGGGTGCCATTTCCTGGATTTTCCATTCTAGGCGCTCACCAGAATGATCTGCCTAGAAAAGCCGTTCCTAGCGGGTGTAAGTTAAGTGCCTGAAACTCATTGTCGCGGCACCTCCCATGGTAGCTGACGAAGCTGCTGACGTGATCCTGAGAAACGGCTGCCTGACAGTCTTCAGGAATAAGAGCTTCTCTCGCTTTTTCACAGCGCCCGCGTCGTTTTCCCACGCCTGTCAGGAGATCCACGAGCGTGTCCCTTTGTCTGTTGCTGTTGCTGGTAGCCCTGTTAGCCGGTCCTTGCCCCATCACACTTCTCCATCCCCGTCACTCTGATCTAGGCCAGCCATCCCGTTGGACTTTACGATACTGTCGGCCTCCTTAAGTGACGCCACATGGGGGTGATGCGGGATGTGTCTGAGCTGGGGATCGGAAAGCGAAACAGTAACGCGGCGTTGCTCCGGACTATTCTTCACTGAAGGGAATGGATTGTAATGGAGGTGAAATATAAAAATATTTTTTTGTTTTGTTTATCGCAGAGCGCAGACCCCCCCCCCCCCCTCCCCTCTCTCTCTCTCTCTCTCTCTCTCTCCCTCTCGCTCGCTCTCTGTCACACAAACACAGAATCACAAGATTGGCTAACAGAACTAGTCTCAGCCATCATGTAAGGACATTTGCATAATTCTAATTAAACAGTTGTTCAAATGCACTGCAATCATGTATTCAGAAGAAATAATTCTTTTATATGTTAATTTCCTCGTGGTCTCATCTGGAGAAAGGCATTATTCTAAGCTTAACGTGGGAAGACATACCAACATATTGTCATCACTTTGTAGTAATGTTTCTTACTGTTCAACTAACTCTTTTTCTCTCTTTTTTTTCCTGAACATACCATATGATAAAGTTGGGGGAGACAAAATTAAATAAAGCTTCCCACCGTCCCGTCACGTTTCCCTTCACAAACGAAAGGTGTTATTGTACCAGGACTGACTGAATTAGCTGCAATTTCTCACCAATTTGGCTGTAGTACATAGGGAAAATGTGATTAGCGAAGGTGCTTATTGGATCTTGTTTCCGCTCTCGCATTAAACCTCACGGCTAAACCAGCCGACAAGTTCGCCGCGTAGCTTCTGTGCGTCTCCTCCAGTGTCTAAGTGCTCAGCTGGCAGGTTGCGGACGCGGATGATCAGCTAATGTGTGTCTGTCCTCAGTAAATGTGTCTCTCGTTCGCTAATGACGAGCTTTCGCCAGATTAGGCTGCGTTTGATTGCGACAACGGCACTGTGCCCAAAGAGAAAAGCATAGCCAAACAGAACAGAGCAGAAATGTACAAAAGAAAATAAATGAATCGAACTCAACAGTATGGGAAAGGGGATTATAATCTGCTGTTTATTTCCACTGGAATACACTTTTGTTTTTAGGTGTGGGCAGGTGTGTTTTTCCTAAGTGTGAAGGGGAACATATGCTGAAATTAATGGTGTCAGAATCACAGCTATTTGTCATGTGATATAACAGCACCTTGCCTTGAGGTGCCACTGACCTCAGTAAGAAATATCCTGCTATTTGTTACAGCCACAAGCACGCACATACACACACACACACACATACACCCATGCATGCACGTGTACACACAAGCACACTCCCTACACTGGCAGTGTTTCTCTCTCTTCTCTCCATATTTCTTATATGACCACCCACCCTCACACACACACAGACACACACAGACACACTGAACAGCCTGCTTGTGGTGGTGTTCCCCAGGTGACCATCCTGATCATCTTGGCCTTGGCATTCCTGGCCTGCATCGTGTTCCTGGTGGTGTACAAGGCCTTCACCTATGACCACGCCTGCCCCGATGGATTCATCTACAAGGTACAACCACTCAACCCCCCCGCCCCACCTCCTCTCCCTCCAACAACCCCACTCCACCCTCCCCCTGACTATACTGTCCCCTCAGCCATCCCAGTCTGCTGTATCAGAGCCCACCAGAGGAAGAAATGTTCTAGAAAACAGGATTTCATAAGACCCGAAAGGAACCAGCATGGCCCGGCTAATGGAGGGCTGTGCGTTCTAGAAAAGGTTTTCTTTAAATCTTTGACTTTGAGTGAAGGGCCAGTTTAGAAATCTCCCGTGCTTTAGCGAGTCACCTTGGCTGGGGTCGACTGGGGGGGGGGGTGGGTGGGGGGGATTAGCCAGAGTAAATCTTGTTTCAGACACGGCCCCTTGCCCGCGGCCCGAGAGAGCTTGTATTAAAACGGTCCCCGGTCCTGTTCTTGAAAGTGACGGGCGTGAGGGGAACACGCAAGCGGTACAACAAAAAAAACGTGCCAGTCCGCTTTTTTAACGCCGTTTACCTTTACAACATATCATTTACAGTACTCTTTGCCTCAATTGATTTGAGATGGGGTCCACTGCCACCTATGTATGAACGGCATGAAGAAAATAATGCCATACACATGGGTTTCATACATGGTAAGACACGGCATACTGTCCAATACCATTACTGTACTGCTCCGTTTGTAAAGCTATTCCATCTGCCCGTGTTTTTTACTTAATGGCCAGCTCAGTAGGAACCAACCGCTTTGTTACATCAAGTTGCTTTAACAGTGTAAGAACCGTCCATCAGAAGTATGGGTAAGAGGCCCCTGGTCCCACCTGTCTCACCCCCGTGTCCCCTGTCCTCCCCCTCCCCCTCCCCCACAGCACAAGAGGTGCATCCCGGCCTCGCTGGAGGCCTACTACACGGCCCAGGACGCCAACTCCCGGGGCCGCTTCTACACGGTCATCAGCCACTACAGCATGGCCAAGCAGACCACCTCGCGCTCCGTCTCTCCCTGGCTCCCGGCCGGCGCAGGGGCCCCGCACGACTCCAAGCCGCCGGGCACCGAGGGCCACTGAGAGGGGAGCCACGCAAACGCAACGCGCAGAGACCGATAGACCACACGCACACACACACACACACACACACACACACATAAACAGAGGCACACACATGTAGACTGTAGATGGATAGCCACACACACACACCCGTAAACACACACACGCAGGCAAACGGACACCGGAAGTGGTACGCGCCGTCTTGGTTCTCTTTCTCATGTCTGCACATTCCTCACTATTTTATTTTTTTTACGGTAACTTATTGCTGTTTTGTATTCAATTTCAGGCTACTGTTTGTACATAGGCTCGAGTCAATGTCGAATATTCACCCCAAACGGTCTTTTTCTGACCTGCTTTGAAGTAAAAGGAGTCTTTTTTGTGTGTCTATGCCAGCGTAACTCCTCC
Organism: Aplochiton taeniatus; assembly: GCA_017639675.1. Lineage (NCBI taxonomy): Eukaryota > Metazoa > Chordata > Actinopteri > Galaxiiformes > Galaxiidae > Aplochiton > Aplochiton taeniatus. Next base: position 13,997,168 of record CM030177.1, read on the forward strand.
AGTCCCTGCCCTCTCCAGCCCTTCCATAACTGTAGCTAATGAAAGGCATGTAAGAATGGTACTTTTTAACTCGGCATCCTCGTAATACTGTGACACCATACACTCCTGTGGGAACCAGTAGAATTCATCCGGGGAGCTTACCGTTGGCTCTTGGAAAGGATTGACGCAGTCGTTCACATACAATGAAGGTATAGGTGAGGTGTTCTATCTTAACGGTTTAATGACCCCCATCTCATTGACCCTATACAGCACCCTGTAGGCCCAGCGTTCCCACCACCACCCAAGTTGTACATAGCCCCACGCATTCAGGCTAGGTTCTGTGTGTGTGTGTGTGTGTGCACTGTTGTAGATGTCATACTCTGTGTTTTTTTCTTTAAATCGGAGAAGAGCTGGGCCAAACCTGCCCACCGTTTCCTTACACACGGCACCAGAAGATAGCCCAATAGCTACACAGATAACCGCTGACGTGTCTGCACGCCGGTCAATGGCCGACATGGGGGGCATGGGAGTATGGAACGGAAAACATTGTTCATGTCTTTGCCAAAACTCTATTTGAACGGCAATGTTCAGAGCCATTCCTAGATGTGCTTCTTGGCGGAGTATGGGTTTGTTGTGTTTTTCGATATACTTTCATCTTCTGTTGTCCGGAACTCTGTTTTTTGAAGATGTTGTGATGTTCTTAGTTGATGTGTAGCAATGCCTGGTGTAATTTCTGGATGTGTGTATTCCTCCCTGCGAGGCTCAAAATGAAAATAAAATAAGCTGTGACCTGTACAGTGTGTGTGTGTTGGTCTGGTTATTTTCTAAGTACGGCACGCGATGGCGGTGGTTCATAGCATATGTTCCATTATTAAATCACATTGAAAACAGCAACACCGCCTGGCTACTGTTTGTCATAGTGTGCCTATTGTGATAAGGCAACTGTATTTGACTGTGTTCAGCCGACTGTGTTTGACTGGCTGCTACATGAATAGTAAATGACACATGAACAAAAACTGCTATCCACGGAAACGTTCTGTCCCTCAGTGTACATTACTAAATTGGAATGCCAGGGATCTCGAGTTCAGCGTGTCAGAAACATTTCCAATACCTCGGGACAAAACAAAACAGCAATAATGAGGTGTGAAAGCCATGTACCTGTCAGTCATTAACGTCAAGGGAGTTTGTGCATGTACATATGTGTTTGTGTGCGTGTGTGCACGTGTTCGTGTGTGCACGTGTGCACGTTTGTTCTGCATGCAGCACGATGTACTCCCGAACAGCATGGAGTCTCTCTGCGTGAGTGACAGACACAGGGTTGTCATCGCTGGCTTCTCATTAGATAGCTTGTCTCTCCTCCTCTCACAGGATTGTCGCGGAATGGGCACAGCTCCCTTCTCGCTAACCACTTTGGGGAGGGGGGGTATTTCAAAGACACCTTCTGAATGCCACAGTTAACGTTCAGCCCAATCCAATCGATACGCACACCTTTAGACTCCGCAGTGGGGAAAAAATGAAGACTTAATAAGAGTTTTATACAGAGGAGAAAGAGCAAGAGAGGACTCTGAAGGATACTCCGGTTTAATGCTTCGCAAAACCCGGTGTTTATGAAAACAAATAGATGGAATTCTGATCGAAAAACGCATTTGTGGAGTCACAACAACAGCTTGTTTGCATTTTCAGCAGCCTGCTAGTTTTCAAATCATGTGTGTTATAATCCTTGGTACAGTGAGGAAAATCAACTCGTGAGCCTTTGAGATTATACCGCCTGAGCACTCTTAGGGGAGGAGGGATCTGATTGCCAATCAGTTGTGAGTGAAATCCATCCTTGGTTGGTTCCCGGTGGACTCCCTGTAATTGTCATTGGAAGTAGCTTCTCCGGGTAATGCTGGCGGAGTTCCTGGCGGCGGATGGAGGATGCGGTGGAGAGTTGACACGGTGCAAAGGTAAGTGATTGTGGCGGGCAGACCTGAAATGCCTCCCTCTGAGGAGAACCGGAATTAGCGGGGAAGGAAGGAGTCAGAGTCTCCGCTGTAATGGACATGATCATGACTTATTGCAGGCATCTGGAAGAGCGAGGCCTATTATTTCTTGAGACCCATCCAACCCAGTCCCTCTCACACAAAATGGCTTGCACTCCCTGCGGCAGCTGTGTGTATGGCAAACTGAACCCAAAGCTCATACACTCGGGGCTACACACAACCCAATTAGGCTGTTTACATATCCGGTATGGACAACAATGCAAAGAAAAGAGAAGAAGGGAGAGGGTGCCTCTGTGCCATTACAGTACTGTATTACAAACTATATTTGAATATATGTGCTGTATGACTATATGTAAACTACATATAAATGTACTGTATGGCTATATAGAAAGTATATATACAGTATATGTACTGTATTACGATAATGTAAACATATTTGTTTAGCCATTACCACCCAGTAACAGTATCGTATGACTATATATAAGCTATATAAACGCACTGAATGACAAAATAGAAACTATATATTTGTACTGTATGTCTATACATTTGTTTTGTCAGTTATTGTTATTCTTTTCTTTCGACCAATCTGTTTAGTTTGCCTATTGCCAGCTGGCCCAGGGACAAACTGCTGGAAACTAGCCATGTAGGCTAAAGTTGCCCCATTTACTGGAATGTACATCAATGGGGAATTCCGACGTTACTATAAATAAATACATAAACTATGTTTAGCCATTATCACCCCCTTTGTTTTGCGGCAGTAGCCTACCCACTGTGTGACAGCAGATTAAAGGACACCGGTATGGACCAGGTGACCCAGGGCCACTCCAGCCCAAAGCTGCATTCCACATTCGGCCATTTCCATTCCTCTCCTCCTCTCTACTCTCATGCCCCACCCATGGCGGATGTTGTCGTTTTCTCTCCCCTCCGGGACTTTGGTCTTGTCGTGGCGAGGGGGCTCACGTACCTCAGTGACCTGGAGAGCTGCTGAAGGGAGGAAACTCCAGGCAGCTTCAACCACACCGGACAGATCTACGGTGACAGAGAGGTCGGACTGAACAGTCCAAATACATTCCTGGCCGTGTAACAATGCTCTACCAATTGAGAGCAAACACTTAGTCGTGACATATTTATTATTCTCCGGTTGCTTTTGTCTGGCAGTAACTCAGTACGCTAACTATTCAAGCGCAGTGTTATATATCTCAGAAGCACACTGAGGGCGTCATTTCAAAGTTTGGATCTACTCTTCACGACTCTTAATTAAACTGCAGAGACATATTGGAGTCAATAATAAAAAAGAAATACTATATTGATGCTACAGACATCGATTCCAACTTTATTTGTTTAACACTAAAGAAGTTAGAGCTTTTTTGGGGGACTAACCGACGTGAATTACAGCAGTGAATAGGCAACTTCCAGTTTTCTTTCTATCTAATCACATGAGAATGAGATTCTGAACAATAAGGTGGGGAATATCAATATTGTCATGTTACTATTGACTATATTATTATAATACTACAATACTACTACTACTATAATATTACTCAAACTGAATTGGATGCAAATTAAAGCCAAAGCTTTTATATTGCACTTTTACTAGTTTGACTCAACTTAGAAGACCTAGAACTAACTAGAAAAGTAGTTTTGCTATTGCCCTAAATATCGTGCATATGAAACATTCAAGATTATGGTAATGCATTCATTCCAGGTATCATGATATTGAAGAAAAATAGCAATATTTGATGTATTTTTTTGATTGGCCCATCACTAATGTTTATGTATTATTTCAGGATAATAGTTGTTTTATCTAAAGCTGCTGTCTGTGGGGCTGCACAATATGAATTTTTTCATTCTCTCTCTCTCTCTCTCTCTCTCTCTCTCTCTCTCTCTCTCTCTCTCTCTCTCTCTCTCTCTCTCTCTCTCTCTCTCTCTCTCTCTCTCTGTATGTTTGTCTCTCTTTCTGCTCTGAAAGGATTGTGTTGAAACTGTAGCGGTGTGTGTTGCTATTCATTAGGGACGGGCCTGCAGTCTCCATGGCCTTCTTGTTTTCAAATGCATCCTCATTTCTCTCTCCCCCTTTCTGTCTTTTTTTTTAATCCATCACTGCCTCTGTCTGTCTGTCTGTCTGTCTGTCTGTCTGTCTGTCTACATCAACAGTATGCATCATTTTAAAATAATTGTCAGGGGGAAAAAGAGATAGGAGGGATGTTTATGAAACAAAAGAAGTCCAGCAGCAGCAGCTGAACTGTCCAGTGGGCGCTGGGGACTGAGAGGCGAATGACTCCAGTGCTCCGGCTTCTGTTGCCACAACAAAGCGTTAGTCTGGGGGAAAAAACGTGACCACACCTTGGATGGCCTCACGCCCACACCTGCACATACATACTGTACACGCTGTACGTACACTCAAAGCCGCATGCAAACACGCACGCTGCCATCTGCATGCACCGTTTCCTCCCCCTCTTCCTCCTTCTCTTCCTCCTCCCCCAGCGCTCCACCTCCACCAGCCACTTCCTGCTGTTAGAGGAAGCTTGTGACGGTGCTGGCAGAGACTCTTGGGGAGCACAAGGGGGTGGGTGGGTGTTGGTGGTGGTGGTGGTGGGGGAGGGGGGGTTGAGGGGCGGGATTGAGACGGAGGATTATGGCCGGTAGGGAGGACAGGAGGAAAGGGTACGGGGGTTTGGATGGGGGTGTCGGTGGAGGATATAGAAGAGAGTCGGAACGAGGGAACAAGGAGACCTGGAGGAGGACGAATGAAAGGAGGTAGCGTGGGATTGTGTGTCCTTACGGCCTTTTCTCTCTCTCTCTCTCTCTCTCTCTCTCTCTCTAAGTGGATTTAATTTATTTTTTGCTCTGCTTAATGTAGCTGACGCAGACATCAAATATTCAAGCGTCCCTGTCCTCCTAAAGCAGGGGTTTGTCCTTTCGAAGCCTGAAGCGTCTCCGTAATTTAGCTCTGCCCTACTTTCTCACAGCCATTTAGGAGGCGTGTTGAATGTGCACCCACATACATGCTTAGGGGGACTCCCCCTGTACAGGGAGGTGGCCCGTGCAACATTCAAAGCCAAGAGGATGGTTTCATTATTTATAAGATATGTCTGGCTGCAGCACTGAGGTGTTTTGTCCCCAAATTAGAACCAGACAAGGTGAGAGATGCTGAAAGCATGTTTGAAATTCAGTGTCCCATGTCGTCAGTGCCTGTCAACAGCATTTACCTCCGTAAGGAAATTAACCCGAACACAAACATAACCCCAGCAAAGGGACTCGGCTCTCACCAGGAGGTAGCTGGAGTAGTTCACAAATACGAAAGATATCTTCGGTTGGAGTGGGGGGTGTTCCAATGCGTTTGGTGTTCAAAGTAGTGTGTGTGTGTGTGTGTGTGAGTGTGTGGGTGTGTGTGTGCGCGCGCCAACAGCGAGACAGATACGCAGACGAACCCTGGTGCAGTAACCATGATGTAAAGCTCTCTGCAGACAGAGTTCTGTGTGAGTGTGCTGGTTCTGGTGACACTAGGGCGATAGGATAAACCCGGTTCATACAGTATGCCAGTCATATTTAATAATGATGCCAAACCCCTAAGCCTTGACATTACAATTGGCGAGAAAAAAAAACGTCTGTCTAGGCAGTGATTAAAAAGTGAAAACCCGGTCTTGTCTCGATTTCACCCTTTAAGGAATAAGTCTTAAGAGACGGGTTATTTAAAGGAAGAAGAGCAGTACAAACGCTAATGAATTCCTGTCGGTTATTCCTATGACGAGTGGCCCGGCGTCCTGCCCGACGTGCCTATCCTCTGTGTGTTTATCAAACTTCCCCTCCCGTCCCTGTGCGTGAGCCTCTGCCCTTTGTGTGGGGCAGCGCACCACGTCACAGCATCCACATCCTTAGACTACGGCTCAGGGGGTCTTGACCTGATTCCCGAGAATCAATTGGCCGGCTTCTCTAAGTGTCGCTGAACCCCATTGTTGGGAGCCAGAGTCAGGGCCACGGTTCTGAGTGATCCTCGCCCCGCCCGCGTGGCACTCACTGAAAGTCAAAAGGAACGAGACCGTTATCGGCGGAGGCTGCTCTGTTGCTGTCCTCCCTTTCGTCTTCCCTCGCTAATTGCCCTCTAATTGGGCCTCTCTCTGCCGCGTCACACACGGCTATTAGAGCTTTTGAGGTAAGAGAGACCGAGAGACTGATCAATGGCCAGACATGTCATCTGCCCTCCTTTTTGCGTCCTCTTTCTATTTGATTTCACTCTATTTCTCTGATCTGTCTTTCTCTCTCTCTCTCTCTGAATCTCTCTCTCTCTCTCTCTCTCTCTCTCTCTCTGTCTCTCTCTCTCTCTCTCTCACACACACACACACACACGCACACCTGGAAGAATGGTCCCCTTCTCTTCCCCTCCACCGCCCACTGGGCTTGCGGATAGCACCTCTAGAAGCCCTTATCCTCACCAACTCCGGTGCATTAGCAATTGAAAAACAGCGACGGCGCCCGTCCGGCTCACCTCTGGCTCCTCTTTCATCGCGGCGGAGGTGAAAAGAGAACCACCTCCCTGGAAAGCCGGCGATAAGAGGAACAAAGCCCCCAGTGGAGGCTGTGGGTTATGGAGGCCGACAAGGCCCCGAGTTCAACCGAGCCTCAGAGAGAAACGCTGAACAGGCAGGTAGTGTGGGCTTGGCTCCCACAATATAGACACCTGACAGGGGGGGCTGCTTTTGAGCTCCCCTTTAGCCTGAATGGGCAGAAACACGGATTGGGGCTGGAGGAAGATGTGTGGAGATGGGGGGGGGGGAGTTCCCAGGAGAAACAGGCCGCGGAGGGGATGTGTGCTGTCTGTCCTCAGGACACCCGGCCTGACTTTACCCGGCAGTTTCCCAAGTTAGCGCCGTTAACCTCGCCAGACTTTAATAGGAATACTCACAGACACGCGCAGGCACAGGCAAAGCGGGCAGTGCAGAAGTTTATCACTCGATAAATCCGCCGGATCAGCCGACAGCTGCCTAAACGGCGACGGCACTAAATACTTTTTGTCTGGAGAGAGTTTTCCGGGACGTGTCCAATGAGAGATGAGAAAAGCCGGCGTTGGACCGTACGGAAGTGGGTGGGCTGCAAAATGGAGGACAGTGCAGTGCATCACCTGGCCCTTGAAACTGGCCCACGTGGCACTACCCAGAGGAGCAGTAGGCTAAAAGTAAATGCATGGACCTGACTTTAAGGGAGAATCAATAGCTAATCCAGAGAAGTTGGGTTGGCGCAGACCTCAATAATATGAGGTCCATCTGAGTCCGATCATGAGCTCTCGCGCAGCTCAGACTTTTTGCCTCAGCGGACGTCTTACCACAGACCGCCAGTTCTACATCAGCGCTAATTGTTTGAGACAGTGACTAAGACTAATCTTCTATTCCAGACTATAAACGAGAGCAGTTTGACTCCCACACCCGCTCCACTCTAATCATGTAATATACTTAAACTAAACATAGTGTCAACTCAGTATACCGTTCTATAAATGTTAGCAGAAAAATGATAAATAAATAATAATGAATATGAATAATATTATTGAGCAGAATAGTGCCACCTCACATGCTATATTTAGGACTTGTGATGGCAGTAGATCCATTTAGGATTAACGTCAATAAACACAAAAAATGTCCCTTTACCTCTATCACAAATCCTCTGGTCACCCCTAGGACAACATTTCATTGTTATACGTTTGTTCTGTTGCCAGTCCACACATAATACAATTCAAGTTAACAATTTTTTTGGGTCAAGCTCAGTTTATTGCACTACTGCACTTTGTCATATTGAAGAGTTCCACACGCTCTATTTTGGAGCTGTTCTATCGTTTTTACAAGCCAGTACAAGAATTACTACTGTGCTGTTACTCTTACTCAGTAGTAATACCAAAATACTTTTGTGAACATGACGTAATAGAAAATAGAATAGAATTAATTAGAATTGAATAGAACAAGTTAGAACTATGGAACATGTATTATCCACTCTTTCAACATCACAAACAGACAAAGAAAATCAAACCCAGAAACACACACACACACACACACACACACACACACACACACACACACACACACACACACACACACACACTGAGCAGGTTGCGATTGGCACAAGCCAACTCGTCCAATCAGGTTTCTGGCCGTTTCACTCATTAGCGATTCATTTTGATAGGTCTGCTTCCTTATCTCAGCCGCCTGGTTTGTTATCAGCCCCTTCACGCTCACCCTAGATAACCGGCTGCAGTAGCTCCACGGGTAAAGTCAACACCAACAGAGCTAATAGACAAAGCAGTGCGCCGCTGCTGATCCCTGACGAGGCAGGATGCTACGGTAATAAACAACACCATTACCCAGAAGAAGGCAAACACCCAGAGATGGTGTTTACCAGGGATTGAAAGAAGCGACACTGCCGGCCTAAGACATTGATTAAGGCAGGGTCGGGTAGAGTAGCAGCCTCTGCCAAAGTTCACAGTCAGTCCCTCAAAACAAATGAGCAGACAGGAAAATAGCACCCCAAAAAAGACTGTTCATTTTCCTGACATATTCGAAAGCTTGATTCAGGCTGAATTTGAGAGGCTTCATGATCCGTTTATATGAAGTTTGAGGGTAAAAATGAATTTCTTATCTTAGAAATCCCTTTTTAATAAGGTGGTCACAGCAACACATAAACAGTTGAATTGTCTCCAGCCTGTCAAGGAGCCATCGTCACGGTCCATTGACACCATCCGCCTGAAAGATATCCCAAAACAGATGACCACGATAATAGTGAAAGGCATGAAGTAGCACTAAAACATATTGTGTGTTTACAACCGTCTTGTCATCCCTCTTGGCGATAACCCATTCTGCTGAGAGACAACAATTTTGATTATCACACAAATAAGGGGTTCACTTTGTACCTCCTAGTTCATACTACAGAGTTAAGAGCAAGAGTTTCATCAAGTAGTATAGCGTTAACAGTTTAAATCAGGAATGACAGCTCCTCTTTTTATTCCACTTATAAAAGGAAACCAAATTTCTCGACTCGGAGCAGCACACTTCTCCTCCGTTCCGGCTCCATCCTTTTTGATGTGCCGGCGTTTGTTCAGAGGTCTGCGGAGGATTCTGTGACCGTGACGTTAAGACGTGAGTCATCGAGGTGATTGTCACCCCCCGCGGTCAGCCGTGACTGCTTGATTGCCTGACATCATTTATTCATCCCCTCTGCTTGTTTCCACTGTTTAACAACATGCTGTATCGAGTACAATTCTGCACTGAGCAACTCATTTGAACTAACACAAACATCTTCAGCTTTGTGGCTCTGTGTACACTACCAATACCTAGCCCCGGGAACCAGAGAAAATAAACGCAATAAACTAGTCAACAATTTTTTTTTCCCCTTCAAGATTGATGAATGATGGCCATAAGCGACTGTGTGTTTTTAAATATGCTTATACAAATCTCAAGTGGTTGGAAAACTAAAATAGTTTTAAAAATGGTTGGGTTTGGGAGCTGACTGTTACAATCTAGGAAACATATTTCTTTCATTGGCATTCTGGAATTGCATTTGCGCTAGGGTTGGCCTTTTTCCAGGAAACTTTTGTTCAAATGCATTTTGTCTTTTCAACTCAAAGCCTCTCCAGTCAATACAATGGCATGGCGCGTGATTATGGGGACCTTGCCGGGGTGAACTGACGGAGAACGCTTTTCTAAAATCCCTTAAGCTGTTTGTTTACTCTCCTCTCGGAAGGTGGAATGTGAGGATTGTTACATATTCTTTTCAAAGGTGCTTCACCGGCCTTGTCATAGAACGACCCATACTGCGCAGACTATTGTTGCTTGAGACGGGGCAGGCTTGACTGATAACTGGCAAGGGTTTTTAACCGACTGCCTGGATGAATAGATGTGGAATATTAAGTGTGCTACTAAGTAATGGGCTTATTGTCAGAGTGTATTTTTCTTATTATTCAACACTCCGTCTGCCATTGCAGGCAGACAATGGGTCTACGTGGGTTGGCTGCTAGATTACAGTCTCCTGCTTGTGAATATTTTCCTTTCATCTCTCTGCTTTACCCTACTAGTTGGAAAAAAAGGTATTTGTCATTGATCCAGAATACAGCACTCAGATTGTCTACAGGTCATGAATAAAATATGATAATAAGATATCATACTATCTTACAAATAGAGAAAATAAAATAAAGAAATAAGAGCATGGTTAAGAATTCTCTGAATATAAGGAGTAAGCAGCGGGATTTCCCCAATTGGATTCTCATTCCAGACGCAGCAGACTCTAGAGTCCCATTCAAATGAGCATTCCTCTCACTGTATGGCAATGTAATGATTGCATTAGCATTGAGGGCCCCACACTCCCGGTTTAAAATGCAGCCGCTCTTCAGTATCCTCTCGTTACATCTTCAGACTTTAGACGACTCTTCTTGGGTCTTCTATCTCCTCTCGCTGCGTGCTCACATTCAGATCAAAACATCTTGGACAATTGCTTTGAATAATGCAGGGTATTGTCATTTTAAAAAATCCCATCCTGCACACAGGGAGTGCGGAGAGCTGCACAGACACACCCAGGAGCGCACATTTGAACACGTACGCAAATAGACAATGGCAATGCGTTGTTAATAAAAAATGGAGGATAGTTTGAATGACAGGGGTACAGGGAACGCTGTATGGCAGTGGCAGAGCAGGTCGACAGAGGAAACATGTTTGGTACCATTAGATGACAAAAGAACGCCGGAATGAAAGGAGCCTTTCTTTTCTCTCACGCTCTCTCTCTAATGGAATGGAAGAGGTAGCGCACTGAGTTGCGGTGCAATTTATTCCCAGGGAAATTACCTGGAATAGTGTTTTGATGTATGTGTGTGTGTGTGTGTGTGTGTGTGTGTGTGTACGTCTGTGATCGTGTGCATGTGCGCATGCTAGTCTTTGACAAACTAAAGTTTGGCAGGGGTTTTGATTTTAACATAGTACTAAGGTGTGCTCATTGTTAAAGCAAATGGGAATGAATGGCATCTGAGAAGCTCCCCCGCATGAAACGAGAGATCCATCAACTCTACCGCCACCGTTTAGGAAACATAGACCCAGACTAATGTAAATCATTGGGTATGTGTGTGTGTGAGTTTATTATCGTAAAAAAAGAAAGAGGTCAGTGTGAGAGGTAGGCAGAAAGAAAGCTTGTCTGTGGTGTGGTACAGTATGCTTGTCTCCCTTGTCAAGCGGCATGTATTATTTACAAGGCCTCGGCGGCCTCTCAAGGATACTCTAAATCTTTTAACTGGCAGTTTGTTTTTTGACCACAGCAGGGAGCGGAGGATTTAAGACGCGATGGTTGTCATGCCTGTACATTGTTCATTTTTCTTCACACGCCATGGCTGTGCCGCTCCATCATGAACCGTTTTCCCGGCCACCATTAAGCTAAGATTTATTTTCAGCCACGAGCCCCTCCGCTGCGTGAGTGTGGAGGAGGGGGCTTATACGGTTCTGCTGCTTTCCTGCAGCGAGTTCAAAACTTCTCACGACTCACTTCACACTTCACATCCTGCGTGACAGAAATGTGCCCGAAAACACTCGCAGGAAGAGGAGGAGCCGTCATGAAATAATAACTGTGAGACAGATATTATGAAATGGCACTGGGAATGGGAAAGGCTAACTTTGGTGCGGAGCGAGCACTTAAGTTGGTCCGCTTTCCACTTCCCCTTTTGCAGGGGATTCTATCAAGCATGCAGTTGGTCATAACTGCAAAGGTATCGAAGTAATTTTCAGAAGCACATGGATAAGACTTAAGGATTAAACTAGGTATAATTAAACAATATACTGTATATATATATATATATATATATATATATATATATATATATATATATATATATGTATATATATGTATATATATATATATATATATATATGTATATATATATATATATATATATATATATATATATATATATATATATTTACAGTACTTATAGATATACAGTGTATTGTTTAATTATACCTAGTTTAAGGTCATTCTCCGTAGTCTTTCCTTGACTACTCCTTAACATTTCTTAAATCTCCTTTTCAATAGTCGTATCCCTGTGCTTCTGAAAATTCCCCCGGTAGCCTTGCTCCTGCTTCCTCAACTGAATGACAAAGGCACCTTGTTTATTGGTGTTCGTTAAATTCAGCGAGCCTGGCTGTAAAGGGGAACACATTACCCACACCACAATCAGCTCTGAACGGGTTGCTAGGCGCGTACGAGGGCCTCCGGTTTGTCTGTCACCTCAATGCTACTGCTGATCAGGCAGGCAGCCCTTCACATCCAATTCATCTGCCTCCAATCAATTCGACTCCCTTTCCCTGCTTTGAAGGGCCTCTGAGAGGAGTGTACGGAGAGAGTCGCTTGATTGAAAAACCCAGTGGACCAAGCCTTGGCCAGCTGTTCACAGGTCGACAACCCCCCTTCCCCCCACCTACTCCACCCTCCCCTGCTGTCCGATGTCTAATCCATAGGAACGGGGAAGTTGGCTTTCAGAGCCTTAAAGAAGTGTCATTGTGTATTAATTGCAGTTGTTTAAGTGTTTTAGTGTTCAATGTCCAATATGTGGTTTCTTTCCCAGCTAAGGTCCAAACCACGAAGGACGATGGTGTTGCAACACGAGGAGAGTGTGATTGCCCTGACTGTGTCTGCAGGGGCGACCCGTCGGATTGTTGCTCTGCACATCTTCACCCAGCACTGATTAGAAGGGCAGTGGATAAAAGGACAGGCTAGCCATCAGGGCGAGCAGTACCACACACACACACACACACACACACACACACACACCAATCAGCCTCCATTATGTTCATTTGTTCACTGTTGCAATCCTGCAAGGCCAGTTGTTTGTCCTGTAAAATTACTTCTTTTGGGAAAGGGACTTCGTAGTGGAAGACTGTGTTGTTCCCGTGCGATGGGTTCACAGAGAAGGCTCCACATTTCCCAAACAAGTTTTGGTGTGTAATTGTACTCATTTAATTTGGTTACATCAAAAAGTTCATCAAAGCAAATTCACCAAATTGCTCCAATTTACTTACTTTCCAGTCCTGTTGAATCAATCCAAGCCAAGGTCATTTTCCCCTCACAATGAGTCTATATCAATATTGGAAATCACTACTATTATCGCTGTCAGGAACTTGAAAGGGAGGTATTAAGATCAGGTGATGAAAGCCTCCTTGCCACTCACTGGGCTGATAATAGAAGATAAATACACAGGCAATAATTACCACTGTGGGCTTCTTGGGCCTGGAGTGTGCGGTAGTCTTTATCTCACTGCTCTCACCGCTTGGACTATCTGTCGAACTGCATTCATCATATCTCTGGCTTTGATAGCTGCGTTTTGATGTGCTCAAGTTCAAGTACCGGCTGACTTGTCTGTGGGCATCCGTCGACCGTCGCCATGGAGATTGAACGGCTCAACAGTAAGAACCCAAGCACCTGTTTCCCGGCGACTACGGAAAAACGGAAATGATGGCAAAATCGAAACACCTTCCACTGTTTTGAAACCTCTGTGTAGACAACACATCGTTACCATGGCAACTTACGTTTGGTTGGGAACGTGGAGTGTAGAGATAGACAACTGCCATCCGGTTCTCCTGCCCTCTATTCAGTGTATGATACGCTCTAAATCTGACAGGAAAACATAGAACCTCCCCAGTCTCTTCCCGAAGTTAATCAGGAGAGAGGGAGTGAGTGACAGCTCAACAAGAGCTTCACCCTTTCCGCTAGTTTTACCTTTCAGTTATGCTGCCAACAGAGGATCATCTCTGGGCTAACTTCGAAATGCAACCGTTTCCGTTTCTATTGATCGAGGGCCTTCCACCGTGTTGCGCTGTAGACAGGTAAGCCTTGAGGGTGGCGAGAGTGCCGATTGTGTGGACCGTCACGGTTTGAGGGGCTTCATATTTAGCATGTTTCAGCACATGTGGGAATTTGTGGAGTTTCAGAACGGACCCGCACGCGTTTCAACACGCGTCGGTGAAGCGAATCGCATCCCCCGCACTCACTCGTCCCCGGTCATTCTTGCCGCGAGAGAAACGCCTTTCAAATGGGAACGCTTACCCTTCTTTGACATTGCGATGACAGAAGAAATAATTGCAAATACAATTTTTTTTTTCAAATGTCCGCCACCACGCTGTCATCCCAAATGACACTGATCTGCCGGCTTATCCTGCATTAAAGCCCTTGCATTCCCCGGTCTACCCCCCATCTCCCCCATGGCCGGACTGGGTTTAATAAGGCTCATTTACTGCTTCATTATGGCTTCTCCGAGTCAGGCTGAATGTATGGCTAAGCTGCCGGCACTTCAGACACCCTATTCTCTTTGATCTATTTTCCAATTTAGGAGCGGCGCAAAAGCGACTCTACATTCTCCATTGTGAGGGCTTGAAATTAATTTTGTCCGGGACTATCATCACGGGCTGGAGAGACGTTTATGGAACTGGTAATGGACAGAGGCGCCTGCGTTTTCACAGAGAAAGTGACAAAATATCATTGGTGGAAAGTCCTCTCACCCCTTTTGGACAGACATAGAATTCTGTTGAATTGTACATAGATCCGAAATGGAGAAACATAAAGTATTGCACTTAATTCTAGTATGTACAGTCCCCTCCAAAAGTATTGGAACAGTAATGCCAATTCCTTTATTTTTGCTGTAGACTGAAAGCGTTTGGGTTTGACACCAAAAGATGAATATGAGACAAAAGATCAATATGTCAGCTTTTATTTCCAGGTATTTTCATCTGGATCTGATAAACAACTTAGAAGATATCATTATTTGTAAAGGAACACCACATTTTTTGTTGAGCAAAAGTATTGGAACATGTGACTAACAGGTGTGTTTTGTTGCCCAGGTGTGTCTTATGACATTTATTATTCAAACAATAAATAACACTGAATGTCTAGGCTCAGTTTCAGATTCTGGTTTTGCCTGTGCAGACTGCAGTTATAGTAATCAACATGAAAAGCAGAGAACTGTCTATGGGTGAAAAGAAAGCAATTGTGAAGCTAAGAGAAGATGGGAAATCAATCAGAGCCATTGCACAGACACTAGCCATAGCCAGTACAACAATTTGGAATATCCTCAGGAAGAAACAAACTACTGGTGTACTAAGTAACAGACATCGAACGGGACGACCAAGGAAAACAACAGCAGTTGACGACAGAAACATTGTCAGAGCTGTGAAGAAAGACCCTAAAACTACTGTTGGTGAGATCAACAACAACCTCCAGAGGGCAGGAGTGAAGGTTTCAGAATCCACTGTTCGCAGAAGACTTCATGGACAACAGTACAGAGGCTACACCAGAAGATGCAAGCCATTCATTAGCATAAAGAATAGGAAGGCCAGGCTGGATTTTGCCAAAAAGTACAGAGACGAGCCTCAAAAATTCTGGGAAAAAGTTTTATGGACTGATGAGACGAAGATTAACTTCTACCAGAGTGATGGAAAGGCTAAGGTTTGGAGAAAAAAAGGATCTGCTCATGACCCCCCAAAACACAAGCTCATCTGTGAAACACGGTGGAGGTAATGTGATGGCTTGGGCTTCAATGGCTTCTTCTGGGACGGGCTCATTAATCTTCATTGATGATGTAACACATGATGGCGGCAGCAAAATGAATTCGGAAGTCTACAGAAACATTTTGTCTGCCAATTTAAAGAAGGATGCAACCAAACTGATTGGGAGATCCTTTGTCATGCAGCAAGATTATGACCCTAAACACACTGCAAAAGCAACAAAGGAGTTCATCAGGGGCAAGAAGTGGAAGGTCCTAGACTGGCCAAGTCAATCTCCAGACTTAAACCCTATAGAGCATTCTTTTTACCTTCTTAAAAGGAGACTGAAGGGAGAAACCCCCCAAAACAAGCAACAACTGAAAGAGGCTGCAGTGAAAGCCTGGAAAGGCATAACAAAAGAAGAATGCAAAAGTTTGGTGATGTCCATGGGTCGCAGGCTTGATGCAGTTATTGAAAGCAAAGGATTTGCAACAAAATATTGAGTCTTATTCACTTAAATCCATTTCAAGTCTATCTGTTCCAATACTTTTGCTCATCTAAAAATGTGGTCTTTCTTTTCAAATAATGATATCTTCTAAGTTGTTTATCAGATCCAGATGAAAATACCTGGAAATAAAAGCTGACATATAGATCTTTTGTCTCATATTCATCTTTTGGTGTCAAACCCAAACGCTTTCAGTCTCCAGCAAAAATAAAGGAATTGGCATTACTGTTCCAATACTTTTGGAGGGGACTGTATGTCAATACATTTTCTCCACTTGGAAACATGCAACGTGTTTAAAGCACAAAATATCCTGCTGTTGTTTTCATTTCAGAACATCAAGTGGACCCAATGAAACAGTTTCTAAACGTGTAGGTGTTATAATGATACGCTATTAAATGAAAAAGACAAAGCTGTTGATCTTCAGAACCATCTCTTCTAATAAACATATTTTTGGATGCCCACTTCTTCTCCTCTCTCTCTCTATAGCTCTTTCTCTTTAGCTCTCTCTCTTTCTGTTTCTTTCTCTCTGTTTTTGCACATTCCATTCTCCCCACTCCTGTCTTCCTCTCTCTTCGTAATTCAAGCGTATCTCAAGCTCGACACACCGGTATGGCGCAACACACTTGTTTGCACATAAAGTTAGAAGGTACATGCCGAGTCAAATAGGCCGACAAACGTTGACAAGCTAAGGCGGACATTTTCATTTATAACAGACACAGCTGGACTAAGCACTCCTCGACCAAACCTTTCATCAGAATGAAACTGCCACTGACCCCTCTGAAAGTAACGGCAGCCTCATGTAGACCTGTCCGTAAGAAAACAACTCCAACCGTTTTTAAGCTGCAGTTTGAGGGCAAACACTTAAGATTCTGGTCCTTTCCCCCATTGTCAACATCCATTTTCTATGTGCCCAGTCATTCGCCTCCGCACATCAGAGCTGTGGGTAAACACCCACGGCCTCGCTGACCACGCCAGCCCCTGGGGACAGCAAACACAGCTCTTCACTTTGTCGCCTTTATCCTAATTCAATTAGGCCTCAGTAAACAATGGGTGGGGAGTGGAGCAGGACAGAGACAACGGGCCCGGTGGTCCCTACCAGTCCTTCTCTCCCGCTGGTTTTAATCGAATACTATGGGTCTATGGGTCTATGGGTCTATGGGTCGGCAACGCGACGCCTAAGTGCTTTCCGACTGACTGGCCTGCTCTTACGGACAAACATGGGCATTTGCAGACGGACCCATGTTTGTGGCGGCGTCATTTGTCGTCTTTCCATTTGCTGCTCATGATTAAAAAATCCATCCGCGTCCACTGGTTCTTCTAAGGCTCCCCTTTGATCGATTAGAGGGAACAGCTTAAGTGCGCCTGGTCTGATGTATTCATTGGATCAAAAGATAATGACACCACACACACACACACACACACACACACACACACACACTATCTCGTCTTTTCTCTCCCACGTGTGCATATAATGTAAGCGCATGTACAGAAGGGGAAGAAGTGGGCGTCCAAAATCATGCTTATTAGAACAGACTGTTCTGAATAGCAACGTCTCACATTTTAATAGCTTATCACTATAACACCTACACGTTTTGAAACGGTTTCATGTGTTATCCCTCGATGTTTAGATGAGATGACAGACTATTTTGTGCTTTAAACACGTTACATTTTTCCATATGGAGAAAAATATTGACATACATACTAGAATTTGGTCAAATACTTTATATTTCTCAATTTCTGCAAACAATGTAAGTGCCTGAGACATTGATATTAACCTGTATTATATGCGCATGAATGCACATACACACATCACACACACGCTATCACTGATGAATATATCTTTAGCAGCCTGTTTTGATACGCAGCAACAACCCCTTTTTTACAGTCTCCGGTCAGATCAAGGGAAAATCCGGCCTTGGTTTGATCCAACCATCACCCCTCTGCCTGTCAACGTCCAATGGGCTTCCAGGACAGATTCAATCTCTCTGCATCTATCTTTTTTCTGTCAAATTGAAAGACCAGGCCTAATATGTTTAACATCCTTTGTAAAATAATTGCATATGGGACTGTTGTCTGTAAGTGATGGCTTTGGACCCTGTATTCGGTCACAGGGACTTGTGTAATGTAATAGCAACTGGCTGCTGCCCTTATCTCAACAGCAGCACTGATACTGACTGGCATGACAGGAGCCTGCTTATGTGAAGAAAAACAAAACAGCAAGCAATTGGTGACAACATTAACCAGATCCCAAGGGTTACCTAAACGCTGTGATATCTGTCATTGTTTATTGTGCTTCTGTTAACCTTGTGAATTCTGTGAATTCAAGAACAAGAACAAGAACAATGCACTTATTCTAATAGATGTTAACCTTAATGCTTCTTTATTAGATGATTGAAATATATTAGGTTGATGTCGAGGTTAAACGACAGGGGATTGTTTGGAAATGTTGTCTGAACTGTATTTGGGATTTCATTTACAAAACCATTTGCAAAACCATTAACTACACTTTAAAGTTTGTTTATTTCAACCGAGGGGACTCGATTGATCAGAGCCCTGTTGATATTAATGTGTAGTTAATTGCACATTATATTACATCAGATTAAGCTAGCTAATATTGATTCATATACCAATTAACATATGAAATGAGTAAATTCAACGTTGTTTTCAGACGATGAAGGCGGAAATAGCTCTGATTTCAGAGGAAAAATTTGCTAAATGGTTCAAATGACAGGGTCTGTTTTTCTGCTGGCTATGAACCCTTTAACATGACGTACCCACCAAGAGTAGGCCGATTCATATTAAACTACCGGCTCATTCTTTACAAGGGCCTCATCAAGCTGTGTGTACACAGATAAGACAAGGAGGTTCAATGGGAACATTCAGTCATCCACCACATATTCCATTGAGAAGATACCCTCTTCCATATCCAATCAATGGTTTGGAAGACATTCTTCATCACACCCTTTTTTAAGCAAATAAAAATTGAACATCTATGGTATTACGGTAGTTTAACTCATGGCCTTCAACGTTTTTCTCTCAGACCTGGTTAGGTATTTCACGAGGCCAGCCTTCCACATCTGTGTTTGACATTCTCAACCCATCACGAATAGCAACTCTCAATGAATAATTATGTACACTCAGAAGAGGCTTGAGTATTAGCTTGAACCCATGCTGTGAAGTAAAATGTTGTGTGTGTGTGTGTGTGTGTGTGTGTGTGTGTGTGTGTGCGTGTGTGCGTGCGTGCGTGCGTGTGTGTGTGTTAATGCCATTGGAAAGATGAGGATAGGGTCTCTGCATCACTGCATGTATCAGTTTCTTGGTGGCTTGTTGTACTTGCACTGACGATGACCCAGGAAGTCCACGGTGATTCCAACTAGACGACATGGAACATTTAAATGGCCCAGCGTTATTTGAAAAAAAAAAAACTTGTTCGTTAAATGTCAAAGGGGATACACGGTGCAGCTGTTTTGGAAAAACACTCTGGCTGCAGATACATCACACCCCGTCTGAGGCTATACGGGTTGTGTGAGAGCGCAGGCTGCAGTTGGATTTGATTGGAGAGAGACGTCACGAGAAAACGTGTAACCGACTGACGCTTTCTCCCAGGGAGATGCGCTCCGGTCTGGTCAGAGGCTATCGCCGTGTTCTGACATCTATCATTTACAGAAAGAACCAAGCAGGCCTGCCTTATTGAACGATCCAAAACTTCTTCAAGAAAGGCCATTTTTAGCGGGACACTAGCTCAGTACTCGCCTTTTGTTGTTTCACTTGGCTAAGGGGACTAAGGGGCTAAGGCTAAGGGGACTAAGGGGCTAAGGCTAAGGGGGCTAAGGGGCTATGGCTAAGGGGACTAAGGGGCTAAGGCTAAGGGGCTAAGGCTAAGGGGGCTAAGGGGCTATGGCTAAGGGGACTAAGGGGCTAAGGCTAAGGGGACTAAGGGGCTAAGGCTAAGGGGCTATGGCTAAGGGGACTAAGGGGCTAAGGCTAAGGGGACTAAGGGGCTAAGGCTAAGGGGGCTAAGGGGCTATGGCTAAGGGGCTAAGGCTAAGGGGACTAAGGGGCTAAGGCTAAGGGGACTAAGGGGCTAAGGGGACTAAGGGGCTAAGGCTAAGGGGGCTAAGGGGCTATGGCTAAGGGGCTAAGGCTAAGGGGACTAAGGGACTAAGGGGCTAAGGCTAAGGGGGCTAAGGGGCTATGGCTAAGGGGACTAAGGGGCTAAGGCTAAGGGGACTAAGGGGCTAAGGCTAAGGGGACTAAGGGGCTAAGGCTAAGGGGGCTAAGGGGCTAAGGCTAAGGGGGCTAAGGGGCTATGGCTAAGGGGACTAAGGGGCTAAGGCTAAGGGGACTAAGGGGCTAAGGCTAAGGGGGCTAAGGGGCTAAGGCTAAGGGGACTAAGGGGCTAAGGCTAAGGGGGCTAAGGCTAAGGGGCTAAGGCTAAGGGGCTATGGCTAAGGGGGCTAAGGCTAAGGGGACTTAGATAGCGGAAGCGGGGAATCTGGCTTGATTTGGTTGGTGCTGGCTGAAACGGAAGCCTACTCCAGCTTCTTACATCCTGTCAGCCAGACTGCCTTGTAAGTAGATTCAAAATGAACAGCACCAACTTTATGTTTGAAGTCAAATCATGTCTCAGGCTCTCTCCTGAGTTTCCCATGCCTCCAGACAAATGGGCTGATGTTGTTGTCATGCTGTCTTAGTCCATTCCCGTTTTAGACAGAATGTAGAAAATATAGAAAACTTTTACTAACGGAACACAGGAAACTCCGCAGGCTGTAGTTGATGAGTAGCAGTAGTGTTCCTTATGTTATATTGCCCCTATACGTAAAACTACACTCACACACACACACACACACACACACACACACACACACACACACACACACACACAGCAGAACAAACTAAACTAAGTAATGATACCATCGTTTTACATAGCCATAGCCACAAGCCAATAATATAGAACTAAGTTGGTGTTAAATAAAACAAAATACTTTGTGTGTGTGTGTGCGTTTGCCACCATTTCCTGGTAGCTTTTTGTAGTGAGCAGTTTGTGGGGTATCTTCCATTGTGAGCGGAAGCCACTGGATCCAGTACTAACGAGGAAGACATTAGTCAAGGCCTGGAGTTGCTGACACGCAGCGGTGATCCATGGCTTCTGACTGGTTGACTAATACATACGACAGAAGGATAATCCCGCCGCCTGCTTGGCTCTGCAACCAAGGAGCTTTGGCTCCGGATCCAATAGGAAGAAGAAAATAAACACTGCCATGCTTTTTCAATCCGGCACAGGAGGAAGGGAGTTCAATAAAAAAAAATAATAATAATAATCATGCAGCCCATAATATGAAAATCACCATGGCAACGACTTTGAGAGAAGACTGGCGCTGACCCACCCCTTCTGCTAATCAAAATTCCGGATGAGATCATCTGAACGATATGAGGAAATGATTTGATGGCTGATTTCTGTATTTCCCTATTAGCTTCATAATTGTAATATATTATGTTCTATTAGCTTCTGAATATAGCATCCTTGAGGGAAGTGTGTTTAATAAAAGTGTGTTTGATATGGTGCCACTGTAGTTTGAAAACAGCGTTAGTTATCAGTAATACATACGTTTTGTTTACTGTTGAGCCAATCTTTTCTGAGTGGAGTGTATATCCCCATCAACTATAATCCATGCTCAACGTTATAACTGCATCACTTTAGGCATCGTGTTTTTTGTTTTTATGCAATCATTCCACTTATCTTATTGGTCTGCGGGGAATTTTGATATTCTACCATTACTATTGTCATTTCAATGACTTATGCATCATTGCGTTAACACGTATCTGTATATAAGTGCAGGCCATAAGCTGGTTGCAAGACGTCTCTGAATAACATAGCAGCTCTCTCTCTCTCTCTCTCTCTCTCTCTCTCTCTCTCTCTCTCTCTCTCACTCTCTCTCTCTCTCTCTCTCTCTCTCTCTCTGAACTAGTCGGTCTCTGTCCAATCCAATGACCGAGCCCCGCTCTGCTCCACTCTCCACTCTCTGTTGCCATAGAGATCTCTCCTGAACAAGCTGCTGCAGTTTGCCTATGCCATTAAAATTATGTCTGTGTTGTTTGAATGTGCATTTTCGATTACTCCTTGAATCAGTCATTCGGGAACCCTGTGGTTAACTTCGGTGGTGCTTAAACTTGAGCGACAGTCGAGAATTCCGACGCAGGTACTGACAGACTTCAATAGAAACGCTGGCAGGCAACAATTCCAGCGAGTCCCTTTAGATGCCACCCTTCCATCAAAGACCCCCAAAACACACCGGCAAGGCAACCACTGTGTTCATTCATTTCAAAACGAGTTTTTTGGAAGAGAGCGTGAAATATTCGAGACTCAATTTCAGAGCCAAGCTGAGGTGTTAGCACTGGGCTTTGTCCCACCTCTGTACTCTGCCAGCCCGTCTCTCTGCCCCCCCCCCCCCCCTCTCCCTATCTCTCTCACCCCCTCCCCCTCCTCCACCCCAGTCTCAGCCCGCAGCGTCCTCACCCATGTCTGACACCCCAGCCTTCTCTTTAGCTCTCACCTCTGTCAAATCACACCCTGCCTTATCTCTCTGTACCCCCTTCCTCCCCTCCCCCCCATCCCCATCCCTACAGTCATGCAATCTCACCTGCACATCACTTCTCATACCTTCATGCAAGCAAACGCCACCAAAACCATTCCGGCCAGGGCGCCCCGTGTTCGATTCAACACCGGTTCAACTTTTGCTTGTCAGGCTCCTTGTCGATCCACCCCCACCCCAAAGAATAGAACCCATGGCTCTTCTGCGGCCCCTCCAACACCACGTCCACACGCAAAAGACCTGCAGGGTCTGACAACACGACCCCCAGGCCCAACGGTTGGCCGGTTTGTTCAGGTTAGATTGCCCCCCCCCCCCCCACTGCTGACACCTCATTCACACCGCTGTTTGTGACTCCACACACAGCTATCGATTCCAGCTTGATAAAATGGAGAGACGTATTACCCCGGCCCTCTTCATTTTCCACTGGCGAGCGCGAGATGGATCAATTTTACAATGTTTACTCTCTCCCTGGACTTGGGCCATTTGACGCGGCACGCAAGACGTATTACTGCTGCGGACGCGCCGCGCCTCTCAAGTTACCGAGCACATAAGCTACTTTGTTCTGCTGCTTCGTGCCCCTTCGGTGCTCTGCGAGAGAGCACAATGCTTCTGCTGGCAATTACACGAACACCCGAGTTAGGGCGCATTTCACAGCTTTGAATTCTGGGCCCGAGGAAAAGATACAGCATAAATAAATATGCCGCGCGAACCCGGACACTTTTCCATGAAACTACAGGGAGCTACTGTGGAGCCCAATCTAATCGGGGGGCCTTAATATCATTAAGACCCCGACCTCCTCAACCACCCCAACACAATACCTGCCCTGTTATGAGTCATTTATCCCACAACCAACCGTTCCTTTCAAATATACCATAACACCGGAGCCACTGGGATTCCATTAAAATGCTAATGCGACCTTGTGTTCGCGGTGCGGGCCGAGCTGCCGTAGCGCCGCGAACGATGACGCGTGTACCAAAGCCACGCCGTGATATTCAGCCCGGAGGGGAGGGGTTTGACTCCGCAGTGCCTTTGATCCAACGGCGTCCTCAACGGAAAACCTCCTCCCTTTTCTGTTGTGAGGAACGAAGCGCAAGCGTCAAGCGGCGCTTCTTTCCTACGCCCGGCGCTCCCTGTCCACCAGGCCGGCACGTCCCCGGGTCCTTCTTTATGGGCTGTCCCCATTGAGTAACACTTACTTTCTGCAAGAAGCAATCAGCAGCGCCTGGGGGACGGGGGGGACGGGGGAATCGATGGCGGGCGCATGCACATGTGCCCGTTCAGTAATGCGCTTTTTTAAATGCCCCGCTTCGGAGACTCGCAGACAGAGAGAGAGATGAAGACAAAGGGAGAGAGTGAGAGAGAGAGACAGAGAGAGAGAGAGAGAGAGAGAGAGAGAGAGAGAGAGAGAGGGAGAGAGAGAGAGAGAGAGAGAAAGAGAGAGAGAGAGAGAGAGAGAGTGTGTGTGTGTGTGTGTCTGTGTGTGTGTGTGTGTGTGTGTGTGTGTGTGTGTGTGTGTGTGTTGGGGTATATACTATAGTTAGAGAGGCAATGCCAGGGGAAAGGGGATTGAAGTCAATGATTAATGAGGGGGACTCATATTGCAGCATTGTACGCGTGGCAAACGAGTGTGTGTGTGTGTGTGTGTGTGTGTCCCCGCAGTAATTACCATTAAAAGAAAACACGTCACCTGAGATGTTGAAGCAATTGAACTACTACAGTACGTGAGTAGCTTGTGAATCGCGGCTTCACAGTCACTTTAGCCAAGGGGGCTGTTCGCAATCGCTGGGCCCATGAAAACGTTTGCTCCGCAGATGTAATAATATCCTATTGTCACACATAATATCACCTCCAGTCCATGTTCTTTATGTATGTTGGACCCCCCCCCCCCCCCCCATTCAGGCTAGGGTCCCCTTGCTACAGTACCGCATAGTGGTAAACATGCATCTGTTAAACTGCCACCCTAGCCTCTTATCAGCTTCTAAAAGTTTTGAACGGGTGATGTCAGCAGGTTAAAGAGTGGTGATGGCAGCGGGAGTCTGAGGGAAGTCAACACTTTGTGCATTTGATAGGATTACCCCAGGAATCCTGGAGACTACACACACAGGACAATACACACAAAGTATGAGGAACTGTACCGTCGCCGTGGGCAACACGGAGGCGAAAAGTGACTGACGAAACAGTAGCTCACTCAGGAGGTACAGTGAGGGATTATAAGGGACTTATTCCAATACATGTTCTATGTTTTATCACATCAAACCGTAGCTGGTTCACCCCTGAGCTACACCCCACATCCATACAATGACATTTGGACCGTGGGAGATGTGTGTGTCTGACTCTATAGGCTATGATGTTGCTACACAGTGGCGTGGAGCACAGGGACACCTACTGGTCGCAAACACAATAGCAACACAGACAGAACGTTTAAGACCTGTCTCTGTAAAGATTTGATAATATCCTTATGAATAACACGGTATGCTCTGCAAGTTATGCTTCTTTTTTTTCTTCTTCATACTAATAGTAATGACCCCTTGGAACTATATGGAAACAAAAGCCACTTCACCACAACCCCACTTAGGAAAGTAAAAGCTACGGATATTGTCAGAATTACTCAGACCTTTATAAAAGACTGTTCCAAATATCAGAACAGCCACGTTCTCTCAGTCCTGTTTACTCCCCGTCGTTAAGGTAAAGTGGTCGAACAGGTCGACAGGTCAATTCAGTTATGGTCAAAGGTTCTGTGAATAGGAGAGCAAAGTGTTTTCCCACACAGCGCTTGGTTCCACACCGCCAGATGTGTTGGGTCAAACCGTTTAGCTTGTTAGATGAATCTCTCGAAACCATGCCTTCCTAGAAGGAAGCGAGGGAGAGAGGGACAAGGACCTTTCTAATCAGTGAGGAAGGCACCTAAATCAATACCATTTGAAATCAGGCCATTTTCTAGACATCTCTTCGCTCAGTTTTGACCTGTGGCTGGAATGGAGACCTTCCGCCACAAACGGTTCGATTAGTTGTGCATGGCCCTCCATTTTCAGGCTATGTTCCAGTGTCACTGGGGTTGTCAAGGAAATACCTTGTAGGCTGTGCACTTCAAGTTTTGCGAGACCTACGCCAATTCCAGTACGGCATGAGTGGGTTGAAAGAGTAAACAACATCTGGGAATCGGTGTTCAAAATACTTGTGGTGGATTCAGAGCGAGGAAAACGAAGGGCAACGATTCATCGTTTGGCGAGGGAAGGACAGAGACACAGAATGAGAACACTGTTTCATTTCACGGGGACTGTAATATTCTGTGGTCCACCACCACAAGGCTACATCGCTCCCAGGCTGGTCTCTTCTCATCTGCAATATGATATCAAGACTGTCTCTATTAACTGTGCTGGTACTTTCCCTCCAGCTGCTCCACATCGGGGGACTCCATCTCCCAGAAGGAGCAGCTTATCAGTATCGAATAGGACTCGGTGAATTTTATTCGAACACTTCCCCTTTGTGCTCGCCCATGTAGTGTGCTCTCACCAAACCCAGAGAGAGCGTGGTCCGGTGAGACTATAGTGAGAACCAGCTCCGACGGATCTGTCCTGGCCACAACCAAGGCGTTTGACGCTCTGCAGCTTAAAGTAAGGGTCCGAGGGTAGGGCTGACTCTCAGGCCTCCTCTACCACAACGGGCCAAATGAGAGACCTTCCACTAAAAACCTCACCGTTTCCGAGCACCAGTTCCAGCTGTGCATCTGTGCCGTAACCCCCCTCTGGTCGCCCCGTGGAGAAACGTTGGCTAAAAACAAAGTTTGACATACAAATCCATTACTTCCCATTGCTCCGGTCTTCTCTTGACCCTGTGTGATTGGCTCCTCCTTTGCTCCCTCTTTCTGTCTTCCTCCCTCTTCACGAGGTTCATCCCGCTCTCTGAAGAGGAAGTGTTAACCCAGAGAGAGCACACACACACACACACACACACACACTCACACACACACACACACACACACACACACACACACACACACACACACACACACACACAAGCACCCAAGCACAAAAATGGATACCACTAAATGTGTACGTTTTTTATTAAAGTTTGATCATTACTTAAGTGACAACAAGGTTGGATTGCTTCCATACATCAAGAGTGGCATTGTATTGATTTGAACGTTAACCAAAAATGAAAATGTACTTCTTCTCTTCCAGCTCATTTGGTTGTCTCCGTGACAACCCATTGGACTAACCCTCTTCTTGGCAATGGTTCCTCAGCGCCCCCGTATGATATGAAAAGATTTCCAAAGAGAAAATTACATTGGACTTTTTATTACTTGTTCCTAGAAATTCGTAACATGCGATAAAGAAAAAAACGTGTATGATCTTTAACCTCTGAGTTTGTTCAAGCCTAATATGTGAATGCCAAATACCCTTCCGAAATCCCTCGCATTTCAATGTGTTTTTTAAAATGATTGGAGGTGCAGAGGAAGATGGAAGACGTTAACGTTATGTGGGTTTCTACCACAAGAGGGCGCTGTTGTGCTACGGTCACTTGCTCCACAGACAACGTTGTGCCTGAGGACACAACCACACCAATAGAGTCGCTTACGTCACTGCTAAATCATATTATGGTGAGAACCAGAACATATTATGAATAGTAGCTGTCTTGGCAGTTTTACCTTTCTTACATCAACGAGCACCTCTTAACAAGCTTCATTGGCCTAATTTCCACTGCAAAGCCAACACTGAGAAATGCTTGATAAATCTTCTAGCCAAACAATTTGACTAGAGACTAAATCACCTATATATATATATATATATATATATATATATATATTGGTCTTTTGATATTGTACATTATTATTCAGTATGTTATTGATGTCCAATTAAACAACATCCCATACATTGTTGTTTGAATGATGAGCCAGAGAGTGGGTTGTTCTAGTTCATTCTGTCTACTGTACTGCTTGTGAGAACTTCAATGGCGGGTTACTTTTCGTGAAAAAGCGTTGCTGTTCAGTAACCTCCCTCTGGCAAAACAGGAAAGAGAGAAGCCTTTGTTGCGGAATCACCCAGCTTACTTCTAGCCTCTTCACTTTTTGATTATGATTTATAGCCACATAAATGCATCGAAAAGTCAGTATAAGTCTCTATTAATGACAGCTTTTAATGTGGTGCAGGTGTGGCTTCGGTTTACGAATCGCTTTTCGCGGGGCAAAAGTTGTGGTCTGAACAAGTAGGTACAGACAGAGATCGCCACTATCATGTACGTGAAAGACGGCCATTTCATACAGCCAACTTCCCCTGAAATGGAGCAAAGTGCCTCTTCCTTCAAAAGCTCCCGCCCAAGCTGTCATGGAGGACAAAAGGGACTGACCAGTGTTGAATATCCAGCGAGTGACAGGGGGTGGCGGGCCGACCAGACGTTTTCCAGGTAGCGGGCCCCGCAGGCTTTTATCCTCCCGAACAAGACCCACAGAGACACAAGCACAAACAAAAGCAGGGGGGGCGAACCGAACGGCACGGCTTGAATCTCAGCGTGGCCTTGACGGTTGGCCTCGTGGGGCCGTCCGCCGCGGGACACAGCAGCAGGTCAAGTGACAAGCCCTCGCCGAGCGATCCCAACAGGTTTAAAAAAAAGAAAAGAAGCGGTTAAGACGGGCCCCCGTCATAATGGACAGGGCTTCTGGTTTCATTGTTGTGCGTAGAGACACCGAGCGACACCGTGACACCACTCTGCTGGCGGCGGGCGGGCGCGGTGGGGTGTGTGTGTGTGTGTGTGTGTGTGTGTGGGGGGGGGGGGGGGGGGGGGGGGGGGGGGGGGGGGGGGGAGCGGACATTAGAGCTATCTCTGTCGATGATCTCGTTGTAATTCACGGGCCTGTCTCTGGGTCCTCTTCTCTGGAACTCAATACAGGCCCCCGGTGGCTCCAGCGCCGCGGCTAATGCTAGCCGTTGAGAGATAGGACAATGCCAGTCAAATTAGCTGGGCCGTGGCTCCGCGCTGGGACATAGAGGAGCATTGAGCCACTCGGTTGGTGACGAGACGTCCAAGAGGAGGCCCAGCATAATGACACACTCTTCTTCTGATGATAAACAAACCTGCCCTTCCCGCTCCCAAAATATATATTTTGGGGCTGTGCTCCTTTCATGTCTGATTGAGTTGATTATAGTCCCGTGATGTGTCCGACATTAATCACATTGATATATCTTTATTTTTCAAGCTTTGTAGCGTAATGACCGTGGAACTAAACAAATAGGCCTACCCAATTTACAATTAAGTCGGCCCTGTAAACACGTATTTAGTAGTGCGCCCAGAGAGAGCTTTTTAATCACCCTTGTGGTTGTTCTTCGTGATGGACCCGAACACATAAAGGCCTTTTCCATCTCCCCGCCGCCGCGTAATGGCGCTGGACTTTCCTCTCTGCGGCTTTCATTTTTCTGTGTTGATGTGAAGCGGTGTTTACCCGGGGGATGGCGGGGCCGGGCTGGGGCCTCCGTGGGGCATTTTGTTTGCCTCCAGAGTCTCTGTTGTACGCACGTTTCCATCCGGCACTCATTCTGACCGCGTACACAAACGAGCTTGGTGCAAAAAAATACAAAAAAGAACATCTACGAAAGGTTCACACACAGAAAAAGATGATTATGTGCTTGTGTTAGTAAGATGCTTTAAAATATAAGCACGTGTTGAGGGGAATTTTCACTCGTACACCTGTCCATGTATTATGCTGAATTATTTTCATAACGTCTGTGATTGCAATTAGTCATGTGCTATGTTAATGAGGATCTAAATAGATCAGATCATTCTCAAGAATGATGTATTGTGTTATATTTTATTGTATGAAGTAAATAGGCTAGAGTATTTAAATGCAAAAAGCTCCATTGTTCACACCGTGTACCGTGTCTGGCTAACACATTCTAAATTATCCCTATAATTAGTGATTTAAATTATACAAGCCAATGAGCCCATCCATCTAGCATTGGCATATGACCTTAACGTGTTCCAGCTATCACATCTACATAAAATATGAAGTGCTAAAACATAAATATCCCCATGCTGCAGGCTTTGATGTGTGATCCCCGGAGGCTTCCTCAGGGAAACTGGAGAGGGTTTTAAAGTCCTAATAACTCCTTCATTTAGTAGCCCTACACACACACACACACACACACACACACACACACACACACCTTAATTTAATGGCCAAATGACTCCAGCATGGGCAGAAAGTTGTTGGGCCTGCTCGGTTGTCAAACAGCCTAGCTAGCTGCTGAACAGGCTTTTAGAGGTAGAATCTGTTTTATGACGTGATTTAGAAGGTCGGCTTTTCAAAGTACTACTGAGGGTTTTCGGATAATATCATTTACCCAGATAATTGGCCTCATTTTAACTTGACCTACATTCCTCATATGTGAGGAGAGGAGGGGGGGGGGCATGATAATCCTTTACAACGTAGTGCTAGCCTTTTCGGAGATAAGAATCATTTGATCCCATTTCTTGCTGTGACTTTGCCGACCTTCCTAGTGAGGGGATCACCTCTCCTCATTTGGAGATCAGGGATACCCCTCGTTGGTCCAACCAGTGGCTGGAGAGTGACGGACGAGGTTGGTTACACGCTCCAGAAGGACACGGCGTGCCGTGGATTAAACACAGCGTTGTCCACGCAGGCTTTTCCTCTCCTGGGTTCTTCTCGTCAATGGCGTTCGAGCGACGCCTTGAATCTTGCCATCATTCCGACACTGACACACAGACCGTGGACACGACATGACCAGAAGACAACGGGAGCAGGGCTTGCGAAAGAATAATGGAAATAACCGCGCCACAACAGCGCGTTGTTCATTCAGACTAATTTGGGAGTCTCAGCATGACTCTCCTCTCTTGACGTGTGAGGTTTGGATAGTTATTCAGAAACCTCGGCATGACTGTCTGTTTGAGATGTGATGACTGCATTGCAAATCCAACTTTGACAGCCGACTTACAGTTTGAAAGTCGAGGCAGAGGAGCTGCCTGATAACTGGCACCACCAGAGCTAGGGCTGTCCATGTTCTTCAGGTCACGTAAAGAAAACGAATTGCAAAGAATTGAAGGAATAAACGGACTTGTTAAGAGCCTGGCACCAACTCGAAAGATAAGAGATACTCTCGTTAATGGGAATTCTTAATGGCTCTTTAAAACCCAAGCACATGAACAATCACTGTGGATCAAACTACATGAACTCTACTGAAAACAATTGGTATAACACGCACACGCACACGCACACGCACACACACAAACCACACACACACACAAGCTCTACCCAGAGTCCAGCAGGACAAGCTGTCTGGTGTTCATCCCCATTGACA
>CM030177.1:14033025-14078025 GCA_017639675.1 Aplochiton taeniatus
ATAGGCCCCACAGACTCTGGTGCTGTACAGTGGGCTGTGTTTATCAAACGGGACATCAGAGCAGGCCCATGCCTCATTAGAATCCTGTGATGTCAGAGGCTTATTGGCAATATCCTCTCGTTACCCCGGCGGCACCACGCCGGCGCTATTTATAGAAGGTGTTGAGAACTGCCTTGTTTTCTTTCATTGTTTTTTTCAATCCCTCCCTCTTTTTTATTTTTTGATCTCCCTCTTCCTCCCTCTTTCTCAAGTTCATTCACTATCTCATCGCCTGCTTGTTCACTGTTCTCTCTTTTCACATACACACACACACACACACAAATGTGTGCGCACACACACACACACACACACACACACACACACACACACACACACACACACACACACACACACACTAGCTCTCAGATTAGCCAAAGCTCCCAAGCAGTTTGTTGAGGTAATTACCTGTGCAGACATGGCACAGAACAAAGCAATCAGGGAGGGTCCCTAAATACTGGGTCTAGACTTGCTGTCTCTCTCTCTCTCTTTCTCTCTCTCTCTCTCAATCCCTCTCTTTCCTCTCTTCCTTTCTCTCTCTCCCTCGCTCCTGTTGTTGTTCGACCACAAAACGTAAACAGAAGAAGCCTTGTGACCACAATGAAACGCGCTCACACGCAAACGGGGGAGACAATGTCCACCCGCAGCTGCTGAAAGACAACGGCAAGACAGGCTCTGAAGACAGGCTCTGAAGACAGGCTCTGAAGACAGGCTCTGAAGACAGGCTCTGAAGACAGGCTCTGAAGACAGGCTCTGAAGACAGGCTCTGAAGACAGCCTGACATACGGAGCGCAGCGTCCGTCCCATGGTAGGACGGCAAACGCAGTAAAAGCCCAGGCAGTCTACTATTCCGGGGGAATTAGCCTCAGTGGGCAGCCCGGCAAGCCGGCAGTCTAATAAACAGACAGTTGGTCTGACCCCCCCCCCCCCCGCCCCGTAATGGCCCTCCTTTGAAGTGGTGGAGATAGCGCTTGTAATCATCCTAATTGATTGTAATAAGGCACCCGGGGCGTATTGTCTTTCCGCTGGAGCGCAGCCAGGGCGGGGTCGGGCCGGTTTGAAGAATCAGATGTGTTTTCTTGGCTGGGGGAGCAATTGACTTAATGACCGGCCATTACCACCAAGCCAAACAAGTGTCACTTAGTCCCCACCACTCTGAGGGTCAGCCTGGCCTATATAGGCCCTGTCATTAGGCACACACACATCACCCCGGAGGGTGGGGGGGGGGGGGGGTGATAATACGCAAACACCGCGTAAGTGCCATTGAAATCCATCACGGCAATAAGTGGGCTTATCAAAACCCTCAGAAGTGCGGCGCAAACCCACTGCGGCAATGAAGTGACAGCGTGGGTGAATGTTACGCTTCGATGGCGCGCCCCGGCGCCGACACGAGGCTCTCCCCCGTCAGCAGGACGCCGCGCGCGCATGTGACTCAGCTAATTGCCGCCCTTAACCACGGGTTTGACACTTCATTATGGGATTATGAATCGATGCTGTTGTTCACGGCCCGCGCTAGGAGAAGCCCACGCAGAGACAACATCTCGCGTGTGTTTCCTCCTGCCAATCCCTTCATCTCTCCCTCTCTCTCTCGCTCTCTCGCCCTCTCTCTCTCTTGCTCTCTCTCTCTCTCTCTCTCTCTCGCTCTCTCTCTCTCTCTCTGTCTCCATGCTCTTGTCTGTCCATCTGGACTTGATCAGCTCATTTCCTGGCTAGTATTACAGTTGACAATTATCTTTAGATCAGGAGACAGCGGGACTTAAAAGGCCTGAAATTGCAGGGGGGGGGGGGGGGGAGAACAAGTGAAAGAGGGAGAGAAACAGAGCAATGAGAGACTGAGAGAGGGAGCGAGAGAGAGAGAGTGGAAGAGAGAGAGAGAGAGAGAGAGAGAGAGAGAGAGAGAGAGAGAGAGAGAGAGAGAGAGAGAGAGAGAGAGAGAGAGAGAGAGAGAGACAGGCCGCGATGAGAGGGAGGCACATGCGTTCCATCAACTTTAGCGACTCTCTCCATTCACAAACACAACACGTTGTCACCACTTCAGGTTGCTTCATCCTGCCAGAGGAAAGCCACAGTCACAACCAATAGACAGCCGTCACCGAGGGAAGACATGGAACAGATGCAGGGGGAAGCTCTGCGCCTGTTCTCGTTCAACTCAGGAGGACACTGGGAACCACACCAGAGCCCAGTCAGACATCTAGACACCCTTCTCTCTATCTCTCTCTCTCTCTCTCTCTCTCTTTCACTCTCTCTCTGTCTCTCATTTGACTCTTTGGCTCCATGGTACAAGCACTAAAACGGGGCCAGCAGTAATTGCCTGGCTGCCAATCAATTAGAGTGGCGGCCCCCGGTCAGCCTGCTTTGAAAAGGCCCAGGCAGGGGTCTGTGGCCTCTGACCTGCTAGGTGGAGCCAGGCTCTCGCCAAAGGGCCCGGCAGCTCTCCTGTCTACCGAGGGGCGGTGTGGACAGGCTCCAGTTGGTTGTGTGTGTGAGTGAGTGTGTGTGTGTGTGTGTGTGTGTGTGTGGGGGGGTGGGGGGGGGGGGTTCGGTCATTGAGTGTATGCATGTGTGTGTATGTGTGTGTGTATGTCCATGCTGTGAGTGTTTACGCAGGTGAGACTCTCCCTGGTTGACATGGGGGTTGGGTGAAGGGGGGAGGGACGGGAGGGTGGCTGGGGGGGGGGTCACCCTGTCCGACCCCGCCCGGCCCCCGTCTGTAGT
This sequence comes from Aplochiton taeniatus, assembly GCA_017639675.1. NCBI lineage: Eukaryota > Metazoa > Chordata > Actinopteri > Galaxiiformes > Galaxiidae > Aplochiton > Aplochiton taeniatus. The sequence goes on from CM030177.1 coordinate 14,035,777, forward strand.
CCCACTGTGCCTGGCGTCTCTCCCTCATTAAACAGCGGCCAGGCTGGGCCGCCGTCTCTGTTCTCCTGCCCCCCGCCACCCTCCCTGCCCCCCACCCCCCCCCACCCCCCCACCCCCACCCCCACCCCCCGGCCGCAGGGCAGAAAGGATCGTATTAATAAAGAGGGACGCTCTCCGCTGCGCTGCCGGCGCGGTGTCAGGTGACGTGCTGCTCCTGCGCCGCGCTCCCGCGTTCCCGCCACGGCTGCAACCCGTCCCTTTAACGACCGCGGGGGGGCTTCTTTTATTTTTTTGAAAGGCCCGGCCACGGCCTTTGATGTCGCTCTTCCTCCTTTCGGTGGAGGGGCTCGTTTGTTTACTCTGCTAAGTGCCCTCCCCTTTTATGACCAGGGCCCGCTGCTTGGCACACATGTCCGATCTCTGCGAGCGAGCAGGGCAAAGGAGACTTTAACTCTTTGTCGGCCACGCTCCAACGTCAACAACAGACAACTCGTCGCGTTGGGGGACCGCCTATTTAGATAAGAGTATGCACAATGGTATGTATCTTTTTTTTTTAAAGACTGACAGAGTATAATGCTGGGAAAGATGTGACCTTTTCTAACCTCTCGTTGGAGAGTGTAATGAAACAACGATTTGTTTTTACAGATTATTGCCTGTTTTTACGTTTCTTCCAAAAAGGTGGATTTCCCCACAATCTGGAAAGCTTCCCACGTAAACACACACTCACACGAACACTTCCGTTTGACTTTTCCGGGCACCTGAACGTCACGCTGCGTTTGAAAAAAAACCTGTTTGACCCTTTTGGAGCCTCTGCGTATTGACAGGCGTCTGGTGAGTCTCCACCTTGTCCCTCCTTAATCAACGGCCGTCGCTCATCATCCAATCGGTGTCCGTCATCGGGGATCAAAGGGGCCTCCGCACGCCTCGGACCTTCCCCTCGCTGGTCGTCACGGAAACCAGAGTCCCAGGGGGTCGTGACGCACGGTGACTCGCGAAGAGCCGACAGCAACCGCCCGCCTCCGACGCCAGGCCCTGATTTGCGCTGTGCGACTCCAGGGCTCCCAGGCTCCCAGAGAAGGGAGGCCTGAAATTACGATGGCCGAGGGAGGGAAAAAATAGGAGTGGGGGCTGGAATTCGAATGGCTGTCCAGCAAAACGTTCAGAGGGTCGCTTTGTTTGGTCAACAGTTTGTGGTCTCGTCTGCACATCGAAATGGTTCTGGGGTGCGCTCGATTCGTGTCCACTTGGTGCCCACTCCCCAGGGCACGGGAGGACAACGAGTGTAGTTCACAGTGTCGGCGCAAGTCCACTGCAAGTACATCTATATTAAACGAACATTTCTTGTTTTTTTTGTTTGAGTTCTTTTTTTTGTGTGTGTCTGGCACTACTTAACCACAAACCGCTGAAAATGTAGCCCTACTTCAAATTTGCCATTCAAAATGTCTGGCAAGCGAAATAAAAAAAAAGGAAAACCCCAGCTATCTGACCCTAACACCTCGCCTTCTGGTAAGCCATCTATTAGAGATGAGTCAGAAGCCTCTCCTATTTACCTCTAGTGATTGTTTCCTGTGCCGTGGGGTCATGCGCTACCTGCGCAGTGAGCGTACAGTACAAAGCAGTACACTCCCTGTGACACCTTGAGGACTTCATAGAGTAGGGTAATGACTGGTCTCCACACGGAAAGAATGCACGTGTTGAGTGGCTATTTATTAAGTTGGAACGGTAAATGTAAAAGCAGTGGTCCTCTTTGAAGGGCCCTTCACTGTGTGAAAGAAGCTCCTGTAGAATGCCTCATTCATGAAATGATAGCAGGGCCGGTAATGAGCGGTTTGCGGCAGAGGGTGCGGACTTTGGCAATATGAGCATTTGTTAGCAGGTAACTATATAGCTTTTCATCTTTTTATCAGGGAGAGTTGGGAAAAATAATTGGAGGTGGCAAGTTGACAAGCAATTACATATCCATGAAAAAATAAACTTTTGACACTACAGTGCATTAAAGATAGTTGGAAGGAGGGTTAGTGATCGGTTTCACTTTTGGCAAAGGCTGCACGTCCTGTTCTACATTTGATAGTGTGTGTGTGTGTGTGTGTGTGTGTGTGTGTGTGTGTGTGTGTGTGTGTGCGTGTCTTTCACTGCCGCTGCGAGTGTGAAAGAAACAAGTTGAGACGAGTGTGCGTCTTAAGTGTTTAAATGTCCGCGCGCGCGCGCGCGCACACACACACACACACACACACACACACACACACACACCTTCCCACTCCGAATGCCACGGTGAACACCGCTTGAAGCCCCATCTCGGAGGAAGCTTCCCCGCAGCCCTGCAATCATCAGCTGGGCCCACCACAACAAAGGCCAGCCGAGGCCAACAACAGATTACCTCTTCACTCGTCGTCAGTGGAGCGAGCATCCATCTTTTTTCTTCACATTACAGGATTCATTCTCTGCCTCCTGAATAGCCGTCTGCGGTACTAGCAGCTAATTGGTCCTGGCGCCATCCACCTATTGTGGCTAGTAATTTAGTTTCATTAGACAGCCCGAGAAGCAGGGCTTTACTCGGGCCCGCCTAGGCTACCCTATAGACTAATTAAGGTGCCAATGAAAACAACGCGATGACAGCCGATTGTCAGGCATGAAAGGTCCCATGCCCTCCATTTCCAACAGGCTCTGCCAGTTCGACTGGGTTGCCTGCTTCGTGGGCGCTTTCACGGTCCAGCTTTGCTTTAAAAAGCGGTGCCGTGACGTTAGCGCCGAGCTTGAGCATTGACAGTTAAATCCCGCTGTCGAGATATCACTCAGATTGCGTTGGAATTTCGTCACCGACCAAAGTCACCATTTGCCCGGGTACTGCAGAACAACAACGTCACGGTTTCTTCCGGGGATTCTGAAAACACGTGGCGACTATTCATTTTCTTGTACTTTGTTTCAATAACAAGCACTGTCGAAGCAGTTAGCTGGGTTTCGGTGAGAGACATGCACATATTTTTGTATTGTTGTATTTGTGGGTTGTAAGGATGTGGAGTTTCTTGGTACATGGCTACGGAGACATTATCTAGACGGACTGTAACTGAAATGCATCGTGTTTCTACCCTTCCAATTTCTGGTAACCCCCTGTTTGGGATTAGTCAGTATCATCATCCTCTCTGCTTCAGTGACGTCGGGTCATGCGCTACCTGCGCGGTGAGCGTACAGTACAAAGCAGTACACTCCCTGTGACACCTTGAGGACTTCATAGAGTAGGGTAATGACTGGTCTCCACACGGAAAGAATGCACCTCTTTTAACTGTGAGCTATCATAATGGATGAGCCAATTACGACGATTCAATTTCCATCTTTAGCACGCGTCCAATACCTATTCCATATCGTATCGAGGTATGCCTGAGGTGTGTGTGAGCTCCGACCGCACATCATAACCACACAGTAAAACAGGCTGCCAACCGAGCCGTCCTCCACGTCAAAACCTTTGCCTCGGTAAAAACACGTTTGAAGCATTTGGCATTATGGGTTTATTACACTGTACAGTATTTGAGGGCGTCATTAAAGTTTTTCTCAGAGTCCAAACAGGGGGTAAACACCGTGTGAGTGTGCGAGGAGGACGCTTATTATCCCCCAGCCACATTCCACCACTTCAAAGCAGCCGGAGTAATTACAACGCTCAAAGGTGTGTCCAAACATACCGAACACGAGCAGACGCTCTCTCCTGGCACTCGGGCCTCATCCTCTCCCTGGCCATGGACACGGACTAGCTCACAAACTCTCGCCGACAGAGGTGTACACACAGACACACAGACACACACACACACACGCACACGCAAACACACACGAAAACACAGAGAGAGAGAGAGAGAGAGAGAGAGAGAGAGAGAGAGAGAGAGAGAGAGAGAGAGAGAGAGAGTTGAGTTCCTTACATAAAGGGACAGTAGTTGTCCTCAATTGTTCAACTGTCACTCGACTGAGTCACCTCCAAGCTAAAAGATTTGAATTGCACCAGCATCCTTTACAAACATGACTGAAAATCGCAAAAAATAATTGATTAATGCGCATAGGGAAATCATCTCCGTGAAACAGGAAGGACAAGAGGGAAGGAAGGTGAGAAGGGAGCACATCCTGTCAATACAGGGACGGGCTCCAGCTCTGGCACAGACGTGACTGACAGGGTGCCTGGGGCTGTGGGCGTGGCCAGGGGCTGTGGTAGAGGAGGAGGAGGAGGAGGAGGAGGAGGAGGAGGAGGAGGAGGAGGAGGAGGAGGAGGAGGAGGAGGAGGAGTGTCCCGAGGAGGAGCGGCACCAAACTGCAACAGTTTGTCCCCCGAGGAGGCAGCTCTTTCATCTGGCCGCTCACTGGCGCCTTCACAAACCTCGGCTTGTCTGTGAAATCACCCGGCGTAATAATGCTGCTTCTGGCCTTCCAGACACCACGTCTCAGGCCCAGGGTTAAACCGATACACACAACAAGCACACTAACACTCTGACACACACACACACACACACACTCACACACACATACACACACACATTAACGAATGACACACAACAAGTCATACCGGCTGTTGTTAAACGGAGATTGTGATTATGAGTGAGGGATAATTAGCGTTATGATGGAGCAATCATAACTAACATAAATGGTTTACTAAGTTGCATGAATCATTTGTGATCTAGACAACTCAAAGCCAGTCAGAGAAAATAAATATGTTCTGGAATTGTTTGACTCTTTACGAAAACCTGGCTCAACACCTTGTGCAAGCAATGTTGATTCATGGGCAAGGTTTTACAAGGAGAATACATTTATTTTGATTACAAAGCATCCAAAAACGTCTTTCAAGAAGAAATAATATTCCAGATGGCATTATGTGATAAGCATGATAATGGGGCAGGTACTCCAACTGTTTTTAACCACATACTATTGAAATATATTAGAAAAGGCTATGTGATCTAAAGACAATTATATTTGAAAATTCTTAAAAATGTACCATTGAAATTACACAAGAGGCACACCATTAGGGAGAGCGTGTATGTACACTATCGAGACATATCGATTTAAGCCCTGCCAAAATTGTTCTCATATAATTGTGTAACATCATGTGTCACATTGTTAATCTGTGTTTGTCCAGGTTCAAATTAGCCGTATATTATCCACATGGGACATGTGTTTACACATTCTGGTGAGGTTATGGTTTAAAACGAACATGTCAGAGGAAGTTCAACATGTGATAATAAGGCACAGCTTTATTTCGAAACTCCCTGTGATTTGAAGAAGCCAATGAGCGACAGGAGGTCTGCACCACACTACACTCCAAAAGTTTGAGCCAGCTAGCGCAGCGATTGGCCGAAAGTTTCACTGCTGTGGGCCTAATGACAGCAGGCTAGATTCTATGTACTTGACAGTTCACTTTCCGTCCCATACTTTTAAGGGGTCTCACCTGTACCGTGCCTGACAGCTCTACCGTGCTGCGCCTGGAACTTATCTTTTGGGGGCACCGATATGTCTCACTTATGTTTGAGAGACGGCAGTTCATCCGAGGAGGAGAGCCGACCGGAGTCGGCGGAGAGGACGATGGATGATCATAAAACTCCAGTGGCTAGCCATCATCATCCTTTCAGCGTGGAAGCTCTTATGTCGGATAGAAAGACGCATAGTCGGCACGGAGAACTTACGACAAGTAAAACCGAAAATGTGTCTGTGCTAACGTATTCAAAGAGTCAAAACTCTTCCTATTTATGTCGGGAAACATACAGTCCTCCTGAAGGAATCCGAAAGCATTTTATTCCACCGTCACCGGTGAAGTCGGAGACGTCTGAATCCGATGATTGCGCGCCCTGGGTTGTGGGCCAAAGATTCTCAGCACACCCTGGTAGGTTACTCAATCATTAAAAGCAACATGGTTTACTTAATTTAACTATAAAGTTTGTATTAGCGTTGGAACCAACTTAATCCCATTCCTAATTTACCCTGACAATTAGACTTTCAATAGGCCTACGCTACATTGTAATGACCAATGAGCTTGATCGATGTCATTGTTTACATAATGCGGTTACAAGGTATTCACAATAATTTGTCATCACCTAATATGTTTGCTGTGTTTTATTTGATCTCTGGCCAAATTGATGAAGGGTTGAGGAAAAAAAATCTGCAATTGAATTATCTCACTTTTGGCCAAATAGCATTGGCTTAATTCTTAAGAATAATCGATTCATGGAAATAATTCAACATGGCTTTTCAATGTATAAGTCTTTTAAAATCCCGTTCTAGGAATCACGTGTGATACATGGAATTCATTCAAATTAATCTTAACACATTACAGCCATTAAAAATACACTTACAACCTATATATTAATCTTGATATATATATATATATATATATATATATATATATATATATATATATATATATATATATATATATATATTTATATATATATATATACAAATCACATACCTATATAACTTTTAATTCATAACAGTATCTGAATAAATTAAGAAAAATAGAATACACTATCTGTTTGTTAAACCCATGCGAGTAGAAAGCAAGCAGTGCAAACATTCTGCTTGTGAAACAGCAAACAAACTAGTTTGATGGCCAATTGATTGTATATGTACCATGGTTTACGTTACCAAGTATTATGGACATACCTCAAAAATGTAAGCAATTGCATGTATGTACACAAATAGTTAGAACAAATTGTGACTCTCTGTATCTTACTCCGTGTCTGTCTAGGCCAGGTGAGTCCGTCCTGCCCGCTACGGAAGCACAAGAACAACCGCAAGCCTCGCACGCCGTTCACCACTTCCCAGCTGCTGGCCCTCGAGAGAAAGTTCCGGCAGAAGCAGTACCTGTCCATCGCCGAGAGGGCCGAGTTCTCCTCCTCCCTGACCCTCACCGAGACCCAGGTCAAGATCTGGTTCCAGAACCGGCGGGCCAAAGCCAAGAGACTGCAGGAGGCCGAGCTGGAGAAACTCAAGATGGCCGCCGGGGCTAAGACGGTGGCCGCCGCTCTGCACCCCGGCTTCACGTTACCTCTGCCCATGGGTGCCATGTCGCTGTACGGACAGTCGTACTCGCCCTACCACCACCACCGGCCCATGCTGCCTCTGTCGCCGGTGGGGCTGTACGCCACGCCGCTGGGCTACAGCATGTACCACTTCTCCTGAAGGGAGGCCAACAGACTGACTGCCGACCGGGGAAGGGAACATACGACAGGACCTTTGTGTTTACCACCTCTGCCATCGCTGGATCACTCTGGACAAATGATCCGATGACGGCTTTTCACCATGTCAGTGCAGCATAATATCCATAGCGCAGATGTTGGAGAGACCGAGTGCCTTACTGACCAAGAAGCCAAAATCTGTGTTTTTTTCTCTGATCTCTCAAATTACGAAAGGGAGAAATTGTTGTACGGAGGGGTTGCCCGATTGCGTTCGGCATGTTGTCTGTTATTCCGTGAGTCTGGTTAAGAATGTACCGGCGTTTCAAGTCATATACGTAAGCATATCGACAGAGAGTTCATTCACTCTCTAAATATTCCATTATACTCACTAAGCAAAGTTACATTTGTGGGCCATGCAAACGCGATGATCAACACTCTTCACGGGAAAAGCAGGACTCGTTTTATGCCGGAAAAACACATCCAGTGAGACTTTACCCTAGGAGACTCGACACCTTTGGTCTTACAGAAAAGGTGTCATTGTTATATTACATGTAGGCATCTTTATTTCAGCACTTATAGTCTTAACCACCAGGACTTTTCAGATTGAATTCATACATTTAATCTGTATAGGATTATTCACGCTGGAAATGTGTACATCATTCATATTTTGTATTTATACCGGCAAGAAAATGCTTTCTGACCAAAACATGTATTTATACTTTTTTCTTTCTCTGAAAGATCCTTTGTAAGGGCCTATACTATGCTATGCAGTTCTCCGAAATGGTTTTAAATGAAATTCAGAATAAATAAATAAAAATCTGAATCATTCGTCCACCTCTCGACAATTTGTTTGAGAAACGTATTTTCCAGGCGTTTGTAAAATAGTTGTTTTTTTCAACACAAGACACAAACAGCTGCTTCGTGTGGTTTTTCTGTGCAAAGGGTGGTCACTGTTAGTCCATGTTTGACAGCCCATAATTGATACCTTTAAATGGCTGACATAATCCCTATGATTGCGGAAAATGGTTCTTAGTCAATGTAATTTCTGAGGTATGTTCCACAAGGTTGTAAAGTGCCCTGTAATTGAAGTTATCAACTCTGCTGATCTTAAGCTCTTCAAGAAATAAGCAAATGATTTGTGCTGTTAAACAAAACAAAATACCTTAAGAGTTCATATTTTCAGGTTGTCCTGTTTTTGGCAATTACTATCATATTGGGCTGAAGGGTCTCTACAATTTGAACAATATAATCGTTTTTTTCCCCAGTTTAACAACATTTCAAAAACGTTCTGACCTGTTCAGTGGCAAAATATCCACAGCTTTATATTTTTTTAAACCATTGCCACCTGCAATATTCACGTTGTGTCTTGTCTTCCAACCCATCGGTTATTACCAGGACCCTGTACCTCTGAACCCAATTTCTCCAAATCTCCACAGGTTTATGAAGACTGACATATCCTCTCTCCACACCGGCGTTCCTCCTGACCTGGCTGACCTCCATATCATTGGACGTCAAGCGGCCCGTGTCTCGCCGCGCGTCCTCGGCTCGGTGTGCGTAACCTCCTGCCACCCCTCCGCCTGCGAGGCCGATCTGGCCATGTTATGCGGCCCTCTTTCCCGCGCGGTGAACCGTCACTCAGCGCGCAGAGCAGGGGGGCCCCTGGGAGAGGGCCCCTCGGGCCGCTGCGGCCAATCGCGAGGGCAGCTTTACGACTTCCGTGTGACTTTGATGTAATGAGGAAATCATTTACGAGGTTCCCCTCCTTTAATCAAAACAGGGCGGCGAGGCGGCCGACGCCGGGCCAGCGTAGCGCCTCAGCCGCCAGGGCGGTGGAGCAATCAGCGTAATGAAGTGCAGACTGGCTTGACGGCGAGGGGGGATCTGTTGACGGGAGACGGCAAGTCGGGGCGGCCAACTCCGGCAACTTGGGGGGGGGGCGTAAATAGGTAAAATTGTTCTGTTTGTTTTGACGGTGAGTTATTTAACTCAGGCACTTCATGTTGCGACACAGCAGAAAATATCCCTAACCCAAAATATGTATATTTGCATACCAGAAATGTGCTTTGTGAGGCACACATGCACTTCTGCATTGTTGTGTGTGTTGAAGCACACGTGCATGTTTATTGGGTCCATGTAGCATTTGTGTGTGCCTGAGTGTGCTGGTGCCTAGGAAAGCATTGGGCACTTTGAAAACATTTGACAAGAGACTTGGTGCTTGTTTCCAATGTCATCTAGTGGTGGTTTGAAAAACAGCACCCAGGGAAAATCACTTGCACAGTGCACTTTAAAGAAGTCTATGGTGTATAAACTCAAACACACACACACACACACACACACACACACACACACACACAGAACATGTCAAGTGCACACCTAAGCACACATGTGGAGGTTTTAATGGAGGATTAATGGAATCCACAGTCTATTTTAACATTTGTTTGGCATCGAGGACCTTGCAGAACCATTATGTTCTACACCACCAACCGGCCATCTGAGGACCAAGGGAACGCGTCTAGGCCTACTTGCTAGCTCCGCAGTCTTATCTCTTCATTCTTTTAAGCCTGGCAATGCAGCTGAAAAGCACTTGCTCACAAAAGCGCTCATTGAGAGAGCGTAATCTTAATGCCGTTCCTAAGGCCTCACACAGGGCACCGTAGGGAAACAGAGAGACATTGTGCCAACAACATCAGGACCTTTGATTGGTGGATTAATCCCCCTTACACTGGTCTGACTATCACACCATTAACATTTCTCCCACGGCAAAACTATTTAACATTTGTATTTGACCCTGCAATTCAGACAGGTAGTCAGAGTGCAGTGGAGGACAGAGCAAGGGAGCCTGAAAAAAGGAGCGTAGACAAAAAAATACTGTATTATCTGCGAAACCCGTTTGCTGGCGTTACGCGGGATACACGAGGGCCCCTTCAGAGCTCAGACACGTCGGGTACAAAAATAGCCAGCCTTTCGCCTTTTTTTTAACCTAATAGTTCTCGATTTAGAAGAAGGCGCCACGGCGGTTTTGTTGCGTGTCGGGGGGCGTTTCCAACCATTTCCTCGTGTAGCTTTTTGAACCTTTTCCGGCCCCACCGCTCCTCCACACCGCCCGGGGCTGTTTGCGTCGGCACAGCTGCTTCAGAGAGAGTCTGCCTCTCCTGGGCTCCTCTGGGAGGACGTCAGCTCGCATACCTCCTCAGACACAGAGGGAAGCGGACAAGGCCCGCCCGCGGACGCTCCCACGCACGCCCGCACCACGTGCAGTCGCGCGCACCCGCAATCACCCCTCCACACACACACACACACGCACGCACACACACACACACACACACACACACACACACACACACGTTGTGTTGCTACTGAGAGTGTGTGTAGCCCCCCCTGGGCTTCCCCTTATAAAGGATAGAAACAGCGTGGGTTTGGATAGGAGCAAAGGGGCAGTACTAAAGCAGCATAGAGATTACTGGTCCAAGCGGCTTCTCTGGAGAGGGACAGGACACAGTGGGGGTGTTCTTTATGCTTCATGTTTGTTTGCTCACTCTGTTTCTGTCTCTGTGGCTTGTTCTTGCTCTCTCTCTCTCTCTCTCTCTCGCTCTCTCTCTCGCTCTCTCTCTCTCTCATACACACACATGAATAGCCCACTCTTTACTCTCTCTTTTGGTCCACACACGCACACACACACACACACACACTAGCACACGCACTCAGACATACACAAACATGTCTAATAGAATCTAATTGCTTCATAACCATGTCCTAAAGCATGCACTGACACTCACTGGAGATAATGAGCTTGTACACGGCACACTACAACAGCTCCATTTGGTGGTGTAAACAGAGCTAGTTGGAAACATTCAGGCCCAGCGGGAAGCCATTTCAGGAGGTCTGTCTGGTCCAGCACATAGTTTGCCCACATCATGTGATGCTGACAGTCACATCTCTTCTGCGTCTTTAATCACACTGGATTTAATAACACGGGCAACAGTAAGAACACAAGACAGTTAAATGTATTTCTGACCTGTGTGTGTGTGTGTGTGTGTGTGTGTGTGTGTGTTTGTGTGTGGGCACACGCTGTTCTTACACTGCCGGCGTCGGCCACGGCTAAAAATGTGACTGAATGAATTCTAGAGTGTGCACACGCTGCTAATACGTTTCCAACTGAAACTCGATGCTGCTAAGAACGAGTCTGAAAAGTGGCGGGGAGGAGACGCAGGTTGACCACACATAAAGCATTATGGCATTCGCAATGGGGAAACGAATCAAGCCGAAACACTTTATTATATTTTCGCCTTATCTATGCGGCCCAGCATGCAGGACAAACATCCTCAGAGCTATTTGGTTTAATTGGATGTCTTGGCATTCAATGGAGCCCCCCCCCCCCCCTTTCATATAATAGTCCGATAGAAAGCTTTTACGCCACTCAATGATGTGCAGGGGACATGTTTTCCTGAAAGACTGACAATGGGTTCGATGGAATTTCAAAAGCTTGAATCGATGACACGCTAATGGAACCCAAACAACCTTTCTAAAAAGCTCATTAATTCCCCCTCCCCGAGTGTTTCATCTAATTGACCATGTGATTAGCCACTTATCACGCACCCTGCACGTAGGAATGGTCTACAGACAGCGTTCAGAAGAATAGACGTTTGCTTGGCTTAGCGCTGATGATGTGCATTAACCTTATAATGACTGCTTTGAAAGCCTTAAGCTGACGTAAGAAAAGAAGAAGAAAAAAAAACTCTCAGAGGAGACCCGGCTGGACCGCAGTGGTGAGTCGTTCTGCCATCGCCAGGCTCTAACGTGTCATGCCATCTACCATATGCTACCGGGGAGAGTGCGTTGGCGAGGTCTGTGCTCTGGCCACTTGGCTAATGAACCTACAGTACCGCGAGAGAGAGAGAGAGAGAGAGAGAGAGAGAGACTAGCTAGGAACAGCCGGGTGGGTCGATGCGCGGCGAGGGTGCCAGAATCGGGAAGATAGACAGGGAGAGTGAGACGGAGAGAGGGGGTCAAGCAAAGACGTGGCGGAGTCAAGACAGAGAGAGAGAGAGAGAGAGAGAGAGAGAGAGAGAGAGAGAGAGAGAGAGAGAGAGAGAGAGAGAGAGAGAGAGAGAGAGAGAGAGAGAGAGAGAGAGAGAGAGAGGCTAGTGCAGTACTGCAGTTTCTCCAGTAGATGACAGAGCAGCAGCAAAGTTCAGCGGGAGGTATAATCCCAAAATGTAGAACCTTCAAAAAAACAGACCTCCACATAAATCCTGGATCCCTGGGAAACATGAGTCATCAATCAAAAAGGCCCCCTCTCAGCAAACCCAAGGCATCTTATTTCTGTCCGTGTGTACACGGGGGGCCAATGAGACTCTGCCTGGTTATTTTGGTCGGCACCGAAGGAAATAGCCTATGTCCAGGGAAAGGGCCTGTGTCCAGAGAAAGAGCCTGTTTCCAGGGAAAGGGTCTGGGGTCCAGCGAAGGGCCTGTGTCCAGAGAAAGAGCCTGTGTCCAGGGAAAAGGCCTGTGTCCAGAGAAAGGACCTGTGTCCAGGAAAAGTGCTTGTGTCCAGGGAAAGAGCCTGTGTCCAGGGGGACAACAGGCTGTGCTCAGGGCAGACAGGCCACGGGGGGTAGACGTCCCACATCGGCCTGCGACGAGGAGGAGGGGCCCCACCTTCCCTCCAGTCAGCGTGGGACTCCGCGCAGGGGCCAGGCACCCATGACGGGGGACGGGGGGACGGGGGGGGGGGGGCGCCCATTCGACCCGCTCACGCTATGCCAAGCCACCCTTTCCTGAATCAGTCACAAATTGATGTCGTGGAGATGCAAACTGACAGGACAGCTCAAGGTCAAACGGCGACACTGCGGCGAGTGAGCACCCCCCCACCCACACACACACACACACAAACACACACCCACATACACACACGCAAGCAGTCACACACACAGCACGAGAAGCCCGGATGTGCAAGCTCACACACACACATGCACGCACATCCACGCCGTCACACACACAAACACACACGAGCGCACGCACACACACGACAGTCAGCTGTTTACTTCTGTCTCATCCCCTCTGTTTAACGTTATGTTCGGAGAAGAAAATTAGCCTCCCACGTACGTTTTGATGGTGTGGGTTATTTCTGGCCACAGCAAACTGATTTCATGTCATGTGCGAGAGTCTTGCTGGAGGTGGAAACTGTTTTTAGATGCACATGTTGTGTTTCTCTGAACCGTCTCTACAGTATTGGCTTGGCCGTTTGGCATGTCTCTATTTCCCTATTTTGTTTCCAATTACCTCTATCTCTATCATCATTACATTTTTTTCTTCACAAAACGTTACAAAAACAAATCCCGTGCGGGCCTGAGCTGGAACCTCTGCGGTAGACGCGCGCCGCATTGCTATTATTATACATGAGGGAAATTAACCGATGTCTTGGTCAGCAGACGGGGACGGGGGGTCTGGAGTGGGCTTTAGGGCGCCGCGCTGTTTGTCCGTCCGTCCTGTCGAACGCCGTCCGGAGTGCGTGTCCTTCCGGGAGACGGTGGCGTGACTCAGCGGGCTGCGCTGCGACGGAGCTGACGGGGCTGCCGCCTAATGCGCAGCGGCATATTCATGTATCATCAGACAGGTGTCGGGCTCCATCCCGCTGCTGCTGCTCCCCCCCCAACCACGCCGCTCAACACGTTTACTCCACTCGCTCTCGGCCTCTGAAGAGACAACTTCGTGTCGGGGCTTTTGAAGGGGCGGCCAGCAGAACAGACACGGTAGCGGGGGAAGCCTGATGTTACAGGTTTTCGCGGCTCGTCCATGGAGAGGCGTGGGGACGCGGGGTGAGATCAGGCTGATCACGAAGCACAGCCTATGGGCTTTGAGGGGGGAACGGCGGTGGTGTTTTTTTGTTTGTTTTTTTGCCTCTTAACCGGGGAATCATAAAGCGATGGGCAGATTTTTGAAATGGAAGTGGCTGGGCAATCCTAGATTGCAATGGGACAGCCACAATCTGAACACTTTAATATACCATGGAGGGAATAAATGCAAGGAGGATTTCCTTTGTGGTCGACTTTATCACAAGTCAAAGGGTAGAAAGAATAACGTTTTTTGTCAGCAAATACAAGGGCACGCACGCGCGCGCACACACGCGTGCGCGCAACACACAAACATCAAACATGCAGGGCATCCGGGAGTGCCCAAAGAGATGGGGAATTCTGGGAGCTTGATCAAGCCCCGGATGTCAGAAGTCGCGCTCGGGGTCAATCCCACTGCGCTCACAATCAAAGGCTTGTCCTAATCCGGCTGCAGTGGGCTGCAGCAGCAGCAGAGGCTCAGCACATGATGAACCGGGAAGCGGCCCCACAGTGCCCCGTCTCCATGGAGCCCATCTGCCCTCCAGCTAGGGAGAATGCACCACAGCAGAGCAGATCAAAGAGGGAGGGAACATTCACAGCCAGCTTATCTGGAGAGCAGAATCCAGCAACAAGTGATATGGTAGCGCACAGTATTATTTCAATACGAAGAGGCCTGTTTGATAGAACCAAGCCAAATAGATTAGAACGGGATGGGTGACACATCAGTTACAGTACAGTGTTAAGTTGGTGTAGGGGTTGAAATAATGCAGTACACTAGTGTAGCATGTCAACAGAGCAGGGAGACAGTGTTCCATAGAAGGAGACAGTTGGTCCTCTTGAAGGGAAGGATGTAAAAATGAAGAGCCTCTCTTAGACCCCCCGGCAATCTGTGCGGCCGTTCAAGGAAGAGGCACATTATCTGCCTTTCATTATGTAACATGTTTTATTCATGAGCTGACCGGCCGGCAGCCTCCTCGTCCTCCGTCTGGCCCCTGCGCCTTTCACACTCGGTGCGGGGGGGGGGGCGCAGACCATTGGGTCACGGGGCTCGTGGTGGCCGGAGTTGAGCTCTTCCCAGCGCCGAGTCCCTCTCTGGTTTCCTGACCAGAACACCTGGGCACTGAGGACAGTTTGCTGCTCTGAAAAGTCGGTTGTTACTGCGGCCGTGGGCTCTGTGAAAGGGGGTGTTCATGCCAAGTCTAGCCAAAGGCCCCTATCAGTCAACGGTCAGCGACGTCCGCGCCAGCGCTGACAAAGTCGCACGTGTGAATTCGCACTCTGGTAAGATGGCTGCTCTTTGCTGTTCTCCGGGGGTCTCCAGCTGAGCCTTGCTGTCATCTACCTCCATGCACTTGGGGCACGGAATATGGTGTGGAACCACAGAGTGGGGGTTTGAACTCCAGTGAGGGGGGCCGTGTGTGTATGTGTGTGCGTGTGTGTGTGTGTGTGTGTGTGTGTGTGTGTGTGTGAGTGTGTGTGTGTGTGAGTGTGTGCGTGCGTGCGTGCGTGCGTGCGTGCGTGCGTGCGTGCGTGTGTGTGTGCGCGCGTGTGTGTGTGTGTGCTCTCTGCTCTCTTGATAAAGGGCGTCCTGAGGTGTGCACCAGGGTCCCTGTAGACGCCCGCCGCTCCTCTTTCCCCGTGTCATGTCAACGGCGTCGCCGCCAGCCAACCTGCCACTGTGTTTGGGAAGCCATCCATTATTAACGCCTGCCGGTCGGCGTCGCTCTCGGCTTCCATAATAAGGTGGGGAGCAGGGCTGTCGTCCCGGGGAGAGTTTGAAAATCGGCGTAACGGAAGTTTCAGCGGCGAGGCAGGGTCGGACGACGTTTGCAGGTTGGTAATGAGAACGCTGGCGGAAAGAAACGAACATTTTTGAAGACTCCGTGGGGTTTTTGTGGCGATGGGCTTTGAAGTTTTTGTTTCTTATCTGCCTACCCTGTTCACTGAGTCACACGAAACAAGGACACACGATGTTGTACTGCTCCAGGGATTCTTCAAAAGTCCTACGTTTCTCGGTGATTTGTGCTGTACTTAAATCTGATGCTTAAAGTGCATAACGAGTGTCAGCAATTTGGGTCGAGGGCTGCTCCTAACTTTTCAAAACACGTCGTCCAATACAAACAAAGGCTCTTTAAAATCTATTTGTGGGCCATGGATTACAATGTCTGCTCTGTTTGCGTAATACTTTTCCGGGCACACAAAGCAGTCCCGGATAGTCTCTTTCACCTTGCCTTCCACAATTAATAATACAAAAAAATGACATCGCAGTAGGCAAAAACATGAGCGTGATGCTTCATTAGGCCTCCAGGAACAAAACCGGCACTGTTCCGTCGCATGAAGTCAAGGACGAGTTCCGGTATGCTCGCTGCGTTGCGACACCAAGCCCTGGCAGAAAGCCCGGGGAAAAGACTCGGAGGGCCTCATCCATCCCCCCGGAGCGTCAGCCGGTAGCGATCAATAAAGGCTGACTTTTTAAAGGGAGCTCTCCGGAGAGGGGGCTTCCGTTTGAAAACTGTTAAAACGGCTGCTCCCCCTGCGGAGCCCAGGCGAGAGGGCAGGAGATTAAACCCAGCTAATATGGATCAAACTCTCTCACGCCCACGCCGCGCGTACGTATATGTGCACGGCACAGAGACGCAATGCCGTCGCTCTGCGAAACCGGTTGGCTGGTCCAAAAGGGAGAGTCAGTGGCTTAACCCACTTCCACTTTGGGGAGCCAAACGGAGGCGTGAGCCTCTTCGGCAGGGACTAATCTCTGTGGGATCTAAATCTCACTGCTACTGTGCTACCCCGTCAAGCTCATGCACACACAAACACACACACACACACATTTCACAAAAACACACACTTAACGCAAGCTGGTTGACGAACAAGCAAGCACATACACTCCACCTACTCCTTCACTCTGGTGCATACACAAACGCTCATGCTCTCTCATGCAATCTCACGCACACACACACACACACACACACACACACACTGAGACACACACACTCAGTCTCATCTAGTCCCCTGCTCTTGACAGGCAGCTGAGATGATAGTGGAAGACAGCAACCAGACGAGGAGGACCCACAGCACGCAGGGACAAGGGAACGTTTAGTATCCTGGGCACCGGCCTTTCAAGCTCCAGGTATAGTCGGGAATCTGTCCGCTGGGAATCCAACAGGATCCTACCCGGATACCTCAGCTCTGCGCTAACCTCCGTGTGTGGGCTCAAACTACACCTGGACTTGTTTTCAAACCCTGGCTCTGTTACCATGGAGATTGGATAACTCGCCCCGCCTCGGTGGGTCCCTGGTTGTCGGGGCAGAGGGGCCTCTTGGTGAGGGATCTAATCCCATTAAAGCCTGGCAATCCAGGCACAGGGACCTGCTCTGCATGTGAGCACCCCCCCCCCACACACACACACACACACATTCACCATTCCCGCACGCCTCCTCTTCCCTCCTCCTCTTTCTATACCTCCTTCCTCTCTCCTCGTCTTTTCATATCTCTCTCCTCCCTCATACTCCCTCTGGCCTTTCCCTCTCCCTTCCTTATATCCCTCCTTCACACCAACGAGGGCCCGGAGGGCGGAAAGCGCCTCTCATCCTCGTTCTTATTCGTGTATTTATTCTTCTACTTCTGTGTTTTTTTTTTTCTTCTTCCTCTTTCAGAGAGAGGTGTAGCAGCAGGACGCCCCCGCTCGCCTCCCACTGTCCTGCCGCGGCCGAGGTGAGCAGCGTTGTCGTAATGAAGTTGATCCATGGGGCTGCCGCCCGTGTTTACTTGGAACTCCGTTATCTCCCCCACCAACGCATGAATAATTGCCATGACGGATGGGGACGCGAGTTGGGAATTGATCCGTCGGACCCAATCTGGTCCAATCATTCTGCTCCATTTCTGTCTCAACCCCCCCGTCCCCCCGTCCCCGTCCCCCCGCCCCCCACCCCCAGCCCGCTTTATTTTCCCTTCGCCTTTTCATGACTACCCACCATTTCTTTTTCCCATGCCAGTCGGTGTGCACGCACGCTAGCGATTCGCCCTTCTCCGCCCCCTTTCTGGCCACCATCTCTCCCTGTCTCTATGAAGCCCTGCTGTACCGGTTCACCGGCCTACCTCCGCCCGGAGAGCCTGGCTTCTTTTGCGGAGCGACCGATACAACTCCCTTCCAACTGGTGCCTGCACACATGTCTGTCCGCCTCGTCCCTTCCCAGTCCCAACCCTTCCAGTCCCTCGGCCTGACCGTCCACTACCAGGCTCTCCGTACGACCTTGGCATCCCGATCTATCTCCCCCCTTCCAATATATTGATGTGTCTTTCTATTTCTATTGTATTTATTTATCTGTTCTCATTGTAATGAGCTTTGTTTCTTAAATGTGCTATTTAAATAAAGTGTATTATTATCAATATTATCATTATTACTAGGGAAGCTTTCTTGTCTCTGTCCTATGCCATAAGTCAGTCCCTCTCTCTCTTTCTCTCCCTGCCTGTCTTTTTGTGTGTACATCCCTGCCCCTCCCTCCTTCCGCTCCTTCTCTCTCGGCCCCATCCCTCCTTTTCTCTCTCTCTCCCTCCCGTCGTGGTTTTGTATGCAGAACTCTACCGTTCCTGGAGTCTGTATCTACTACTGGTGGCCCATAGGAGCTGGCAGCCCAGTGAAGGAACAGTCACGCACACACACACACACAAACACACACACCGACATACTGTTCACACGTCAGAGCCCATCGCCACACTATTTAGGTTAAGTGGATTGGCCGTTCAAAGCCAACCCTTGATATTGAATCAGTCAACATCCCCTTTGACCCTGGAACGTTCACTGCATGAATGCTAAATGCCTCAGTCCTGTACTCTGTGCAATGACACTACAGTTGAATCTAATCAGATCTAAATGAATGCAGTTTTTTGGAATTGCTTTTTTTGGCAGAAAAACCATACCCAAGGCCCATCAAGTAAATAAGCACAAGAAGCACCGACAACACTGATATGATAAACACTTTCGCATTTTCAGTGTGCAGTGCACACTCACACAGACATACATTTTAAGTACAAATAGAAAGAGATAAAAAAATCAAATGTACTTCATTTCTTGCTCAAAAACTATTTCAGTATTAACCCCAACAGACAACTAAATAGGAATACAGTAAGCTGTCACAGATGTACAGAGCTAGCCTGTGGCCTATTTGCAATTCTCAAGTGAACATTTCTATGTGAACAAATTATCAATGCATGTCCACATCCCTATGGACTAGGTCTAAGTAATTTGTGATTGAGTGTGGCATTCTGAATGGCAGTGGTTTCCAAATGAAGATTTGTCGTTTGCAGTGATGTGTCTAAGTAGGACAGTAAACAAAAAGCTGAGTAAGTCCTACCATGTCGAAATACTAGCAGTCTATTGCTCTGTCAAGTACTTTCAGTTCAAAACTCAAAAATCAACCATCAACCTTTCATACGGCACTGTCAGAGGCATTCAACACAAACACAAACAGAAAAACATTTAGGCAATTCCTTGCAACCAAAGACGCTTTGAATAATGCAGCTGCCTTATAAGGGGAGATGCACACTCCTCTGGGATGTAGGTCGATGTGTGGCCGAGCGATGCAGTGGGGGTCCAGGGTCAGGTTAGTAGGGCGCGGACCACAGGTTGACCTGCTACACAGGTGGACCCAGAGCCTCGACCACATAGTTATGCACGCACGCACGCACACACACACGCACACACACACACACGCTACCTCTGTGAGTTCACAATGTTCCCTTCGTTTCCATGGAGACTATGGATTTTGTGTCCTTATGCTTTTACTGTTTACAGTTACTGTTACATCAGTTTGTCGTTAGCACACACACACACACATACACACACACACACACACACACTGATGCATATCTGATGCCTGAATTCCCCCTCCCAGGCCAAGGAATGATAAATAAGCATATGTGAAGACTGTTTAAATATATGTCAGTTTAATTTAGCAACACCTTCCCAAAGGGGGTGTAAATTGAAAAACCCAAACCCCATATTCATCAAGAAGAGAGAAAGACGCTAGAAAAAGTTTTCTCCCTGTAATGACAGCCCATTATTCACGTAGTCGAAAGGCAGATGGATGTTAGGTTCAAAAACATAATTATTTCCCAGAGCTGGAGAGAAAACAACCTGGGCGCAAGCAGGTGAGCCGTAAACACGAACTCAAAGTTTGAAAGGCTTCAAAAGTATGAAAAAAGGGAGAGTAAAAATAGCGCTGTCAGGCGGCATCAGGCTCAACCCAACAACCTAGCGACCTTAAAGTAGACTGTACGTTACACAAACGCCTGTGAGGCAGCGCGGGGAAGCAGAGAGCACAACAAATGCAGTAATTTCAATAAACCGAGTTCCCTCAACGGTTGCTCAGGCCCAGGCTTTTAGGGGAGCCGCTTTGAGGCTGACAATCACCCGAAGTCAGAAGAAGTGCTGAGCAGACAGGACGCCACGGTGCTGTCCTCGAATGTGGTTCTACTTTACGCTGCTTCCGAAAGTCGTGGTTATTTGTGAGCCAGTTCATCCGCTAATTCTTTGTTTAGTAATTTTCTGTATTATCGTCCTTAATTTTAAATGATGTTCGTCATACATTAACTTATTTGACCTTCATTGGTCTCTATATCCCCAAATCATCATCTCATAAAAAAAGGAAGCTTGTGAAGTCTGGTTTAAAATGTATAATGCCAAGACGGCAGCAGTGCAGACAATGTTTCGGTAGATATTGGAAAACCCAGAATAAAATGCTCTCCAAAAAAAGGCACCAAAGGTTATATATATAAAGGTATCAATACTGGGACCAGGAGTTCACATTCACACAACACAATTTATATCAGGTGTGCCATGTTGCTCCGGTTCTCTTCCAACAAGAAAAACGTTGCAAATGTAAAGGTCTGCTTATTTATCTGTGGAATGTGGGATTAACCTTATATTACAAAACACTGCAGACACAGCAAGTCTGGGCACACACGCGCACGCAAAGGCACATACATCAGGTGCAAATTGCACCTGAGAAGTAAAAAATAAAAAACACGTTTTGTCCTCCTTTTAACTGGCGTGCGTGTCTGCTATCCTCCTGTCCTGGAAAATCGGTGGTCAGCAGGAAATAGATGGATGAGGGCGCAGGTTTTGGCTGACCTGACTCCCCCCAGGTTTTCCCTGTCCTTCCTCCCTGCCGGCTCCTTCGAAATCAATCAACCCCACCCCTCCCCGTTGTACTCGGCTTTTAAATTGTCCACTTAATGAGGTTAGGACTCTGTCCAGCTGTCTTTTTTTCCTCTCTCTCTCTTTTGTTTCAGCTGTCTCGTTCTATCTCCCCCCTCTTTTCCCCTCCTCTTATCCTTTCTCTTTTCAGCCTGCGCAAGAAAGCGCATCTACATTTCTTTCCCTCTCTTTTTTTTTTCTATCATCCATTGCTTTCGTCTTTCCCCCTCTCTTTTCATAGCTGCTGCCCCATGTGCCATACTCCTCTTTTGATCATCCCTATCTCAATTTCCCTTTCATTGGATTCATAATCTCTGTGGCACTTTGATCTAGTTTCAAATGGTTTGTATTGTCCTGCGTAACATCTGAGCCCCAAAAGGACGAATCCGCCATTGTTAAAGCCAATGGAACACAGATATGGGTGGGTTGGGTAAATTGAAAAGAGAGGGAGGGGGAAAGACGGTAATCTTGTTTTGATATGGTCTACGGCCCAGACAGAAAATATTATTTGTGCAGTTCTCTGCGGCCCCCTGCCCCCCACACGGTGGCCATCGTGTGCGCTGGTCATGGCTCGCCCCTTGGCCCGAGCCGCAGTGTGCTGCAGCCCTCAGAGAGAGAGAGACAGAAAGAGATAGAGAGTGTGAGAGATAGTGTACCATATATATATATATATATATATATATATATATATATATATATAGAGAGAGAGAGAGAGAGAGAGAGAGAGAGAGAGAGAGAGAGACAGAAAGAGATAGAGAGTGTGAGAGATAGTGTACCATATATATATATACATATATATATATATATATATAGAGAGAGAGAGAGAGAGAGAGAGAGAGAGAGAGAGAGGAGAAACAGAAAGTGATAGAGAGCCAGAGAGATAAAGACTGACATAGAGAGTGATGTATAGAGTGAGTGAGTGAGTGAGAGAGAGAGAGAGAGAGAGAGAGAGAGAGAGAGAGAGAGAGAGAGAGAGAGAGAGAGAGAGAGAGAGAGAGAAAGTGAGATAGAGAGCGAGAGAGAAAGAGAGGAGGGAGAAAAAGTGAGATAGAGAGACAGCGAGAAAGAAAGAGAGAAGGGAGGGATAGTGAGATAGAGAGAGAGCCTGCTGTTCCTGTCCCTGCATGGCTAAATCAGTCCTCTGACCCTGGACATGGCGGGGAATGGAATGCTTTTCCTCCCCGCCCCGTTCGCTCCTTACTGGGGGGCTGCCTGGAGAGCCTCTACCTCGGGCCTGCAGCAGGGGGGGAGTCCCCCTGGATGCTTGTTTCTTGGCCCCGTCAGCGCATGCAGTCTCTCCCCCCTGGAGGCTCTGGTTCCTTGGTTGCTCCGCCGGCCAAAATGTGCTCCAGTTCTCCCCTTCCTGGATTTGACTGTGTTATTAACCAGGGTAAAGTGGTGTGCGGGCGGCTGGAGGGAAGTACATTTCTACCATATGCTCACAGTGCTGTGCTACTTTGTAAATCATTCTCTCTCGGTTTTTTAATATGTCCTGGGCTCTCTTTTTACATGCACCTGTCTCTCTCTGTATCGTTCGGTCTCTTTCACTAACTAACTCTCTCTCTCTCGCGCGCGCGCACGCGCGCACACACACACACACACACACACACACACACACACACATTATCCTTCTCTCTCTTTCCATCCAGAAGAAACAGATCAGCGGCCGTACAGTACAGGCTTGAGTGGGTTCCAAAACGTCTTTTTGCACATTCGCTATTTCTTGTACCTGAAATTTTGTGAGGGGAACCGAACACGAGCCTATTTAGGGACAGCGGGGGGTAAGCCACGAGCTACAACAACAGGCCCGAAATATAATCCTGGGCCACTGTCTTCAAGCTGGAGAGCGACCGGCAAAGTTTGGGAACACTGTTGAACGGTTCCGGAGTCCTTTCTTCTCTGCCTTCACACATTGGTGGAAACGTCACGGCGCATCACGCTGTGAAGCCGAGGCTTGCTGGGGAAAAGTCTTCCCCGCAGGCCCTTCCCTTAGCATAACGGGCTAACGCTTTGGAGCCCTGGTGTTAGCGTTGGTTAAGGAACGCGAAATCTCTGTACACCCGGGGAAGGTGTGCGCGGTCGAGGCCCCCCCCCCCCCCGGGGGACAGACGGGTGGGGATTCAAGGACGTCGGCTAGGAGGAGACACGGAGGGGGGGGGGGGGGGGGACACCAGGGAGGAACTCGCGTGGTCGACAAAACACGGGCACAAACGCCCTGGCGTTCATTAACTCGACAAGGCCCACGACACGCGCTGGCACACTCTCCTGTTTCCAATTCCAGCCGAGCAGCCGCCATGGGGAACCCCGACACGTGTTTACAAACGTCCCCGCCCGAGACGGCTGCCGAGACTGATGGTCCCGTTCCGCTCCGGAGAGTGGGCCACGACGGACGTCCTCGGGGTGAGCGCGACCCCACGGTGGCCGCCGACGTCCTCGCGTTCAACTCTGCCCGCGGCGTCCTCCACTTCTTTATGCCTCGCGACAGATGGCGGCTCGCCGTGACACGGCGTGCCGGGGCGCAGCCCGTCCACGCACACACATCGCAACTGTTAAAAAACGACCGGCTCTCTCAACCGCGCCCCGTTTCATTCGCCGTTTGTTTTTCAAATGCAGTGCAGAGTTGTTGTTTTTTTTTTTTACTCACAGCCGAATGAGCTGCGGAATCCTTGCCGACAGGCTGTGAGGATATATAACGAGTCTCTCTAAGTACTGGGGAGCCCTGCGGGTAGCAGAGAGGGAGAGAGAGAGAGAGAGAGGGAAAAAGAGAGAGGGGGAGAGAGGGACAGAGAGAGAGAGAGAGAGAGAGAGAGAGAGCGGACACTGCGGGAGTGTCTTTTCCGGCTCAGTCCCTGGGGCAGGGGCCAAACAAACATCAAGCCACAGCCGGCAAGCGTAATCACGGTCCTAATTGAAGACGGGATGGAGAGACTCTCCATCTCTGTTTTGACAGGTGCAATCGCCCCCGTGTGGGGTGTGTGTGTGTGTGGAGTCACTTCTTTTTTTCCAGTCCAGTTAAGAGTGTGTGTGTTTTTCAGTGGGAATGTGTGTCCACATGGGGGCATAGTGTGGCCAGGCAGTTCATATGGGCTGTTCATTATACATTCTATCACCAATTTGTTTTGTTCATTCAGAACTCATTCTGTGGGCTGTAACTATATTATAGTCTACCCCTATTGCTTGATGGAGCCAAAACCTCACACCAACACACACATAAACCCAAAGACACACGCACGCACGCACACTCACACACACACACACACACACACACACACACACCAAAACAGTTTCTTTTGTCTCTTCCCTTTGACTCAGACATGTATCGATGCTGTCAAGACTCTTTTGGTGTGACACACTATGGCTGATGCTGTTTGTTACAGCGAAAGAAGCTCTGCCGCTTGTGTATGTGTGTGTGTGTGTGTGTGTGTGTGTGTGTGTGTGTGTGTGTGTGTGTGTGTGTATGTGGGTGAGAGAGAGAGTGTGTGTGTGTGTGTGTGTGTGTGTGTGTTAGCCATGTTCAACTTCCCTCAAGTTGAATTCCAAGCTTTGTCTTTTTTTGCCCTTCACACACAATCCTGCCTGCTCCAATCCTCCTCCCTTGTCCCTTGTCCCCGAGGGATCAACGGCACGTTAGTAGCCACGATGGGAGATCAGTGACTTTGAGCCATGGCTGGCTCCCACGCAGAAAACAATCCAGCAGAGCTGTCTCAGCCTCGCTGCGCTCCCTCAGTTCGCCATGGCAGCTTTGAAGAGTAATAGAATGGGCATGGCAGTCTACTTTATTTCTACTTTATACTTTATATCTACTTTAAGATTTAGAAGAGCTGATTCTCATCAAAGATCACACTGTGCACAAAACACCTAATGTCAATCCAGAACAGACTGAGATGGCTTGTCTTCCCGTAAGGAAGGGCTACATGTCACTCGCTGTTTGGTTCATTCGTCATTTCTCAACATGTTCGCCAAATCCATCACCCTGTACAGTGGGCGAGGGGATAATAATCCATGCAAATTGCTTTGAAATTACTCTTCATATTGGTTATGTACAGTGCGCGTGTGTGCGCGCGCGCGTGCACCCGTGTGTGTGTGTGTGTGTGTGTTTGTAAGCCGCTGTGATGCATTAAGTCCCTTTGTCCTTATAACTCTTGTGAAACTGTCAAACTAGCAAGGTTGGCATTGTCACAACAAGACAGTGGGGCCTAACTTACACAGAGAGAGAGAGAGAGAGAGAGAGAGAGAGAGAGAGAGAGAGAGAGAGAGAGAGAGAGAGAGAGAGAGAGAGAGAGAGAGAGAGAGAGAGAGAGAGAGAGAGAGAGAGAGAGAGAGAGAGAGAGAGAGAGAGAGAGAGAGAGAGAGAGAGAGAGAGAGAGAGAGAGAGAGAGAGAGAGAGAGAGAGAGAGAGAGAGACACACACGCTGCAGTATTTATGTTCCTAACTGCTATGGAAACATTTCATCTCGAGGCAACTCCTCGTGTTAGGTCAGGTTTAATTAACTACCTGTGTTAGGATTTGACCTACAGTTTGATTGCAATCTGTCATCCATTGTTACGAGCTCGCCGGCTCGACAAATGAAACTGAACAAACTCTTAACCGTTCGGCGCGGGGATTGTCATGGCGATGTTTACACAGCTCTACGCCATACATATTTGATGTGCAGGAGAAAGAGAGCCAGGCATGCTAGCCCACCGGGCCTCATCAGAGCGGAAGGACTCCGCGATAATCACCACTTCAACGGCGGCCAAGCAGAGCCCGCCGCACCCTGGAACCGGTTCCCCTGTCAGGCTGGAGCGACGGTCGTGATGGCGCGGCCACACCACCCCGTTACACTAATGCATTCCAGCGCTGCCGTGCTACCGCTAGGCTGCTATGCTACTTTCATCCTATTGCTCTTGGTCATGAGCCACACGGGGGCTCAGAGAGGTGGGCTGGGCCCGGGGATAAACAAAGGGAGTGAGGGAAGGAGGGAAGGAGGCTAACTGATACTGAGTGGCTCACTGTGGTGATTAAAATGGTGAACGAGTGAGCGAGGGAGTAAGTGAGCGAGGTTTCCTAACACAGCTCTGAGCATATACAAATATACACACACACACATATATATATATATATATATATATATATATATATATATATATATATATATATATATATATATATATATATATATATATATATATATATATATATATATATATATATATATATATATACACATAAATATCTGAATATATTGCAGCCCAAGTATTCTATTTGGTGTACAGACCACAAAGTACGGAACGACTTTGTTAGCGTCCCTATTTCAGATGTGCTCAGAGAGTGCTTTTGAGATGAGTAATTGCGATGTGTAGGCTTGAGAGACCATCTTCACCCAAACTAGCGGCTAGCTGGAAGAGGGTTTGAAGCAGCTGAAAGTAATCGGAAGATCTTTCGTCAACTCTGGCAATCAGCCACAGCCCACTCAACTGACGTCTGATTTTACGGGAGACTCTATCCTCTTAAGTATTTCATGCAGTCTATTGATTTCTTGAGGTCCCCATTATAATGTTTTCCGTGGTGAAAGTTGTCCTTTTTATTTCCGCTCTTCTAAATTTATGAAGTATTGATTTATTTTCGTGACTCCCTGAGTATGTTTTTTTTTTTTAACAATAGCAATAAAGTTCAGTAACAGAGCAGAAGCCTAATAGTATGAAAAGTGCAAACAGCACATGCGACTACATGGTTGGCCTTGCAAGGAAAGACTAGGAATGACTGCCCCCAACCCAACCCATCCCATCCCATCCCATCCCAACCCCACCCAACTCCCACTCTCATCCCATCCCATCCCCCCCCCCCCTCCCCCCTCTCGCTCTCACCCCAACCCCGTGAGAAAAAGATAGCCTATATATTTTTAATGACCTCCAGCATGTTCCATGGGTCCACACTCATTCACTTTAAAGCTACATCAAATGACCTAATGGAATCAATCAGCGTGCCTAATGATCCTTAGCGTGGAATACGACAGGACTCCCAGGCCCCACCTCCCTTGTGTCCAATAAGAATGCCTCATTACTGGCCACTCTCCTCGGCATCATGACGGCCATCATCACCCCCAACAGAGGGGGGTGAAATGTCAACCATAGCGCATCATTAGCCCCCCACACAGGCGCCAGTGCAGGTGCACACACACACACACACACACACACACACACACACACACACACACACACACACAACTGCAGATGCAAGCACATTACAGTGATTTTATTGGCTAATCCTGTTTCAATTACTGTACTGTAGGTCACCCCTGATGGTGAAAATGGCAGACACAACGTAGCGGTATTGATTTTACACATGGAAATGTAATGCAAGAGTTTCAACGCGACTTATATGTGTGAAATAAAGACATGAAAATATGTGTCATGTGTGAAGTCATGCATAATAAATTGAATGTTTATTTCTTGGAAAGATGTCATATAAAGTAGATCTATCAAACAGGCGGAACGCATGAATTACGAATGTGCTTTCTCCAAAGAAAGCTTGGAGGAAAGTGGCCACGATTACATTCATTTCTTAATTGCGTACTTAATTTAATTTCTTTACGGGCCACAAAACAAAAACCAAGGAAGATTCAATTGATTGTGAGCTGCTATTTTGCCCTATTCAGTTTACTTATGATCTGGAAGTTTTGTAATAATTCCATGCATGAGTTAATTGGTGTAGGCTATATGACATGGTAACATTCCTCCTGCTCGATGGAATATCGGCTTTTCTAATCAATGCCTCTGGTTGTCCCCATAAGGACCCACCAGAGGCGAGCAGAGAATCTAAAATCGAAATATTGAATCCATTTTGGGAAAAGGGGGTGGGAGCTGAAATGCTCATGCAAATGTTCATTGTTCTTCCATATTTTGGAAGCTGCCTTTCATATACGGAGGTGACGCTGTTCAATACAAAATCAACACTTCCCTAGTATGCTCTTGGGTAGTTCTGCATTTACCTTCTATCGATGGCATTTCAACGTACAGTAATGACATCTCTGGACAGGGTCATAGATTACAAATCACTTTTCCCCGATCAATAAAGATGGATGGGATTTGCACGGTAGACCTTTAAAATGTAACCTTGACAGTATGGAGTGTTCATTGTATTTCTTCCCAACGTCCATTTATTGTTTTTTATTTTTTATCTAAAGTCGTTTTTTTTTTGAGTGGGTAATAGTTTACATGAAATAGACCACGATTGCTTCAGTTTCTTATCCAGCCAAGCTAGAGTTTTTTTTCCTGAGGAACCTGCTATCCGAGTTGATGTTCATTCAGTTCTGCAGCTGCCAAAGATTGATAACACCTTCAAGATAACTAACGATTGAAACGATCTGAGGGGCCGCGTGCATCACAACACTATCAGCGCGCCTCAGACCTGACACATTTCAAACGTATTGCGCCGTGGAGCATTATATTTCACAGATTACGCCCTCACAGGCCTCATATAAAACAAGAGAAAAAAAAGGTCGTCGTGGAAGATACTTGGTCTGAACAGTGTCAGACTCATCAGAGCCCAAATGAAATCAGACGCGCTACCTCAAGAACACCACAAGGTTTGTCTATTGACCGGTTGGAAAGTAATGTAGTGCTATCCCCTCGCACTTTGTTCTCGGAGTGGCATTAAATAAGTGCACATTGACTTTCATTACATTGCAACGTCGATCTAACCCAATCAGTTTGACTCTGCACTTGGCATAGAGTTTTGTTTGTTAGTGTAAGTTTGTTAGTGTTCCAATGCACTTCACCAGCGTGTTAACACAGAGTACTCATTCAGCCACCTATAAATGAACACGGAAGACTAGCTTTGGTTCTCAAACATCGAATCAAACCGAATGTCTCTGCTCTTCCAAGAAGCATTATTAAAATATTCCTTCTTGCATAAAAGATGCATGAGAAATGTTAGTGATTCATGATATTACTAATCTGAATAGGATATCAAAGTACAGACCAATGCAACCGTTTAACTGAAGAGGGACCGCAATTACCGTTAATTGCTAGTTGGAGGGCACTGCATGTGTGGGTAGGTGTTCAAAGGAGTATCAGGCAATACCATTTCAAATCACATAATTACTAGCTCAGCTGCAGATGGCTGGTCAATATTCAGACAGAATCACTCACACCACGCCACAAAGCACTGGATTTAAATTCATGATGAAAAAAATAATGTATTCGAAGGATTTATTGATCAACAGCTTTTCCAAATAATTCTCCGTCTTAAAATTCGACATGC
The DNA here is from genome assembly GCA_017639675.1 of Aplochiton taeniatus. NCBI lineage: Eukaryota > Metazoa > Chordata > Actinopteri > Galaxiiformes > Galaxiidae > Aplochiton > Aplochiton taeniatus. Next base: position 14,065,195 of record CM030177.1, read on the forward strand.
TAGGCTGACTTGCCCAAGATAACTGAGAGGAGCATGTTACATCTTTCAGTCTTTTTAGTAAAAAATGCACACACAAAATGCACATGTGGTCGAGCTACAGCGAATAGGGAATAAGAAGTGTTTGTAAAGGGCTGCTCATTTCACAGTGGGCATGGGGGTTGATTGTCACCGCCATCTTCCTCCGTCTTTAACAATAATGACAACGGGTTCCCCTGACATGTGGCCCCCGAAACCAGACGGGAAGATTCATTTCAAAGGCCACTTCCACCTCATCATTACCACCTAAACCTCCACGCCCCAGTCAGGCCCTGTTGTAAGTAGGTGTCAGGGTGATGTCACGCAACTGCCAATGCCGCTAGAGTGCCTCGAAAGAGCTCATCCTTCTCGGGAGCAATAAACCGGAGAGCACAGCTGTGTTCTGCGTCCGTGCATATCAACATATGTTGGATCATACTACAGAAATGGCCATGAAATGTGCAATTGTTCCAGCCTTCAGTGATCGAGGGTGTAATGCACTTACCAGTGCGTGGGTATCATTTGTGTGGCATCCCGCGTCGACGTCGATTACCTTGCAGAGTGAGAACTCAGAGAAAATGGCCCATCGGGTGAGATTACACCACAGGCTGTGTCTGGGCAGGATATGTGCAGGACGCAGCAGGGATAATACATCATGCAAAAACAGGGCCTGAGTGGCATATTGATGAGATTCCAACTCATTATTCGGTCTAAGATATTCATGGAGGACTAGTAGCGTTTTTTTCTCCCCCTTTACCATTCCCCCCATAGCAATAGGCCATGTGTGTGCGTGTTGGCGCGGCTGTCATGTGTAAGTGGGTGTTTGTGCGTGTGCAAGTTGATCTGTGGTTTCTCTATGGAGGTTTGTCACAGTAAAAGGTTATGTTTCAATGTATTCTAAGACTACGCGTGTACATGCTTTAGGTTACACGATGAGGAAGCCACAAACACAACAAGTCTCTGTTCAACAGAGTCCAGTGTTGGTGAGGTGAAGCGGTGGTGAGCCAATCGCTGACAGAAACAACAGGTCTCCAGTGAAGAGCGGGGGTGAAAGAAAGATGACCGTGGCATTTGAAGATCTCTCTGAAATAGCATTCTTTCTGCATGTTTCTGTTTTTATTTATATATATATTTATATATATATATATATATATATATATATATACATATATATATATATATACACCATGGGCATTTGTGTTTCTGCATGTTTGATTTTGATGTATTTTTTTCCGGTTTAGTTGTCCCCCGAAGCGGCATTAGTCACTCCACAGCGCGCTGAGCTGCCCTGCGCCAAGCCCTGGTGCTGGCCCTTATGTAACTGCCTTTCTGATTTGGGGCTGGGCACGGTCAACGCTGCTGCCGGGACGGAGAGAGGCAAACTTGTGGAGCACAGTGGCTCTGTCGCTCCTACCCTCGCCCACACCCCTCGAACTCACGCACGCACGCACGCACGCAAATGGTGCGCAGTGGCTCTGTCGCACACACACACACACACACACACAAACAAGTGCTCATGATATCTAAAATGATAAACACACAATCACACACACAATGTCCCAAAAAAAATGCCATTGACACACGGGCACACAAGCCGGCCAGCACATTGGTGGTCAGACTCAGATACATATGCCATGCAGGTATGATGCAATTGCACGCACTGCGGTGCACGGCGACACAGAGACGTGAGCGGGAACTTCCATCCAGTCCCCCAGCCTCCTGCCTCTCTTCCTACCCTCCCCGCCCTCCCTCCCCTCTTCACACCTCCTTCCTTGCCACTTCCCATCAGGTTTTCCATGGCCAGGAGGGTGCGTGAAAGTGTGCCACACACCTGCCACATTGAGGGGCCTCGGATCGGGGATAGGCTGACACAGTGGAGGAGCCCTGTGCCCAGTCATCGCCTCGCCTAGCTCTCTCTGCTGGCTAGTTCTCTGGCTACTACTGCAGCCAACTGTCTGTCTGTCTGTCTGTCTGTCTGTCTGTCTGTCTGTCTGTCTGTCTGTCTGTCTGTCTGTCTGTCTGTCTGTCTGTCTCTCTCTGTCTGTCTGTCTGTCTGTCTCTGTCTCTCTCTCTCTCTCTGTCTGTCTCTCTCCGTGTGTCTGTCTCTCCCTCTTGTCTTTCTCTGTCTCCCTTTCTCTAGCTGTGTGCGTGTTTGTCTCTTTCTCTCTTACAGTCCTCCTTTCTCTTTCTCTCTCTCTCTCTCTCTCTCTCTCTCTCTCTCTTTCTTTATCTCTCTCTCTCTCTCTCTCTCTCTCTCTCTCTCTTCTCCCCTCTCTGTCCCTCTCTCTCTATCTCTGTCCTTTTCTTTCCCTTCCCTTCCCACTCCCTCCTAAACTGACACAAAGCAGCAGCAGCAGCAGCGTCAGAGGTAGCCGCGTCAGAGGTAGAAGTGTCAGCCAGTGCCGGAACAGTGCTATTCTGTTTTGGGAGGGTGTTTCCAAGAATAGAACTCTTCTCAGAGCAAACGTAGAAAAACACACAGAGGCTGGAGGGGGTGTGGCGGCATCTTGCTTTTCTGGGTAAGCTGGGTTAATCTGGGAGAGCAAAAGGATGGGGGTGAGTAGAATAGGATAGGTGGCCCGCCCGCCCGCCCACACACACACACACACACACACACATTATTAGATTAGTCAATCAAATTATGTACTAGAAATTCGATTTCAAAATGACCCTTTTTGAACTTTAACCTTCGATGTGGTCTATTGGTCACCTGTCAGCACGCTTTTTGGCAAGCATGAGAGGATAGATGCTGGCCACTTAGTGCACTAATGCTGAGACGTGACATGATTGTTCAATGTTTGCCTATAGGTCTGTTTTTCTTTTTTTATATTAGTCACTCCTTTTACTACAACTGTTCGTTTTAGAACAAACACTTTCGTGTTCACATTTTTCCTATTGGAGTGACTTGATCATCATTATTGAGGAGCTCAAATGGTTGTCTTCAAAAAATTATAGGTGTTAGGTTAATGAGGGGCCCAAATGAGACAGAGACACAAGTGTATCTAAGAAATGTAAAGCCTGCTGAAGGTTTAAGAAAAACAGACTTATTTCCACCAATCAGGACTTTCCGCAACAATGTCCTGTCACAAACATCGGGGCATGTTACCTGCTTTCTTAATGTGCAGACAATCCTTCGCAAATATTTTTGGGGCACATGAATAAAGCAGGTAACATGCACCGATGTGCATTTTGCCAAGTTGTCTTTATAGTCTCTGCCCGTTTAAATTTCGATCATAGTGTGGACAGAGTTGACGTTGTTTTTAACCGTCTTCACGTCCAAACATGGTTTTGGAAGTGCCTTGCGAGGCACCACGTACACATGGAAAAGTCCCTCGAGGAATTGGATCTACACTGGCATCTCAATACGGAGTCTCTTCAATTCCTTTGATACATAATCGCTAAAATCCGGGAACATCATCCCACCGATCTTGGAAATGCGGAATAACCTTCACTGCGGACTGATGGAGGTGCCCTTCAAATCGAACCAACCGTGTCATTTCCCATTTCCCGCTCCAAAGGTCATACGCTGCAGATTGCATGCCCTGCCGACGACAGAACAGCCAAATAAGCGGCTTCCTCGGGCTGTCCAAATGAGGCGGCAGCACCTGGGGGGGGGGGGTCGCAGCGTTTGGGCTTTTCTGCTGACTCTGGCAGATGTGGGGGCCGATGAGCGACTGCCAGAGCCTCCAGCCGACTCGAACCGGGGCACCCTTTCCTCCGTCCTGCCCGGCCGTGAGTCACTGCTCCAACCTCCTCATCGGCTGGGAGCTTCTGCATTTTTTACTTCCGTTCACTTTCTCTCTCCTCACCTCTTGTTCTTTCCCTCTTTCCTTCCCTCTTATTCTCTCTCTCTCTCTCTCTCTCTCTCTCCCTCCCTCCCTCCAAGCTTTGTTTCCTCCCATCTGGTCCCAGCCTCCCCCTGTTGTTCCCACTACGTTCAGCCACACTCATGTCCCTTACAAGCCTCTTTCTTCTTCATGTTCCGCTGTGGCGTTCCTTGTTTTGCCGCCCCCCCCCCCCCCCCCCCCTCCCCCTCCCCCCCCCCCCGCTGCCACCCCCCACGGTACTAGCCCACACCCTCCATTTCTTTCCGTCCCAATATCTCTCTTTCTCGTCTCCCCGTTTCTTCTCAGACCTTTTCATTCAGACCTGCCCTTTTCACGCCCCTGCCTTCGGACCCGTACATCATGATGCTCCCGCTGACCCACGCCTGACCTTTACTTCCTGTAAAGGAACAGTCCACCACACTCACTGACCAATGGAAAGGCCCTTTCAAGTCCATTCATCGATATATACAAAACCTAATCTTGTCACCCATATTTAAGTTTGTACTTTTGCACCCGACTTTTAGTGTTTGTCAAAATCGAAACGTTAGTCAGAGTGGAGGGCGGAGTGGAGAGTCGGCACGTGCCCGACCCCGCGGTTCAATCAAAGCAAAGCGTGTGGCATTCATCATGCTGGCCGACCGTGAGCGCCCACAGGTGTGTTGACGGATAAGGGACGAGCACTTAAGAAACATCATCCGTCAAGCCCGGTCACCCCCTGCCACGTCGTCCACACCTTCTCTGTCCTCCCTCTGCCTTCATTCCTCCATCTTATCAGTCATCTTCCTCCTCCCTCCACACCAACCCTCCATGCATCATCCTTTCCAAAGCGGGCGTCCACATCCACATGGGCAGTCCCCGTCTCTCTCAGGGGCTCTCCATCCTCATTTAGCCAACACGCCCTGCTCAATGCGCTTATAAATAGGATGATTTACTCACAGAAGGCAGCCTGTCTGACCGACCGGCTCCATTGGTTACAGCTAGCCATCGATTTTCCTGTCGGCCAAAAAAGCACTTTACACCAGAAAGAGGGTGTGTCGCAGCACATACTAAAGAGACAGAAGCGAGTGAGTGAGTGAGTGAGTGAGGTAGAGGAGGAGTTAGAAAGTGAGTGAGTGAGGTAGAGGAGGAGTTAGAAAGTGAGTGAGTGAGTGAGTGAGTGAGGTAGAGGAGGAGTTAGAAGGTGAGTGAGTGAGCGAGTGAGTGGGGTGTTGTTTTAATTTGATTCTGATCCGAGTAAGGCTTGTAACGTTCCTGTGCTTTCAACAGTGGGGCCCTGTAACTGTCGAGGCCAAATATGTTTCCTTCGTAACATTATTTATGCTTCCCTCTCCTCTGCTCCCTGTTGGTCCCCTGATGTCTGAACCATGAAAAAAACATGACTCTTCTCTCAGTTCCCCCTGCAAATGGTTTACCTCGCAATTTTCAAAAGAGCTGCTTGTTACAATGATGTTGGTGCGTCGCTGAATCACCGTCTTCACGTGGAAGTCAGTGTTGCAAAACATATGGCAAAATGCATAACTTTTCAACAAAGGCAGGGAACGATACAAAAAAACTAAACATGAATAGGATTTGTTTTTATGTAGCAGCACCCGCATTTCCAATCAGAGCGGTGTAGATAAAGGAGTAATTATAGCATGCAGAGAAAAAAAACTGGCCAAAACAAAACGACTTCCCGCTGATTTCCATCACACACAAAGTAATTAACTCTGTTAGCCAATGGTGGGAGTTAAAACGTGTTCAACCTACACTGTTTTAGTGGCATTACGCACATCGCACAAAAGTGTGGAGCGGCAAGTCAGACGCCTCCGCCCGGTCTGTTCCTCACAAAGCTAACTAAATATAGATTCTTAGGTTATTCCTTTGCGGAAGCGTCGGCCATTCCATCGGATTGAGTCTGCCTGAGACGCAGCAGACTCGCCCCGCACCTGTGCGACGCCGTGGCAACGTCCGGGGAACTGTTAAGACCTTCTTCATCCTCGTGTCAACAACGGGAGTATGTGCATTTTTACTGTTGAGCTTGACAGAAAGCTACCCAGCAGCGCAGGAGCTGGGATAATTATAAAGTGACAAATGGCGGCGTCCGAGAGCCTCTCACTCTTAAGGCTGCTCGTTGACGAGACAGATGGAAACAGAGGGGTGGTTTAGGAGCCTGGGATGCATTCATAATTCACACGGCACATTTGAAAACTCACCAAAATATGACGGGGGCACTGTGCAGTGTCCTAAAGGCTGTGGAAGCGACCAGTCATGCAAGGATGTGTTATGCAATGGCATATTATGCAAAAGTCACCCACCGCACTTCACAGACTTTAAACTATCCGTTTGATGGTCGAAACATACAACGCCTCAATGCAAATGGAGCCACTTTTGGTCAAATAAACTCCCTAAGGAACTGGCCAAATGGAATTGCAAAGTAAAATTGCTACTTTGTGGGCAATATGTGTGTTTTTATTAGTATCCCATGAGGTGAAATGGGGACAATATGAGATATGAGCCATGTCACAGCTACGAACATGTGGGGACTCACTCCCCAGTGATAAAGCGCGGTTCCAATGGCCCACGAGAAACCAGTTAACAGTAAAGTGCAAATATGTGCACCAACACAACCACAAGCATGCATAATGCAGAGGCACGCATGCAGCTGCGTACGTGCGCGCACGCCAACACACACACACACACACACACACACACACACACACACACACACACACACACACACACACACACACACACACACACACACCGGAGACCAAACACGGACGGACAGACATGCTGACATTCAGACATCCAGACACTCTCAGATTCGCACACACACACGATCACGCCCACAGACCCTGGAACAGACACGGAGTGGGACATATTTCTATTTTGGTGCTCTTTGGCCCTCTTGTCATTAGGCGGTCAGCATCAAGGGGGCCGGAGGCTGCAACCGTTCGGTTCACATCTAATCAGCTGGTACGGAATCTCATTTGGGAAATGTCAATATGATATCTGGCACAATGGCCGCGGTGTGAGACAGCAATTGACCAGTGTCGAGCCAGTTGTGACTTTGTGGTTGAGATGAAGGCTCCAGTCCGACCGCGTGATGGAAAACTCGGAGAGCAATTGGGGTTATGGGTTCTACAAAGTTCTGGCAAAGTGCAATGTAAATAAACAAGCTTGGAGTTATAAAGGGAATATTTGGCCATGAACTGTTAATATAACTGAGTTCCGTGCGTGTTAGCCACGACCGACCCATGTTGTGTAACTGCAGGCTAAAAACATTGTTGTTGTGCCTTCGACCTGTTTTGATAACCACATGATCAACAATTTATCTTTTCTATGTGAGACACTGAAGCCTGCGCCTCGGCTTTCGTGAAAACGACGTGACGTGTAGTGATTATTAGTGGTGGAAGTGTCCGTCTTTTCAATTGCAAAGCTTGTGTGGCTTGCGTGTGAGAGACATTTTGTCTGGACGCTGTCTTTGTATGTGCTCCCAATACTCTGCCTGCATGCCAGCCACGCAAGCACATCCACCCCCACACTCGGTAACCAGGCTTTCTGGAGTCTATTATCACCACCATAGTTATTCTAAACTGCTCCCTATGGCTTTGAGATAAAGATGAGTGAGGAGAGGAGGGAGAAAAACTGAATATTTATATTACTCGTTTGCCATTTTTGGCACGTTTTACTGACACCTATTTGTCGAAGTACTACTTTGTTTTCACGCACACGTTAATTGCTTATATAATTTATATAATTATTTTACATGTAAAGACATGATAAAGATAATAGAAAACACTCGAGCACACTGTTAATTAAAATGGAAACTGCCAACGTCTGGGTCAAATGCCGACTGACCTGTATATACCTTGAAGAAGGTCGTTGACCGAAACGTTGGCAGTTTAAATTTGAATTAAAAGAGAAGATAAAAGAATCTGCTGGAGTGTTTTGTATTACTAAAGACATTGTCGACTCTGAGAACCTGGATTACGTAATAGGTGTGCAATCTTTGAGAATAGGTTGGCAGGTAAAGGCATTTCAAGACAGATAAAGCTCAATGCTTTTGATATCTTGCTAATAACAAGATATAGTAGACCAAAGAGGAGCTTCTGATAATAAAACCCAGCTTGGCAACTGGGACATAAATTATGTAAGAAAAGGAATTTAATCCATTTGTTTGTAACGAAATTACAGACAGAAACCTAATTTCAAGAAATAATGAGCTGGAGTAATACCCAAACATTCTTATAAATACACACACACACACACAATCGCACACACACACATATACATATGTATATATATATATATATATGAACTTGTTTTGGGTAATATTAGTTTGGTTTGTTTGTGATATCCTTCACACATCGGTTTAAAAAAAAAGTGTTACTGTGACAACGGCTCACATCTTAACAGAGTTGCAAAGAGGCTTCCGAAGAGAAAATCCTATCACAAAAAGCCATTACAACCGGAAATATAATTCAGGGATCGTCCCATGATCCATCCACCCCCGGCCCCATCTTTTCCAATGTCCTAGCAGTATGAACACATCGCCTCCTGCTTGAGCTAGACGCACACTGACTGCAGCAACACAACAGGGAGCGGATGGCTTGTGGCCCATACGTGCTGCTGTCAGCCTGGCTGAAACGCAGAGCGGCGGCAGGAACAATACAGTTGTTGGACCATCAAGTCCCCCTCCTTAATGATATCCATGGCGGCCGGTGACAGGGAGGAGCTGGTGGACCGGGGACGCCAGGCGGGAAGCGAGCCGTGGCAGGCAGCGTCACGTGGGCGTCCTTTAGAGAGGGAAAATAGGCCGACCTGTCCGTCACACTGTCAGCGTGGTGGACACAGCGCGAAGAGAAGAAATGTAAATGGGTTTTGTTTTGCTCAGGGTGTGTAGTCTTTTGGCAGACATTTTAAATCGGGATTTATGACTGAAGTGTCGTTTTTTTTTTTAATAATTAGCTAATGGGGAAGTTATGTGGGCTGGTTAAGGCAGGGATGTACTCGTGATATGGGATTGACCGAGTTGAGGGTAAAAACGTGGGCATCTTAAATCTGAGCACATTAAAGGTATCTTTGGAAGCTCATCCATAGGTTATGGTCCCCTTCCCCTCAGACGGACAGGTAATAGGATTTGAAAACCATGTAGTTGGACCTCCAAGAGTTGAAATTATCCATTTTCTACTCTCTCAGATTCCTCTTTTTTTTTTTTTTGTCTTTCACAAGTACTCTCCGGATCTCTTGGTTTTTAGTTAAGTGCGTCTGGGCATCCACGTGTGGATGTGTAGGTGTGTACCCTGAGTGTGTGTGTGTGTGTGCGTGTGTGTCAGTCAGTCAGATGGGGCGTGAACACATTAAACCCCTGGTCAGGTGAAATTATTCTTGCAAATAGAGTTATCAGCTCAGTGGTGTCAGGTCAAGTTAGCCTCCCCTCCCGCCACATTCCAGCAAAGCTACAGCGAGGCCACATGGGCCTGTCACCTACATATTTGATGACTCCAGTTGATGCCCCGTCTAGATGTCTGCTCTCCTTAGCGACGGCTTACAGTCCTTCTCTTCACCCCCGTCTAAACCATGTCTGCGTTCTGCAGGAACATGCGTGTGCTTTAACATGTGCTGACTCGGCCCTCGGACAGGGCCTCCTATCCCTTGGTGCCTTAGCCTAAATGTAGTATCCCACTGCCCCAGTGGAACCGTAGCCTAAATATAGTATCCCACTACCCCAGTGGAACCGTAGCCTAAATATAGTATGCCACTACCCCAGTGGAACTAGAGTCTCTGGAGTGTATGTTGGGTACCAGGCTGTTTAGCGGTCGCTCCCATCAAAATGTGAAAAAAGGTGCTTGATAACATGGGACCAGATACCAGAAGTCTGCTGGTTTGCTCTCCCTCAGCAGGCCATGCTGCCTCTGAAGTTGTCCTGCCGTCCGCATGCTAAAAAGGTTCCCTTCAATTAAGAGGGCGAGCAGGACGCCAAGAGTCGGATGCACGAGCAGCGTTCATGCCGGAAAGATTCCCGAGTACAACTCCGGCCCGGAGTCATCCCAGCCTGACACGACTGCAGACGGAGAGTCTGGCCAAAGAGACAGGATCCTCCTCCACAGATCACCGCACTCGGTCACGCCAGGGTCCACCCGTGATGTCACTTCCCCTCAGCGTGCATGACAGCATGGTGACATCATTCCTGCCAGGAGGGGAAGTGACCCGGGTCTGTTCCACAGGCTCATTAAAACATTAAAAGCCGGCCCGTCTGGGTCTCGCGTGTTGCGGACATGCACCGCACTAAGGACCTGAGGATTTGAGTGGAATCTAATGTCCTCTGGGGCGAGGCTGCGTGCCTAATTGCCTTGGCCGGCTGATTAAAGGGCATTAAATCAAATCGACAGAGAAGGACCTCACCTTATTAGTCCTGTGACATCTGGCCCACTGGGTGGATTTAATTTGCTTTTATCACGTGCAGCCACGGATCTAGTTCTAAACGTCAACATGACATAGAAGCCCTGTGCAGAGATCAAGAGCTCATCGTTTCTCCTAACCTCTCCAGTGAAATATCACACAGCGCACTAGGTCAGCCTTTCATACCTGAAATGTCTGAAATAACAAAGAAGGATAACGTGCGGGTAAGTGCGTTAAAGCAGAATGTCAACAGGCTCGTCGACGGAGGGGGGCCAGCGAAACATCGTACCCTTTAATCGCGTCTGCCCGTGATTGTCATCTAAGTGTGTGGAGAGTGGCGTCGACTGTGCCATGCATCAAACGGAGCGTTTCATAACCGTGCGCCGGAGGTCCTCAGGTACAACAGATAGCGGGAAGTCAACCGCGGCTCGGCTTTTATTCCGTCACACTGACAGTCACCTGAGCCTGCCTTTTCTATTTCAGGAACACACACACACACACACACACACAAACACACAAACACACACAATTTTCTCATCAACTCAAAATGACTTTTTTTTTCTTCACTTCTACAAAACAATTGTTGTCTATTATTGTTCCTTTTTTATTTATTTATTTATTTCAGAGATGTTGCCTTTACGATCTCCTCATCAGCTTTCACGTTCAATAAAGTGTGAAGACCGGGGGAGCGACACAACAAGCGCAACGTTTTATTCATCGAGGTATCATGATGTGAAAGGCAGCGCTCGGTGTTCGCTTACAGTCCGGACGGTAAGCGGGCCCACTTCCCCATTAACCCGGGGCCACGGCGCGTTCCGCCCCCCCCCCCCCCCCCCCCCCCCCCCAGGCCAATACCTATCCATTCCCACCCGCCGTCAGTGTAAACACGTTGCGCCCGGGGGGCCACAGTGTGGTGCTTTTTATCGCTTCAATTGCGCCGCGGCTTTCGCTCTGATGGACCAAGCCGAGCCCAAAGTGTATAAAAAATACACCTTTTGACCCCGGGTGAACTCCGTGCGTCTTCCTCTTGCCGTCCGGCGGCCGGACCACCTGTGGCCCGGGGTGCGTGACGGGCCGCAGCCGTGCGGCGGCCAGCGCCCGTGTCCCGAGATGGGAGCGGCCGTTCCATCTAATGCCCTCATTACTGGAGACACATGGGGGAGGCACCAGCAAACACCAGGGCCCCGGGGCCCAGGGGAAAGTGTGATCAGCAAGCCAGAACATGTGCTGACAGCTAATCAATACGAGATGGTGTATTTTAGCTTTTAGGGAGGCCTATTTAGGGCTCCCTCCCCCATTTTCCAAGCCAAGTAGGATATTTGCGTGTGTCGGATATGGGCCCGCAAATATTGTGTGTGTGTGTGTGTGTGTGTGTGTGTGTGTGTGTGTCTGTGTCCCGGCATATGCGCTTGTTTGTTTGTGTGTTTAAGTGTGTGTGTGCGGACGCATCTATGCACGCACGCAAACGGTGTGCGTGTCAACGTGTCTGTGGGGTGTGTATGTCTTCTGTGCTCATCATTATCTTTTGCCTATGTGTTTTATGCCATTTGAGAATAGCTAATGCGTCCCGTTGCAAGTTGAACAACAAACAGTGGCGGAACCAACCGGACCTCGGGGCTTTTTCATTCACACTTTGCATTAGCTTACTTACTCTTCTCTACGCGGCCACGGCAACAGTGCATGCTCATAATTGAGTCATGCATCATTGACGCGGTCCTCCCAGCTAGAGTGGTGGTGTCTGGAGGCGATAACGCAATCCCCCTTCATTGCATTTGTGGATGGAAAGAAAGAAAGCAAGAAAGAAAGAAAGCAAGCAAGAAAGAAAGAAAGAAAGAAAGAAAGAAAGAAAGAAAGAAAGAAAGACAAATCCACCCCAAGTCAGTCAGTCAGCCAGACGATCTAGGTTGTAAGGACCTTGGTCAGTATGGTTGTGAAAACACCGCTGAAGCTTTCTCCTTGCATAAATATAATCCACGGCAAATAGAAGACACTGCTTTCCTTTGTTCTAAACTATCATCTGAGTGATTTACCAGCCGATCTAAGAGAAGCTGAGTGAGTGACTTCCACATCCTGTCCTAGTGAAGCTTCCCTGAAAGGCATGAATGATTAAAGCCAGAGGATACGAATGCAGATGGCACAATTCAACAGTGTGTGTGTGTGTGTGTGTGTGTGTGTGTGAAGAGACCACATGAGATCCAAGGGAGCGTTCGATGAATAGGGTGAGACATCTGCTCATTGTGTATGACAAGGATCTGGCATGCAAGGGAGTGCAATAGTTTGTTGATGAAATAAACATAAACAATGCTTTACACTGCTTAAAAGACCCCTCTGCCCCTGGTCTGTCTCTCTCCTCTCCCTCTCCCTCCCCCCCCCCCTCTCTCTCTCTCTCTCTCTCTCTCTCTCTCTCTCTCTCTCTCTCTCTCTCTCTCTCTCGTGTCCAGGGTCAGAGGACAGATGTAGCCGTGCAGGGACAGGAACAGCAGGCTCTCTCTCTCAAATGCCTCGCCATCTTAATTGCATGATACACCTCATCGATCACACACACGTTGACATGCGGTGTGTGGAGGAGGGGCACCACCAACAGCAAGTCAGTCAGCTAGTCAGT
>CM030177.1:14083025-14393025 GCA_017639675.1 Aplochiton taeniatus
TGTAATTATCATCATAGGTACACTTCAACTATGAGAGACAAAAATGAGAAAAAAAATCCAGGAAATCACATTGTAGGATTTTTAAAGAATTTATTTGTAAATGATGGTGGAAAAGAAGTATTTGGTCACCCACAAACAAGCAAGATTTCTGTCTCTCACAGACCTGTAACTTCTTCTTTAAGAAGCTCTTCTGTCCTCCACTCGTTACCTGTATTAATGGAACCTGTTTGACCTCGTCATCTGTATAAAAGACTCCTTTCCACAGCCTCAAACAGTCAGACTCCAAACTCAACCATTGCCAAGACCAAAGAGCTGTCGAAGGACACCAGGAATAAAATTGTAGACCTGCACCAGGCTGGGAAGAGTGAATCTCCATGGACGTTCGGGCGAAGAGTCGGCTGCGCGGCCGAACGCGGCCAGCGTGGTCCTCGTCGGTTCGGGTTAGGGGTTTCGTCAGGGGGCCGTGCTCCCACCAGACAAGATGAAGTTTAAAGGGCATCGTTGGATCGCACCGCTTATTGCATTGGAGCTCCTTACAATTGACTCAACGTGATTAGGCTCTGCGAACTGACGTGATTGCTGCGGACGTCCACGGAGATCCACGGCTGATGATCGGACGGGCCAGAGATCTCAGACCACTTCTACGGAGAGCACTGAAGCCATAGGTGGTTTCAAACGTGCAACGCACACACACACACACACACACACACACACACACACACACACACACACACACACACCATAGGCCACAAATCTATTTTTGCACCCAAACATATTTTTGATGGTGCTATTTTTAGAAAGTACTGCCTGCTGGCTGCTCGGCGGTCCCTCAGTCCAAGGTCTCTTGCACGGTTTACACAGGCGTCCTATCTAATCCGCGCCGGGGCGAGACACCAGTAATGGGAAGTGACACTATCTAGCCAGCGTGTTTGACTGGAGGACATTCCACCGCCGTAGCTGGGGTACAGGAGCTCCATAGGCTCTGGCCATTCAAGGGAGGGGAGGCTGGTGTAACGTGGCCCAGCACCGGCGACAGCGTCACAAAGCATACAGTGCCAGCCCTCTGGGTCACTAACCTCCAACCGATGAGGAAGCCATTCCGCTCGACGGCACATCGTATTATGGGCACGTCAGTGGACGGTGGCTGTTGGCTTGTACAATGTGGTTTACAAGCGTTTGGAGATCATGTTAATCAAGAATGTAAACCAAGCCTCGCGCTCGCTCAGCCTTCTCCAGACGTCCTGGGTAGCCTGTTTCGTTGTTTTGTTTACCTCCGGTAGTTTTTCCTCGTTTTTTTCCCTTTCTCTTTTGCATTGTTTGTTGCTACCGCTGGAGTGATGAGAGGACTGTATGTATGCCAAATATTAAATAATTTATTGGCAGTCATTTTGTTGTGTTCAGAACCTACATATCTTTCCCTTAGTAGTTTGACAATTTTTTCCCTTTTTTCTTCTTAAACTGCCTCTTATGCTTTATTTACCTTCTAAAAGCACCTTCGGGGCTTAGTCTACACCTACATAACACACTCTGATAAGGTTCACATATTTGTTTAACCAACGTGGAGTTGAGTCCTAGTGCTTTTACAACCCATAAAAGCAGCTTTTGACTCAAAATACCTTATCTGTACAATGGGACATTATGGACCACTGTATCATTTCAGAACACCTGGAGGCTAGAAAATCGCACAACACAACATATTTGGATGCTACTTTATCATCAACGCCACTGTTATTTCTTCTTTTTTGAAACCCAGTCCCCCGAGGAAACAGGCAGAGGGGGAAAATAATCTAACAGAGAGTGGAAAAGCCCGGGTCTATTAATCTGGAAGGCCCACCTGGCATCCAGTGATGTATGTGTCGGGCTACAGGTCAATGCATATCACAGAGTGTGTGCATCGCTTGATGTGTGTGTGCGTGTGTGTGTCGCTTGACGTGTGTGTGCATGTGTGTGTGTGTACGTCTGAGTGTGCTTAATATGTGTGTGTCAGAGAGAGAGAGAGAGAGAGAGAGAGGGACCGAGCGAGAGGGTGGGAAAAGAGAAAAACGCTTGTTGTGCAGCTTCTAAAAGATTGCACGGAAGATAGGGGGGAGTGCAGCCTAAGCCACACATCCTGCGCCAAAAATAACTGGCAAACTATCTAGCCGCCGCCCCCCCTGCGGCGTTGCGGAGGTGTACTGACTCACCTTGGCTGGCTTGTTTTCCAACAGAAACCTCAATGCACCGCTCGGAAGCTAATTGGCTGGAGGTGATGAGGGGATGCGTAAAACTCCCTCCATAGGGAGGCTTTGGCTCCAGCTGGTGTTATTTAAAAGGAGAGTGCTCTTTCCATGGTTGCCTAGGGCTGCAGCACAGCCTTGACCCCACATACATACATGGGAACAAACTGAATGCACATCTCTGACCATGTCATTATTATTCCATTTGAAACCTTAATTTGAATACTATATTTAGTTTGTATGTGCAATATTGTAATATATGGGCAACATGGAGATTGTTAATGCGGCCCTGCTGACAGAACGTCAAGTTCGAGTATCGAGTATACTCACATATTCATATTCACATACATATAAAAATCTAAATTAATTGTTAGAAGCAAATAAACAGACACTAAGATGTATTCAGTCTTCCATATCATGTGTTTATCTATTTATAACCAATGTATATTTAATGATAATCCCCCCCCCCCCCCTCTGTCCCAATCTGCCACTTAAAGCCTGAATCAAATGTCATGTAGGAGTAAACCTATTCATCGCACCTAACTTAGATCTTTATTCAAAGGACAACCCTGTGCTTATGTCAAAGTTGTCCAGTGGGACTCCTTTCACACAGGAGATAGAAGAAAAATAAATAAGGATAGAAAAACTAGGACACTGCTGAAAGTAATGGGAGATTTTCATTCATATATATATATATATATATATATATATATATATATATATATATACAATCCATATCTCCAGACTGGAGTGGCTCCTGCCCCAGCTGCTGCCCCTGTTTCCCTGACAGCCAGCCTATTTCATGATATCGCCCCAATTTCTCCCCAATTTATTCTGTCCACTGGAATATATTGCATTCCACTGCGCTCTCTCTCTCTCTCTCTCTCTCTCTCTCTCTCTCTCTCTCTCTCTCTCTCTCTCTCTCTCTCTCTCTCTCTCTCTCTCTCTCTCTCTCTCTCTCTCTCTCTCTCTCTCTCTCTCTCTCATCACTCCCTCGCCTTACCACTTTCCAATATTCATAAGACAGCATTGTGGCTTTTGATGTCTCCACAATTACAAGGTCAAGTTCGGTATGCAGAGACGATCCAGGGTGTTCCGCGTGTGTCTCGTCCTGATTCCATCTCATCGCTGACCCGAAAGCTTTCCTCGGTCGCCATGCTGAGGGTTGTTCAAAATTATTTAAGTCTCTGAATTACTAACCACATTTCTGTTGGAGTAATCTAAGGTTCAATTAATTATGACACTAAAAGATTCAGCGGAAATTGCTCTTGAAAAAGAAAAAGAAAAGCAATGCTAGCCAATGGTTTGATTAGCAAATTCTCTCTCTCTCTCTCTCTCTCTCTCTCTCACTCTCTCTGCTGGGGATCACAGGGTCTGCGGGCTTGTCTCTGCAAGCCGATGGGGGTCCTTGACAGATGTTGCCATCAGTGTTTATCTAGCAGCACCACACTGTCGATAGGGAGCATCTCGTTTCTTGAAAGCACACCACACACACACACACACAAACGTGCACGCACACACACACACACTTGCACACACGTCAACACACGCAAACACAGCATGGAGTTATTCATAGCTTGTCCAGCGGAGACGTATAAATCTAGCCTTAGCCACGAGGGCAGAGTAGCAATCATCTTTCCCATTGCCTGGGCCCATAGGCCTATGCTCCTTTAAGCTGAGGATAAATGATGGAAGATCATCCTCATCAAACTAACAAAGGCCGGGCGCCTCCCAGAAGATTACCTTCCCTCGCCCACGTAACAGTGTTCAATGTTCTGCCCTCGTCATCAGAGTCCTTGAAAAGGTGTCCCTGGTCACGGACAAAGAACTGGGACTTCTGTGTTTGATTAGAAGTCTAAAATGTAATTGCCACTTGTATGTCAGACCGGGCACATACACTTAATGTGTCAAAGAGAGATATGGGCAGCCTGATAGGGGCCAATAATCTATAGCTGATCCTGTAGTTGATGGATGACCCGGTGTAAACTGAACACAAGCATGGGAGACCAGGACAGATGTCTCCCCTGTGCATTCTGGCCTGGGTCAATACAGCTGACCCATAGCTTACTATGGGGAGGCTAAATGCAAAATAATGGCAGTGTTAACTGTAAGCAGATAAAATAGATGACTCTTATGGAAACCCATAATAATAAACAATTAAAGCTGCTGGCAGCATTGGACAGATTTGAGCTTTTAGCGATGTTTTGCGATCGTGAAAAACACTGAGTCGGTCAAGGGATTGTCAAGAGAAACCAGCTGGAAGTGAAGGGAGAGATTGAGATGAGTGCACACAGTTTTCTGCAAGGTCTTACGCATTTAAGGGATAAGTCATGCACACAAGCCCAACCTTCACTTAGTGTCTACCCTTTAGCACCTGCATAAATGCGATTTGGGCATTCACATCAAAAGATATCAATATGTGGCATTTATAGCCCCCCCCAAAAGGCAGATGTGAATGCCGTCGGTAATATGATCAATTAAGGCTCTAGATTTGTACAGAGGCAGATTGGACTGAGTTTGACTGAATTCTAAGCCTTTTTGTGATAAGCCACTCGGTCTGCTAATTTCATTGGCTTATATCGGTCATGTGTTTTGGCCTGTAGGTCCGGCTTATACATCGTTTACATATCACAGTCCACTGATGATATGAACTGAGTTTGTCGCTGAATGGTGAAAGAGATAAAAATCTGTAGGTTTGAGTGACATTAGTTTGGTGACTGTCTAGGTCATAAGGTGTTGGAGATATGGCCTTTCAAAGTCTGCAAATTTGGATCACATACTAAAGCGCCATAAGGTCAATTGGGGTCATCTTTGGTTTGGGAGTAGCGGTTACCTTTACAGACCAGCATACAAATTGTAAAGGCTCTAGCATAAAGCAGCTCACAGGAAACAAAGTGATGGCAGGGGGGGAGAAATGAACCAGTACAAAAACAATAAGGGATTATGTCCTTTGGGCTAGAAGCCTTATAATGATTTTAAGTTTAACATCAATTACATTTTTTGCAGTAATTACTGGTACTTTAATAGGTTTGCCAATCTGCTTACACCATAAGGGACCATCGTGATATTAATAGAGCTCTATAATAAGAAAAGTCTAAAGTAAAGCCATGAGCTATTTTCATTTGACAGCACGTCACCAGTAATCACCACGAGAGATTCTTGTCTTAAGTCTGTTTGAACGACAGCGGGGGCACCAAAGGGTTAATTACCTCTGCAATTCCTATTCTTGAACAATCATTTCATCAGGCTTATGCCTTCTGCTCATTCTGCTTTTACAGTATGTGTACAGCATCATATACCTCTTGTCATATTAGAGTTGAAAGGGGAAGTGGCCATCATAATACATGCTAATCACATACTTTGGAGTCTGAACAACAGGCTTACACAAGCGAACAGTCGTCATAAGGTGTACACTAATCTACATGTATTAATCTACAGCACTGGCTTGGTTAAAGAGTAGCAAAGGCAGTGTGAAAAGGGAAGGCACTGTTTGCCTTTGGGTATTCGTAATAAGCCTTGGCCGAGTTCTAGGAACTCGTTTGAGAAGTAAATCTACTTCCCAGGTTGGTAGGGCTGGAGTTGTACACGTTGTACCGACTGTTACGGTTCTAACCAAACCTTATTTTATTTTCAAATTCAAAAACACGTTGAAGACTCAAAAAGAACTTTGTGCATATATGATACCCCCCAGCCATCCGACAGAGCAGTGACATTCTAAAATTAGCTCTGCATTTCCAGTATTTCCCTGACTGTGCTCCTCGTTCTCTGGGCTCGGTGTGGGGACCGGACTGTGTGCGGCGGAGCAAATGTACCTCGTTCATCACGCCAGTTTTTTCCCTCTTCTAATGAAGCTGCCTCTTGTCGCACCTCGGAGACAGGAGCCAAGGTTGAAAGGGTTGCACCTGTGAGGTTGTGCCACTGTGCCAGCAGCAAATGTTCCCCTGGTTGTTTCTCCATCCCATTCTGGGAGTCTGCATGAGGCTGCTCCCAGAGCCCAGAGAGTGTGAGCTGGTCAAAAAACTATATTTGACTGGATTCTTTCAGGTTTGTTGACTTAAGTTATATTTTTTTTATTTCAAATGTTTGTGTGGTCCTGTCTGTGTGTTTGTAAAAAAAATTTTTAATAAAAGATATGTCATCAGAGCCTACAAGAGGAAAAAGGAAAATAAACCAATGAAAAGAATTCTCTTGTTTGACGGTTCATGTCAGTATTTCCTCTTTGTTGCGCTCACTTCTTCCATCAGAGAAAAACTGTTTCATGCAAAACAGCCGTTAGCTCTACCCGCGCACGCACGCACGCACGCACGCACGCACGCACGCACGCACGCACGCACACACACACACACACACTACTGTGATAATAATTCTGTCTGCTCAACCCCTTTTTGTACCAAAGACTCTAAACGGCATGTACATTTTTGTTCAAACGTTAACCAGTCTGATTAGCCTAATTCATTTCAGTCAACTAGCTAGGCTGTTAGGTGAAGTGTTTTTACAGTGTTTAACATCTGCAACAAAGTCTGTGACTTAGTCTGCTCTTTCTGCCATCCCAGCCAACCAGCAATTTCAGAAGATCATGCAAACTATTGGAAAAGTATTTTTCTACAGATATTGAATTTGCCCATTATTGACAGGGCTTTTGTGGCATTTTCATGCTTCCAACGTGAGAACCAGCAGCACACACACACACACACACACACACACATTCACACCCACTGATATTAGTGGCCTGCGTCTAGGTTCTTGCCACTAACCCCCAGTGAACACTTTGCCAGCATAATAAAAAGGTCAAATTCCAACTGATCAATGAGGGCATGTGACAATGAGCAAACATATTTCTGCTGAAAACAATTGAAAGGGGGGGCTCTACAAAATACCAATGAGCACAGTTATCATCCCAGTGGTCTCCTCCTTAGGGTCCAAGCCCTCTCATGTCGGCCCCATCTGCCGCCCAGTGTGGGCCAATATCAGTCGTCCATGCTTGCCAGAACACAAGCCAGGATCCTGTTTATTCCAGCCTGAAACACTTCCTTCAAGCAGGAGACTGGGTTAGCTGGTGTAACTGATAGCGGATTAGCGTTTGATTTGACTTGATGAAGAGGAGATCGAGAGATTGAATTTAGTTTTACGCGGCGGCTGTCTCTTGTGCCGCTTCTGGTAAGAAGCTTTAGCAACAGCGATTTGTTATCAGAACAAGCTAAATATATATGATGAAGAGCTAATTTATAAGAATAGTTCAGCTCCCAGGCCTTTAATTAACTTGCAAGACACCACGTTTGCAGAGTATAACTGTGATGAAATGCAAACTTAGCTCTTAATAATAACATGTGAGACAAATGATTATGTCATGGGTTTTTCAAGTTTCTTGTGCAGGCATTTCTGTCATCTACTGCCTTACGTGGAGTTATAATTGGCTGTGCACCTGGTGGCTCGGTGCACCTGTGGTGCAGACCTGCAATAAGGCACTTTTACATTATGATAAATAGCATATATTGGGAGACATATTATACAGTTATGTAGTTTACTAATCTATGACGCAGTATTTTTTGATTATTGAGAAAAAATTACTTTAGCATTCTACTATCAAACACTAAGTATTGGATTCTTCTAAACAATAAAGGTAGAAAGCACTGCATTGTTGAAGGTACAAAGATAGAAGACCATGCCAGGAGTTGTGTAAACGACTGCATTCACCTTACTTCTGCATTAACATTTCAACAAGGCTAAGCTACGGTAACTAATGGGCCAGGCAAAGTGATCGCTTTTAAATTTGGACTGCTGGCTGCTCACAGCAGCAGGGAAATGAACCCATGAAACACCCTGCCATGCCTGTCAGACACCATTACTCGCTTATAGACAAGTGAAAAACATCCAATTGGCAACATTTTACACCACAGCATAATGAAATAAGCACATATCGTGTACCAAGACGTTTCGAAAGATGATCTATTCACACACACAAAAAGAATGCATGTCAAAATATAACCTCGTTACATATTCAGCCCGATAACCAAAAGCTAAAACATTGATGTGGTGCAACCTAAAAAAAAATTCCGGCAGTTAATGGTTACCTTGTAAAGCCACAGTGTCATAGCTACAGCCAGCTATTTTTATTGCATTCTTGACGATAAGCTAATTATTTCCGTCCCATTTACTTTTTCTTTCAGCACTTGCCTGGTGCTGGTATGCTCAATATGTTTGTATTAGTTAATGTGTAGTATGTTGTATGTCTGTGTACAGTTAAGACGTCAATCCAGTAGTTGACTGCAGGTACAAGAACAGACCGTAAACTAAAAAGTACTGAAATGGCATGGATGTTAAATTACGTACACATCTATTTGATTTAGAAAAATCTGTAACGTCTTCCCTCTGCCAAGACAGTGAATAATAGTACAGTAACCCTATAGGACCTTTTAGCAAAGTCAACAGTTCTCACTCAAGGTAAGGACAGATATGGCTGGCAGATGTCAGACTGGAAATGGAGTTTCTCCTCTGATCCTCTATCCACTCAGCCCTAATTTAGAATCCCACAGGGTGAGAGCTCTACGGCGCCCAGTAGCTTCCCCTTGCACAGAAAAAGTCATCTTGAAAGAGGAAGAGAGAGAGAACGAGAGAGACCAGGGGCAGAGGGGTCGTTTAAGCAGTGTAAAGCATTGTAAAGCATTGTTTGAGACACAAGTTGAAATAGACAGAGAGGTACGAAAAGATGTAGAGAATTTGACTGCCTATTCTGTGGTAATGAGAGTCCATGCTTCATATAAAAAGACAGCACTTGCAGTAAAGGGCATTTGCTGTATAGGTCACTTTTTGACAGTCTGCAATGCTTGATTAGTAGTTGCTAATGTTCTCAGACCTCTTTGGAAGAGTTCATATTAAAGTATTATTATCTCTGTCATAGTGAATAATGTAGCAATGTAACAATGTTATAAGGCTAAGCATTGACCTTGACATTAGTGCTAACCAGACAAAATATGCAATATACTCAACGTGTGAGAATGTGTGGTCAAATTTGAAAATATTCAAACATATGTATGATTACATTGCAATTAAATTCAAAAAAATGATTATTATGACCATTATTATTAGGCAGACAAAGAACAGCTCCATGCAGCAATTTTTGCAGAAATCTGTAACATATAAGGCGTTGAAGTATAAATATTTCAACATTTATCACACCACCTAGCTTGATCTAGCTCGAATGGTGTATACGAGTTGCCCTGCATAAATAAATGAATAACGTACAACATGCAAAGGGCCTCTGCAGTATCTATGCAATGCAGGACACTGTTGCTCAGAGGCCGGAAATGCTGCAATAACGTCAGCTAACTTGGATACTGTGAACACACCGTTTCATCATTCATTTATATATATATACACATATATATATATGTATATATATATATATATTTATATATATATATATATATATGTATATATATATATATTTATATATATATATATATATGTATATATATATATATATTTATATATATATATATATATGTATATATATATATATATTTATATATATATATATGTATATATATATATTTCTTTTTTTCTTATTTATAAAATATGGATATAATCTATATCTAATTATAATATAGATATGATCTGGAAGTTAGGCAAACCGAATGTTGTGGAGCATATCTTTGTCATGAGGCGTGGGTTATCTCTGGCCGTGTCCTGTTCTGTTTGTGTTACCTTTTCATTAGTTTCACCTGTCCTCGTTAGTGTCATTGTTTCCACCTGGTTTCATTTGTATTGATGGCTTCTCCAGGGTTTTGGTTCTTGTTTTAAAGCCTTGACTTTTTGAGTTGTCCCTTGTCTGGTCATTGTGTACTTGTGATCCTTCCTGAGAATTATTTATTTTCTTTCAGAGAATAAATGGCTAATTCGAGACACCTGCGTTTGGGTCTTGCTTTTGAATGGCTCTCTGTGACAATCTTTAACTGTAACTGTTGTGTATTTTGCATGGGTGCAGGGCCTGGACTGTGTGGTTATGTACTAATGCTTCCTTTGTAATTGTATTACCCTGCATTAGTTAAAGGACAGGGGTCATATAATGAATGCCAGATGTCCTTGTTGGGTAGGAGGAAACAACCCCCCTGTTAGGATGATCTTTGACCTTACCCATAATATGTACACATACGTATATAAGAGAGAATCAAAAGAGAAACGGAGCCGGCCGCCGTTGAGGGAAGTTAGGAAATCCTGTGCAGGTTTTCAATTGTCTTTGTATGTCAAATAAAGCCACCTTCTCCAAAGCTAAACCCTGACTCTGACTTCTTGCAAATCGGGGCAAATGGTCTTCATTCCTAAACAGTGGGAAGTCACCATATAACTAACTTATTTGGCAGGGCAAATAATGATAATAATAATAATAATACTGTACTACAAACAATACGCCTGTCAAGCTTTTCAGTGCACGAGTTGTCTCATATGCTGAGGTTGCCTACATGTGTTGATATGCCATTCAAGCATGATATGTATACCTTTGAATTAATTAGCTAACAATGCTCCCCTTTATTTATGTTAGGATATATTGACATATTTATGTATTGATGTAGAGAGTAATTTCTAAACAAATGCATTCCTTGCCCATGAAATTACAAGTTTATCGGCTTCATTCTTATGACATCTTTTAAAATCGAATTCATAATTTTAGGTTGACAGGATTGCACGATATACTTATTTGGCAGCCTAAACCTAAATTACAGTGGCCAGTATGTGTGAGCAAACTTATATGTTTGGGCTATCAACCTATCACTGAGAGATTGGCATCCATCAGGATGACCCCCACTAGAACAATGAAGGAAGAGAGGCTTAATTTCCCTGGGGGTTCATAGAGGTCTTGTCGTCCCCGGTATATCATGGGCCGGCACTGAGGACAGCCCCGAAGGTAAAACCGACAAATGAAAATCCCTGTGCTGCCGACAGGCCAATTGAACCAAACTGATAGCGTGAGGCCCAGCTAATCTTCCCTGACGGCCCCTGATTGGACTGCAAGATAACATCCAGGAATAATTTGTTTCGTGGAGGGTACTGTCAAAAAGAACACAGCAGGGGAGAATATGTCTTTACATGCCGTGTGTGGGTCATTTGACAAATCCAATATTTTTGGGAAATACAGTACATAGAAATTAGTTGTGTCAACCGTTAACATCAACGTACAAAGGCGCTTGATAAAAAACAGACGGTACAACCTGTAACAGACACTTTTTTTTCTTTGCCGAATAGCTGTAACCTGCCTCAGACTAGAGTAATGCATTTATGGTGTACGAGGAATCCTTTTCATCAGCCCTCCATAATGAAAGATGAATTACCTGTCTAACACCCCACACAATCACATCAATGCTCCCAGGAAAAGGGGCCGCGACATGCAGCCATCTGTCTACATTGGAATGTCTTGTTTTATCAGAGAAGATCAGAGAGATTCTCGTCAGCTAATGCTATTATTGTCATGAGTGAAGGGCATGAAGTCGCTGAGTCACGGCGCCGCAGACAGGGTCAAGACGTGAACTCCCTATGTTTGACATGCGGGACCAAATGACAACTTAACACATGTTGTGCCCATGTAAAAATGGCAAGGTGACCCCGTCAATCTAAGATCATCCCGAGGCCAGGATCCCCGTGGTCGCTACGGCAACCGTCTAAATGTGAAGCCGCAAACACCCAAAATATCTAATTGTTCATGCTGCGATTCACAGTTGCTGTTATTTGTGGCCCATTTAATTTGAAAGGTCACCAAGAACAACAAACAACATGTCAAGCTTTGCCACTTCCGTCCCTCCCAGAGTGTGAAGTAATGCTAAGGGTCATGTCCCCAGAGCTTCACTAGACCTTTGCTTAATCTGCAAGATCCCATTCTGTAACTGAAATCAAATGCTTAGGATCATTGAGGGCATGAGCTCTAAATGAAAAGAACAAGAAAAGTAGAGCGAAAGAAAGAGAGAAGGTGAAAGAGATAGAGAGACATACATTTGAATAAAAAAGGGAAAATAACTTTGTCTCATCCCCCAAGGAGGGATTTCTTCCCACTCCTGCACAAGGCAGCTTCCACCTGATGCAAAGGCCGTTGGGTGCATAACTGATCAAATAGGTGTGCTGCTTCCAAGGCCAGATGGTATTAATTATATCATGGACGTTCACTTTGCATAAAACATATCTAGTGGGGCGCTCACCGGACTAAGGCGCACCACCAAGGCTAGTCCTTGACGCAGCAGCCCGGGTTCGAATCCGGCCCAGGCCCTTTGCTGCATGTCCTCCCTAATGTCCTGTCAAATAAAAATCATAAATGCAAAAAATCCCCCAAAATATAACAAAAAATAAAACATATCTGGTAACAAGATTAAAGTGCTTGCGAACTCATTGATGAGTGATTATATACATCACGTGTACTCTATGGAAGTCCATACAGTACATCCTCAATATAGTCGCAGCTCCAGTGAAACCTACATTTGGGCAAAGATACTTGAATGTCTTTACATGTAAAAGCCCACCAGTAAGATGTAAATTGAGATGCAAATTGGAAACGAGAGATCATTATGCAAAGTACATTGGATTAAAGTGTAGTATTACAGAGTGTCTGCGGGAGGTTTCTCTCTAAGCTGATAAACTCGGCTGTTCATCCATTGCTTGTCAAGGAAGTCGGTCTGCAGCACTGTCAGCAAAGCACTTTAAATGTGTGAGTCTTAAGTTTGTGTACTTCGAATCCTAATTCCACCACTGGGATAAAATATTACCGGGTTGAAATCCTCTTTTTGAATACACCGCAAAACATGTCCGCTCTGGAAAAAGATACTAATATATTCTATTCTATTCTTACCGGAATGCTGTGTGTTAGGTGATATTCTATGCCGAGGAAATACAATTACTGAATGATGCTGATGAGGCTCAAGTAAGGTTAATGCAGATAAGGTTTATTAGGGTTGATCCCAGCGCATAGCACTTCATACACAGAGTATTGGTCTGAGCACATGGACACAAAGCAGGAAGGAGAAAGTTCTTTATCCCCTTCTCATTATATACTCAGAGACCATTCGTCCCAACACTGTGATTATCCATCGAACTTGTCTGACAGGTTTTCTTCTGCGGCTAAGGTTCATTATACAATCAACAAGACTTATGCAGTGTTATGGAATGGTTATGGTTTGCGGCCTCAAAATCAGATACATTTGCCTCACTTCAAATTGTTGATACTCATTGGCTGCTGTGTTCTTTGTTGTCATTAAAAAAGGACAAGTGATTTGCTAATGTTTCTGAGCCTGTGCATTAAATTTAAAGCGAGCCATATCCTTTCCCATGCCAGCTTAGAGGGAATTGAGCCGTGTGGCACGCACACTTTAAAGTACATGGCTGCGACATTCACAATATATAGCTATTTTAATATTAATTTGGGGCCATGAAAAATGCATGTATACAAACGAAATTACATTAGTCTTGGTGGGAAGCCTAGAGTAATTGATCTATAATCCAAGCTAGCCACTTATGTGATGCATAGAAAGCTGATTAGATCTCGATTTGTATCCCTCTCTCTATTTCATTACCTTTCTCTACATCTTGACAAATAACCGCTGGCACATGTGGGCTTGCAGCCAAAACTGTCCTCGAACACGCACTGATGTCTGATATTAGTTGGACATACTGCTGTTCCATGTTCTGTGCCGTCAGGCTAATGGTAGTGGCAGAGTATGTGTGTGTGTGTGTGTGTGTGTGTGTGTGTGTGTGTGTGTGTGTGTGTGTGTGTGTGTGTGCGTGTGTGTGTGTGTGTGCGCGTGCATCCTCTACAGACAAACTGGGAGAAGGAGGCAGATAAGAGAGACAGGAAGGATAGATAGAAAGAAAGAACCACCGAGACAGAGGAGAGACAAACCCAGAGGCAGAGAGAGTGTGAGAAATATAGATAGAGCTGTTTAAATCCTCAAGCATCAGAAAGCTAACATAAATGCTGCTTGACTCTTCATAGAAACACAGATTTATAGTGTATATTATTAAACCCTTGTAATGCTGCATGTTGTAATTTTTAAAGGACATTTTTAAATAATATAAAATTCCCCTAACGGTTTCCCCTGTACAACGCATTACCACACAAGGCAGTTAGATCATACTTTGCTTTTATAAATAGCGTCCTTGCTTGTTTCAAGCAAACATGTAAACATTGACTCTCAAGAACACGAGACAATACTTTAGTATTGTAAATACCGCCCTTGCTGCGTCCAGCAAACATGTGAACACTGCCTTTCACAGACCCAGACAGTCCAGCAAAAAAAAATAAAAAACATAAATTGACAACCGGCGCATTATTCTGAATAAGGCTGCCATTAAGCATGAACTGAATGTTTGAGAGGGAAAGCCATTCTGCTTTTAAGAGTTCATTTGCACACTAAAGTGCAAGTGCCTCAGCGAGAAAACACTGTAGGATTACTTCTAGTCCAGAGAAGAGATTGGCCTCTGCAGTGCTCTTTAGCTCCGAACTCCACCCTTTAGGTTATGTAGCCACAGAGTCAAAGTTGAGCAGATTAGAAACGGAGTGACCCCAGGGTTGGCAAAGCTCCCACCATACTTTGCAGAGCCAAGATAAATTCAGACATGAGTAGACGAGGAGAGGGATGATATTAGTTCTGAAGCTTCGGTAAGCTTATATTTTCGTCTCAGCAGATGGTTGGAGTTTTAGCGTTGTTTTGGAACAAAGTGTGTTCATAAGCAGGGCGAGAGGCTTAGCGTCGCTCAGAGGGATACCGGCTTGATTTGATGGGCACGTGAAACATTGGGGTGATGTTGAGCGGCAATGGGAGGTGACATAATGATGATTAATGGTAAGGCTCACGCGATATTACAGAATATGTCATTTTTCTGGTCCACGGTTAACATCTAAACAGGCAAATGGATTACATATATCTAAATGTAGTCATTGCATTGGTATTTGTTACTAGTTGCTTAAATCTCCCCTATGGATCTCATAATTTAGCCACACAAGAAAAATGCTACTGTAAAAAAAAAAAAAGTGCTCTGGTCCAGCGCTGATATCCCACAGCTTCCACCGTTCATTGGAATACATAGCAGTATACGTGACCAGATCCATGTCTATCTGATGATAAAACACATTGATGATGCCGCAGAGAAGGGAACTTAATTCACACCATTTTTTATCCCTTGCGGTTTTATGTAGCACATCACCTCGGCTCACCAAATAAATAGTTTCATCAAGACCAAAGAAATCCCCGCTTCGCCTTCACCAACCAACTTCACTTCATCCACCAGCCTGGACAATAATTAGTTAGTCAGGCCCAATTTCTAGAACATCACATTGTGCACACCACGTAAAAGCCCCACTGGGTTCCTTAGAAACCTCTGTCAGACCAGGCTGATTAGGATCAGTGGCAATCAGAGCGAGCTAGCTTTCCTGTTGGGTTGAACATGGCCTTCTCTTAGCTATCTACCTGGTTCCACCAGGCCGGGCTTCGGGCGTTGAGTCCATGCTCTGATTTAAGGAGTTTGGTAGTGGAGCCTTGGGGAGGCAGGTGGGAGGAGGGTGATGACGGGTTAGAGTGACCAGTGCTAGGACATGGTGGTGGAGGGGTTGTGTCTAGGAGCTGGGAGAGTGTCACTGGGATGCCTGGTTTCTCTGTACAGATGGCCCGACACGGGCATAGTTTTGACTTTGACATTGGTGGGGACATAAAAGTGGTGGACCACAGACCCTGATGCTTCCCCAGAAGAAACACGTTGTACATTTTAAAGTGAAATGCATCAAAGTGGTAACTTTGAAATTAAGAGGCTAGACAGCTTATTTTACATATTAAAATACAATAGTATAGTATTTATACCCACGTTTGTAAAACCATGTATGATTGAGTGCTTCGCAGACCTCTTAGCATACTAGTGCAACCTCAATGTAATACAAAACAAATATCTATATTTACTCTTATACAGTATACAAGACTAGGCCTCACCTGTGACCCTACCTCTCCTGCTCTAAACTAGTACTGGCAGGATTGCTTCTCTCACCTGATAAAATAACACATTGATGCATGCCATATGAACAGTGAGACAATATGTGTCTATTCAAAGCTCTCATTTCAAACACACATGGATGAACCACTGTTATACAGTAGGCCTATATAATCAGCATAACATTTGTTCCTAAATATCACCACTAAGTTCTAACACTTCACAAATTCATTATTCTACCTCACCTGTGACCCTGCCTCTCCATCTGCCTCTCCTCCTATGTCTGACTGAGCTACTACATAGCCTGGTCGCTTCTGTCTCCTGACAAAATAACGCATGTATGCATGCCATAATGAACAGTGGGGAAAAACATGGCTTGGTTGAGTATTGCCTTTATTGTTGACTCTACACATTAGCAATTGAGAAAATATTTTCTTTAAGCGTCTTACATTTTGACTCGTATAATAGGCTACTTGTAAAGTAGCTCTTAATGTCCAGCTTTCTTTTTGTTCCTCAAATGTTTCGACCCTTACTAAATCAATAACAGACGTGATTTGCCTCGGATGTTTGTGAACAGAAATGTCAGTATAACAGGCCTATATAACGATGGTTGCTCTCACTTCCTTCGTGCTGCGCATCTAGTTGACGGAGCTTTGAGCTTTCGCGCTTCTTACAACCACGTAGCTACAGCGAGCCTTTCACACTTTACCAAGAAACTGCAAAGCCTATATAATATAATGCAAAGCCGATATGGTTAGGGAGGCGCGGCTCGTAGTAGAGAACGCTATCTTTTAGTTTGAATACCGTTTGTGTTCCAAAATTCATTGACTAGACACTGACTGAAAAAGGTGGTTATATTTAAATATTTTGATCAAAATTATTACTAGGGACAATTCAGTGATCGCTGGATGTTGCTATGCCTACCGTCCCTACTAAATTATACGTCCCTGTAGCCCGAGGCCCACTAGCAGGTAATTTGAAAAACATGAATATTCGCGGTTGGCCTCTATTCAATTAAAGTGCCACGGGTTGTGTAAACGGTAAACAAGATTGAGAGGGTGAATAAAAAAATATATAAAAAAGACGAATGTGGGAACTCACCCATTCAGCACAGCTCACAAATTTGGAAACAGGAAATAGGAGTGTTGGGGTAATGAGACTAGTAGAGTGACAGTGTAAGATCAAATTGATCCTGATTTTGGACATTGGATGATATAGACACATTTGAACTAGTCAATGAATTAGGAAATCTCAAGTAGACCTAATTTCCGCCATTTTTGCTGTGAATGCATGTGACTAATATATCCTTGCCCCAAGCGTTTCTCCTTTAATTTTTAAAGTCTCTGGCCAGACAGATTGACTGGATGTTATTAAGGCAGATGCAATCCATTGAAAGGTTTTTTGGCTGGTTTCTTTTAAGCTATGAGACAGTCCATGAACCCAGTAGGTCATGAGTGAACAGCACAGGTAGAAAATTGTAGAAGGAAAACGGTAAAAGAACTTACCAATTGCTTTCAGTTATACAAATATGCAGTTATTATTTATATATATTTTTTACAATTATAACAGTAGATATCAGCAAAAATATTAATTTAGGTTACAAATCCAGAGGCGGAGTATTCTGGCAATTTTTAAGCCCCAAGTTTTATTAGGTACTGTATGCTAAGCCATATTTATTGACATAAGCTCCTGCCTGTAATGAAGACTTCATAGAAGCCTGATGAATTGGTGCCGGCCTGGGGGCGTTAACTTCCTGGGACTGCAGCAATACAAGCTCCAGCTACAGGAGATGAGTATTTGTTTTAAAAAACGAATGTATGCCCAATTCTGTACCCTCACCTCTGAGATGACCTTCAATAAAAGCTGGCACTCCTGGTCGTTCTCTCTTCGTCGCTGCCATCGACTCTATCCCTGTCAGTCAGAGAGAAAGGCTGTCTAAAAGCTGAGCCATATTGATTACACCAGTCTGGCCTTTGACCTCCATTGTGTATTCCTCGCCAGGTGGCTCCGTAATGGACTTAGTCCCAGGATGTTGTCCCAAGTGCTCTACATGGTGCGAGAGAGAAATCAGCTATCCTGA
Source organism: Aplochiton taeniatus (assembly GCA_017639675.1). Classification (NCBI taxonomy): domain Eukaryota; kingdom Metazoa; phylum Chordata; class Actinopteri; order Galaxiiformes; family Galaxiidae; genus Aplochiton; species Aplochiton taeniatus. The sequence continues at coordinate 14,101,275 of CM030177.1, forward strand.
CCAGGCCCACATAGATCAAGGCAGGATCTGGCTGTCCCAATAACCTTGGAGCAGGTGCACTGCAGTGGAAATGACAGATAGTAGGAGTGCATTTTCATCATCGGCTAAAATCGCAATAACCTTGAAAAAAAGAAAAGAAAAAAACTTGAAGCTTGAAACCTTGACCAATGAAAGGAAATTGGGGAGAGAAAAGCAAAGCAGATGGACCTCAGCAGAGGAGGCAGGAGATCCGTGCTTACTACAAGCAAAAACAAAACCCCAAAACAGACTACAGTGAGATAAACCATCATTTGGAATAGATCTGGGTGTGCCGCTCTCGCATTTTCAAACGTATACTTTGGTTTAAATTAATCAAGACATTGCTTTCAAAGATAGGGTGTGCTTGTGTCGCCCCATTTCTCCAAGGTAATGCTTTTTTCTGCATAAATCATAAATCATAATGTCATAACCCTATTAAGGAGACAAATGCACCCTTAACACTTCATAATGCACTCCATTTCACCCTGACACTGTGCAGCATGCACTATCAGATTAGGTCCTGGTGGCATATAGTAATTACAGCAATTCAAAGATTTATTATGAATCGATGTTGACTATAAAGTGTACCAACAGCAATTTGACAAACTATGTATTCAGTTTAGGAACATCAACATTTGGTGAAAAATATATCTAAAAACTATTCACAGAAAAATACCTCTCAAACAGTGAAAGAAAACATTCCATTTGTGTTTTTCATGAGAGCATCACAAGACACAAAAAGTGATGCTACACAACTTAAATCTGTGATAATATTCTAATGTTTAAAAATAATACATACAGATACATCTAAATATATCAACAGATCAAGACCCCTTTTTCACTCAAAGTCCCTTCACTCAGAGAGGTGAACCTAAGGGACTTCGGGAGTAATCGTATAGTGCAGCCATATAAAAATATCAGGTAAATATATCTCCTTGATGTAAAAAAACAAATGTGGTGATATATTTCAGAGCCTGCCTCCATGAGAGCACCAATGACTATCCTAACGGGAACGCTCGATCCATGATGTACTACCCAACCTGTCAATGATTTAGGCCCTCAGCATACAATCTCACTCCTAAGGAGAGGAGAGGAGAGGAGAGGAGAGGAGAGGAGACTGGCCATGTAGTCTCTGGGGACAGGGATGGTGTTGGAGCTGGCCTGGAGTAGTGTTCAGACAAAATGTCCTTACACAGACAACAACTTCCTCTCCACACACACGGACACTGTCACAGGGCGACGCCACAGTGTGACTTTCCCTCCTATTTCCTAATTCCTTCCTTCCTTCGGTCCTTTTGATTCGTTGTTGCTTCCTTTCATCTCCCCGACGTTCTCTTTGAATTCACACAGCACATATTTCAGGACGCTAATCAGAGGTTGCAGCAGTGGTTATGGTGTTCACTTGAATGATTTGCCTTTCCCTGAAGCCTGTGTGACCACTAATCAGCTTTGTGAACCGTGCCCGCATGCTAAATGAGGACCATCGGCCCCACACACTGAACAGAGATGCATTAACACTGGGACAAGGGGAGCAGGTATGGGACATGAAAAGCAATTACAATGTGACAGATTTGAGCCCCTCTGCTCCCCATCTCTCTCCAGCTAGCAACCAAATCGTCTGGATTGCATGTGTTTATTTCTTCTCTGAAGGGCCATGGCATTGTGTTTGACAAAATCTCAGAAAATCATTCTTTTTTTCTTTTTTTTTTAATAGGCAGGACTCTCATAAATCGTCCAATCATCGGAATTGCAATCATTGGATTGTTCAGTGCAGTAAAACATCATCCATGGATTTACCGGTTCTAATGTGAATGGTTTATGTAATAAAAAAGGGTTGTTTAATCCGATTACACGTTTACAATGATGACACTATTGTCTACAGCGTGCTTTTGCCGGTATTGGCATTGTCAGCCATTCAGGGCTTCTTTCTTTAGTCCCACAAGCACATGCAAGGGAAGCGAAGGAGAGAACACGGACAGCCCCTTGAGACCAATTGAGGAACTAATGTAAAGACGTCAATACGCTGGATCTGGCCACTGACCAATGTCACAAAGTCAACACAGCTTCAGGCAGACCTGTTGTTGCCAGAGATTACTGGGGATCGATGGGCCTGCTTGGACAGAGCTGCAGCACAAAGCTCCCTACTGCAGGGGGAAATTGGCAGGCGCCCAAGGGCTTTTATGTCCACTGAGTTCCGTAACAGATAAGGTGCGCTTGATTCGTCCACCAAGTATTGACAGTAATCTGTCATCCGATGGGAAGGAGGCTAGCTCTAATGCACATGAACCACATTTCAAGTCCTGATGTCCAATAGGTGGGAGCATAAAGCTGCCCTCATTTTTTTTTTTTAATGACACTATAGCTTGATAAATCCATGTAGTTTAGTCCTCTGTCAGCATGACTCGCTTTTAACATATATGAAAACTAGATTATTGAAATGATAATCATTTTGATACCAAAACATACACCATATGGCAGTCACCCACATACAACACTGGCTAAAGCGATCGTTCTACAAAGCCGAGGCCCTTCCAACATGTTACATTTTTTATACCGGGATCATGTGCATGAATCAGGTCTTACCCTGTGAACCACAGTACACCAAACACTTTTTTTATTGTATGTAGACACACATACGCACACACACACACACACACACACACACACACACACACACACACACACACACACACACATGTTAACACACATAAACAAATACGCACAAGCATATCCAGTCTAGACGAACACACACTCACACATACAGATAGTAAAGGACATACACTTGAAAACACATACAATAACACGCACAAAAACAACCCCCCCTCCCCCCACACACACACAAACACTTGAAGGAAGGTGAGAAGGTGAATGCTCTCAGAGCCTGGTTTCCTAATGTCAGAGAACAGTCCTCGCAGACAAGCCGGTCTGAGCAGAAGCTAAGACAGCCTCTCCATAATGCCTATAACCTAATAACATTGAACTTGTTATCGTGAATTACACTGACAATCCAATTATCCAAGGAAATAGTTGTGTTTCCATTTCTTTCCCATTCCGGCCTTTCAGGCAAGAACAAAATAAAGTATTGATTGATATTCGTTGTTGCGTTAACAACGTCAAATAGGGCACATAAAAAACAAAACATTATGTGTAATGATATATCAATGCAATAAAGACGCGGCTGCAGATAATCAACAATGAGCAACCATTCCCACGGTTCATTGTGGTGTCAAGTTAATGAGTGTATGTTGAGAGCCAGTGGGCCTGAGCCATAACAAGATGGCTCCATTATGTTGCACTAGGCCTCCAGCGGTAACTTCTGCCTCTCTGCTACACTACAATGTAAATAAAGCCTCGGCTCATGAATCACTCCAAATAATCTATTTATGTTTGTTTGTTTGTTTGTTTGTTTGTTTGTTTGTTTCTTTCTTTCTTTCTTTCTTTCTTTCTTTCTTTCTTTCTTTCTTTCTTTCTTTCTTTCTTTCTTTCTTTCTTTCTTTCCCTTCCATTATATTGTAATAACAAATGTATTTGGTGCCATGGGTGTAGCGTAGTATGAAGTACCCTGAGCATACTCAAGTATCTTTGTACCATTTGTTTGTCTTGATTTAAAAGTGCCTTTTATTTGACATGAAACATCAGCTGTCATCCTCCCCTCCCCCAGATGATATATATAATGATCTAATTAGGAGCCTGAGAATGCCCCTCCTATCTTGAGTCAGAGAACACTCACCCTGGCTTTGCAGACTCCTGAAACCTAATCATATGCCTCCTCTGAAGATTCAGTGAAGAGAGCCTGGTCTCATGTAGGAGCGTTGATATAATCTACCATGAGATGGACAGTTGCATGAGAAAGTCTCATCTCTCTTGCACGAGGCCTCGGCTAATTGCTGCTCATTATAAAGAGCATTGGAGGCTTTCACAAAAATGTCCAGAGTATTTCAACTCATCCATGTGTGCAGCGATCTTAGACCTATTTTCATAGTCGGTAACATGGCTGAACCCTGCCACGGCCCACTGCCGACATCGAATCATAGGGTTCCAATTTTAAGCAGTTGAATCAGTGTCAGAATCGTTGACCGCATGCGACGCATAGGGAAACATATTGAAGCGTATGCATTCACTTCCAAATTCACTCGTCGGTGTATTACAGTTAAACGCCTCATTTTTTTCCTTTGATGTCGCAACACCTGCAGTTTATCGTTATTCATTCGCTGCAGATTATGTCATGCCATTATGAATTTGGCTCACATGCATCTGTAAGCACTTCATGAGGGACGCCATAGCATGCCCTGCAAGTGAACGTTGTATCCCACATCCTTGGATAGTGATGGATAACATGAAAACCCAGAGCACGCAGCAGTGCAAACACTCCTAAAGCCTAAAATAACAGGATAAAGTTATGAAGACAAATTGCTTTCCTCCCTTTTGAATGAATTACCTAGCCAATTGATTTGAGAGGTTATTAATAATGAACCGCATGGCTGATGAATCGCTAACCTTTTAGTAATAGACACTAATTCGAGCCAAAGTCCTGCTGATTGCAATGAGGCATTTTTTCACGAAAATAGGATGGAGAAAATAAATACAGACACTTAAAAAAAGGGGGTATACAATGTTAATCTGAGACGAAATAACTAACTTAAACAAATATAGTTAATAAATAACAGAAAAATAAGGATACTTTATCATTTCATATGGAAGTTTTATAGTCACTTTAGAATGTGAGTTCACTATCCTTTGCTATGACAGTATTACAGTACTGCAATACAATAGCCTACTTTCTTCTCACTGTAGAACTGCTTTCGCTAATAGGGTAGCACTGCAAAGTCTGATAACTGCAGATGCTGAAAGGGTTTTCAATAGTGCTGAGTCATGTGACAGCTAGTATGATAGACTGATGTAATATTGGATGATGATACCCTTCTCAGAGCGACCATTGCTCATGTAGAACTAGTGTGGTGGTGGGCTAATACAGTTTGAAGGTTATTTTATGTGGCAAGAAGGGCAGAAAAATCCTTTTTTTATTGAATCCCACGGCACATTTGAAATATGTGTTTACCTAAACTTTTGGAGAAATTAGTCTTGTGCTTGAAGAAGATGGTTTATTATGGACTTATTCCCCATTATTTCATAGCAACAATCCCCTACTACAAAATGAGGGTCAGCATATTTAGCAGTTCTTGCACATAAACTATAGTAAAGTAGGGCACCAGAGCTCTGTTTCAGAGGGTGTGCGCATAAATCAAACCCTTCTTAACGCAGTGGCTCCAAATAACAAAGAAACAAGAACAAGCACTTAATGCTGTGTGAAACGCAGCGGTAAAGAGTGTTTAATGGGCTGTGTGACCTACACCACAACCCCCCCCCCCCCTCTCTCTCTCTCTCTCTCTCTCTCTCTCTCTCTCTCTCTATCTCTCTTGTAAACACGCACACACACACACACTCAGGTAACGCCATTCATTCAGAAGGACATAATGTGTCCCCTTTACTTTGAATGAGCTGACTTTGAATCATGCGTGTTGTATGTTATAAGGGCCACTAAAAATGACCGCCCGTCCTCACCAAGCATCCATGCAGTACACAAACAACACAAGAACCTCTAAGAATGTCATTGGCAGGAGGCTTCTTGTTAGACCTCTTTCTTTTGGGTGGAAGTGGACGTTCTCTGGACATCTACACAGATTGCCTGGTGAGTTTCACCCCCCCCCCCCCCCCAGCAATTACGACACAGTTTTGAGGCTCCCTCTGGGTCAGGGGGCCCCACAGTTTTGCAGATCCCAATTACAAACACTTTTCTTGCTGCTAGCTGCCCACTGCCTGACACTTTGCGCGTGTATTTGTGTGTGTGTGTGGGTGTGTGTGGTTGTAGTTTCTCCCTGCTAGGGTGTAAAAGTGGGCTAATCCATTAGGTTAAACAGAACATCCTCTGCCAGCTCTCTCTCCCTCTTCGGGTCTCATAACAAGGTGTGATGCTTTTAAGGTAAAGAGAGAGAGCAACCGTTCCATTTTCAGGTGGCTCATTGTGTTCCTGTAGCAAGGTCTCAAAAACTGCAAAGAATGTTTGTGTCAGACTCAAATATTTTCTCCCTGAGGGCTGTGTTATTATTTAAAAAAAAAATTCAGTCTTGCATTGTTATTCCGGTAATGATCCGTTTGCCAGCTCTCAAGATACAGCAGCACTCGGAGGACAAGCCTGTTGAAAAACCCATTTTCTGAATGGGTTAACGGAATCGTTAAGTCCCAGACTCGTCCTGTCACTCCTGAGCCTCAGCAGACTGCTTACTGGTGCAGTAGATACCGGTGCAGTTTTGGCTATGCATACAGTAGGCTGACCTGAAGTACACACGTTAAGCTACCTATTTGCCATTATTAACAATAGGCAGTATGCCTGAAGTGGGCCCAGATGTCCCACGGGTGTTCGCAATGTATTTATATGGTGGGCCCTTTGTGATCATGCTCAATTATTTGCCGTGGTGAGTGACAGATAAAAGTTAGGCCGTAAAAGTAAAGCTGTCCATGTTGCCAGTATCTGGGAATTTTCCTGCCCCCCCCCCCCCCCCCCCCCCCCCCCCCATTGTTGTTCTACAATATCAAACTCCATCACCTTGGATTATTACAGTTCGGTTATTTTGCTGAGAAATGTTGACAATGTCATATTTTTTTGTGTTCACAGAAATGACACTAGTTTTGTCTCAGAATCAGATCTTGACGCCATGAATTTTGCATCATTTGTGGGTGCAAAGTGACTTTCCTTTGTGACGTTCCTTTGACGCTCAGCAGGTGCAAACACTTCCTATAGCTTTCTCTCTGTTTCTCAGGTCCAACTGTTGAAGATGCAACTGTTCAGCTATTCTCTTTCAGAACTAAATATTTAATGCAGCATTTGACGAAAGAAGCTTTTGCATTTCGTTCGGTACTACATTTTGTTGTTTTCTTGAAAAGTTTGCTTAACAAGCTTTCTGTAGAGGGAAAGCAAATAGGCTTGAAAGAGAATGTATCCATTCATAAAAAAAGAACCTTCACTCCCCCGCAGTCTAACTACTCTAGCTACTGTTCCCAGTAGAATACAAACAGTGGATAATGCACTTCTTAATCTCAGTAGCCAGACTTACCTGACAGAAACACGGGGTGCTGCTGGAAGCTCTTAATGAGAATGTGTTGGCTGTCTGAGAACTTCAGCTGGACCCCTGCACTTAAGGCAAATGTTTGAAATGCAGTCTGCAACCTGCCATGCCTAATCCAGTTTTAACTTTCTTAATGTTTTCAAGTCTCACGTCTGTCTCAGGCTTACTTACTCATTCTTCTGAACATTATAGGGAGTTCCCAAAGCTCATTCATAAGTTTCAATCAAACAAAATATGAAATTATTTGACTCAAACAGAAGTCCCCATGAGAGTATATCGAATCTCTGGATTATAATTTTTTTAGCATCAGTAAGTGTTATTTTTATTTTTCACAAACAAAGAGCTTAAAACGTGGTATTTGTGTCTGATTTATTCTTGATCATATGCTCACGCAGCATAGAGCTTGACGCTGTCTTTAGCTCGGCGGTGAAAACAGAGGGACTGAAGGAGGCGAGTAAACGGTGGTCTGGTTACATAAGCACTTTACAGCGGTTCAGCCGCTCTCTCGCCCTTCTCTCTCTCTCTCTCTCTCTCTCTCACACACAAACACACACCACACACACTCACACACACACACACACACACACACACACACACACACACACACACACACACACACAGAGCTAAGCAGGCATTGCAGCCCGCAGCCTATCATTAACCTTGACTGTGTGTTTCCACTGTGACCTCGGTTCAACTGCTGTCCACAGAGACACTGCTGGCTGACTGGACTAGGCCGGGTCAACGGACCGTCCAGAAGTCCATGTTGCCATTGGTTTCGGCACAAGCCTGCGCTCAGAATCCCTTTGGTTCCCATCACGGCACGTTCCCGAGGATTCAATTCAAAATCCCACCTTATGATATTTCATAAACACATCTGAAGTTAATACACCCACAGTTGGCAGACACAGGCACATGGGCACAAACTGTGATGTCCCTTCAATACACATCCCCCTCCCTCGCACACACATTAGCGCGGGCGCAGGCTTACAGGGAGAGAGATTGTGCAATGTGAGTGAGCGTGAGATTCCCTGCCTTTTGCCCTTAGACCACAGCACTCCAATTTCACAGCTGAGTTGTGCTGAATGGCGCAGTGTTCACTCACATTACCTGGGTTACTGGGGAGTGGAAGGCGTCCAGTATGGAACATGCGTTCCGTCACAAAGCCTTTCATTAAATATGAACGGGCAGCATGAGTGGCGCTCACCAAGTGGCGGTGTTCCTGCGGTTGTTGCCGTGGGTGATGAGGCTGTTGTTGGTGGGGTGTCATCCTCCTCACTACAGAAACGTTGCGCTTAAAGACATGAAGATAACCCCATAGGAGAACATTTTCTTCAAGAGGAAGGGAAGTTTGTTGCTGCCAAAAAGTTGTTTCAAGAATATGACAAGAGATAATTCAATTATTAACTGTTGGAAAAAATGAATAAAACCAATATATTGATTCAAGGGTTTAGTGTAGGGACATTTAGTGTAAGACATTAATATATCCCCCCAAAAAAAAGAAATACGGACTGTGCACTTTCTAAGAGAGATTTATACTTTCTTTGCTGGGGTGGTCTCGGTTTATTGGAGAGTCTTCATTATCTTCTTGAATGTTATAGTTAAATATAGAAGTACTCTGTTTTTATAGTAAGACATTCATCAAGTATGTCATTGATCTAAGAATTGTGCCATTCTGTGGTTATTTGGCACTTCTAATACACAATATTTATTATCATGATCCAATAATTCAATTATATGGGTTGAAATTTCATATATTAAACTATAGAGAAGGACCATACAAGAGGTTGCAGAAGTCCATCACAACTTTGGAGCATTTGTAATGTAGAGATGGTCTGTAATTCAGTTTCTGCTCATCTGTCTCTCGCTGGTCTCCGTTGTCCCAATGAACAATGTGTGCTAAAGGGTGGAATTGTGCACCTCCTACTAATTATTGTGTGTGTGTGTGGGGGTGGGGGTGGGGACTTGGTTTGATTTCAGTTAGTTGATCAGTTTGTTTGTGTAAAGACACTACTGTATTAATGAGGAAGACATGTCAAAACCCTGTGGTTCTGTACTGGTTATGTAAATAGGAAAGACTAGAAACATAGGCAGGTCATCAAGCTGAAAGACAGGGAGAGAGACAGAGAGAGAGAGAGAGAGAGAGAGAGAGAGAGAGAGAGAGAGAGAGAGAGAGAGAGAGAGAGATACATACAGAGAGAGAGACAGAGAATGGGAAATGATGTGCGTCACAGTTAAAGATCAATCACATATCGACTGTCTACAAAGACATGATCTTTCAATAGTCAGCCTGTGCCACAGTGCTACAGTACCGACACCACTCTCAATGGCCTCAGGCACAATGTTGGGGGAGCAACAAATCACAGACTAGAAATGAAAAAATTAACATACACATTTATTTAGCAAGTAGTAAGGGCACATTTCTTTTTACAAACTGTAAACTATATACTGTAATCAATTGGAGAGTTATAGTCTTGGACACGTTCATGACAACTGCAGAAACATGTAAATTACTCCTGCGCGACCGACTACAGTGCCTCACTTGCCCAATTAGAAACCCACACTAGAAAATAACGTACAGCACACACACTTTGCTACACACATCGAAGGATTCGAAGATAAAAAGCACTTGTGTTCACATCTACATTTTGAACATCATTGTACAATACTCTTATCCCCCCCACTCTCCAATTTATTTTTACATTTCACATTTTAGTTTTGCCATTTAATTATGTAAGGGCCGCCGACGTAGTGGTGTCATTGTGTATAATTCATCCAATTCATAATCTCCATGACTCCAGTAATTGTCCCTTTCCAGTGCATGGTGCTTCCTCTATGCCCTGCACAGCCTGTGACAGCTCTCTGGCTTGTCATTGGTCGAAGAGGAACTCGGTGCTGTCAGATTGGTGAGCCAAAGCGCTGTTACACACCATCTCAAAACAAAGAGCCAGAGAGCATGTAGCTAGCTGTCACATGTTCTCTAAGCCCAACCTGTAAGGGGGAGAGGGAAGGGGGTGCCTGAAGTAAACACGGCTGATTAAAACAGACATTATGTTTTGGGAGCATTAGTAGCCAGAACCTCCCTGGAACAGCTGGGAACATAAATCCTTTTACAGTGTCTGCCTGGTAATGATGTGTCAATAAGGATGATCATCCTGGCCCATCCGTATAAATGCAAACAAACATTGACATCTGGTCAAACCCTCACATGCCTCCAGTCATTTGTCATAGTTAATGGGCTCATATTGCCGCTGTACACCCCTCCGAACAAAAGACATGGCTCACGGTGTAATCACATTTTGTTCCAGCACAACACAGACCTAATAACATTCAACCAAACAGAAACGGTTTGATGAGTTATGCAATGTTAAAGAGATAATCATAATGGGGTTGAGTGGAAAAAAACAACTAAAATAAACACAGGAAAAGTGCAATGGAGAAATCTAATGTTAGGTGGTGCAGGTTGCATTGTTTTGATAATCCCAATGAGGGAAACAGCAGGAGACGTTTGTTTAGCTATGAGCTAAATCTGTGTGTGTGTGTGTGTGTGTGTGTGTGTGTGTGTGTGTGTGTGTGTTAGTGTGTGTGTATCGGCGCCGTTCCGTGAGTCAACAGGGCCTGACAAGGGGTCTGAATGAGGGAAAAGAGGGAGGGATGAGGACGGAGAGAGTAACAGACCCCTGAAATTTGCTCCGGAGCAGTTTTCTCCTACTTCCAATTTTGACAGATTATGGATAATTGGATTTTAATAGAACACCATCTGTTTGTAGTTATTTGGATGAATAGTAGAACAAGGTACACAATTAAAAAGGGAGAAGGAGATGCGTGCAGGGGATGTTTCGTTTTGGCACTTATACAAAGACAGAGGTTGAGTGTGGCTGAAAAGAGAATCAGCACGTCTTCGGCCTTAAACCTATCTCTACATTACTTTACTCGACCAAGTCCACGCTCAACCAAGCATCACAAAAAGTCAACTTACTAAATGACAACTCTTATATCTTAACAGTCGTTGCCTATCAACATCAACCATTGACTTATGGACAGTTATGAAATGCACATATTGAAATGGATTGTAGCCAGAAAACCAATTGGGCCATATGAGTGAGGTATTTTATACGTTGATTCAAATTACTTTTAGTAATATACTGAAACGTCTCATCATTTAAATAATCATTGATCACAGCTTGATCAAATCATATCATAGCTCAACAATGTCCCGGTATATCAAATAGCAAAGAGTTGGCCTTGTTGAACATAACCCTGTTAGCAGTTGAAGAGGGATTTTGTAGTGCTGCCACAAGCCACACAGAGTATCGAGCCAAAAGCTTTCCCCTTGTTGCATCTATACCTCATTGGATTTTCCAGAGCAGAAAAATCAAAAAGCCTAATTCCAGAACAGTGGCTCTAATGATACTGGAGCAAGGCTTTGTGGCCGGGAGATAAGGGTTGCACGACTGTGCTAGAGGTATGACAGAAAAGTACAGGGGGCCTGCCATGGTAGCGCTCTGACAACAAGCTTACTGGTTTCGCCAAGCTTTTGGAAGACAGCTGCTGTGTCATCCGTGCCCGCCAACATCCAGTCTATACTGTAAAAACCACCGTCTCAAAACCAGTGGGAGCTATTTCGCTACATGGTTTGCAGTATATATCCTGGTTCCATGCCCTCTGCTGAGAACAAACTAAAACTAAAAATGTGACTAATGACCCTCCCTGCACATCCCCATCGACATTTCACCATCATGTGTTTCGGCATTGACACCCTTTACAATAGTGCCAAAAATGTAAATAAACCTGGCTCGCTTTAAATCAACTGTAAACTATAGATCTCTCCCAGCATGGCACTCCACAGCTCCGGCAACAGCAACTTACCAGGTTGCAGCAGGGTCACAAAAGGTCAGGAAGTGGGAATTAGGTTCCAGTTGAGCTGGTTACACTGCGCAAGCTTTACCTTACACAGTAAGGGCAGCAGTTGCGTTTTTCAATTACGCAGACAAGATGGCCTTTGATGCTTATTTGGCTTGCTGTTGGCGCTCTCATGCCGAACAGATGGTTGTTAGTCCCAACATCTGTTTTAAAGGCCTGGAATTGTTATGAAAAAAGTACCTTTAATGGCCTTGGTCAGACATTAGAGTTGTGACGCGAGAATTCGTTTTTTTGCGCATACCTCTGCTGGACACCCACGTGCACTGAATCACACAGGTGAGGGTAAAAGGGCTTTGTGTGCCCACAGCAGGAGAAGATTCAGTGTCTTGCTCAGCGGCTCATTGATAGGGTTTGGCACTAGACATCGTATCGAACGCGTTTGTTCTAACCCTCAGGCCACCCATCCGTAGATACAACAAGGAAAAAGGGAAACGAGGGACAGAGGGAAATGAGGGAGAGGAGCGGAAAGAAGAGGGGATTGATCGTGCCGGAAGCTAAAGTAGCAGTCTGCTACTGGACGTGGTGATGAGGGGAACCTTTGTCGGCCATGCCGTGACGCGTCCTGGGACAGAAATGGGAGCGAGCGCCACGCTCCATGGAGGGCTAGCAAGGGGCCGCCAAGAAAGAGCGCTGTTCTTTTAAACGGGGGGTTGACGATAAAGAGATCGCTTCATCACAGCCTCCCTCGCCTCTGCATCACTGGGAGCCAGTGGGGTTGGTGGGTGGGGTGGGGGTGGGGGGGGTGGGGGGCGGGGGGATGTCGCACTTCAAAGATGGGATGGGAAAGTGAAACCCAGACGTGTCTCCCACCCTACTTGACAGCATTCGAATTTGCACAAAGAAAATTGTGTTTGCCTCACAAGGAAACAAATCATAATCACGGAAATACTTACAGACTGCAATTGACAGCAAAACATACCAAAACCAAATTATCTTACTAGTCTTCTTTGAAGAGCATGAAACACGCTGTACAAATGAATGTAAAGCACTTACAGCACCTACAAGACATTTTGCTAATAATTTCTACGTCTCCATATAAATGCCGAATATGGTCTTTCAATCATTTCAATGTCATTGCTGCCCTGGTCTTTACAGTATACACATGCAAATGTATACATATTTGTCAATACAACACATGTATACACATGCACATTTCTTGTTTACCTTTTTTATTCAAGTCATCAAACATTTACCAACAATTCTGTCTATCCTCATAAATAAACACCAATGAAGTTTTGCAGATAGTTTACCCAGGATAAAGTGCCTTCATTTTTAAAAACATTCTGTAGGTTTCCCATAGTGAAGAATTGTCTTAAGGTCCGTAGTGAAACTGTGTAGTGTATCTCCTTGCCTTCTTGCCAGGCATATACTCAGAGCTCTCTTTCTCTATATGTATTTTTCCCTCTCTCTCTCTCTCTCTGTCTCTCTCTCTCTCTCTCTTCCTCCAAAGGGCTCCGGGTCCCCCTCTGTTATTCAATAAATATCAACACAACCTTCACATTGTCAACATGTCACAGCTATATGCTGTCCATTCTGAGTTATGGGGTTAATCTTTTCGAGCGAGACCTCAACGTCGCTGTCTAAATGCCCCGACATGGCCGGCGAGAGTCTCTCCAGGCTGTTGTTGGCCGGCCCCAGGGCCCCGTCCTTCTTGGGCAGCTCCTCCTCCTGGCACAGGATGCTGTGGGGGATCTCGTAGGTGGCGGCGTGGTTCCCCTCCTTGGGGATGTGGCTCTTGGGCTGATACTGGGACTGGTGGGACGCGGGCACGCCGTTGTTGTTGATGCTGACGATCTCGATGGCGTTGCTGCCGGGGCAGAGGCGATGGCAGCCCAGCAGGATGGAGAAGGCCTTGCGGAAGTCGGCGTTGAAGGCGTAGATGATGGGGTTGAGCGAGGAGTTGGCCCAGCCGAACCACACGAACACGTCGAAGGTGGTGGAGCTGATGCAGGGGAAGTCTCCGTCGGGCATGTTCTGCTCGCAGAAGGGCACCATGCAGTTGAGGATGAAGAAGGGGAGCCAGCAGCAGACGAACACGCCCATGATGACCGACAGGGTCTTTAAGACTTTGGTTTCCCTCTTGAAAGACATTTTGAAGGAGCTCTCCGTCTCCATGTTGGAGCCCATGCTGCTGTGGCGGTTTTTGGCGCTCTCCGCCGCCCGCTCCAGGGCCGAGATCCGCCGGATCTGGACCTGGGCGATGCGGTAGATCCGAGTGTACGTGACGATCATGATGGCCACGGGGATGTAGAAGCTGATGAGGGAGGAGGAGATGGCATACGTCCTGTTGAGACTGGCGTCGCAGTTTTCGGGGGGCGGCTCCCCCACAAACGTCCCGTTTACTCCTGAGTAGCCGGGGGCTTGTGCCTTGTGCCAGTTGAGCTGCACGGGGATGAAGGAGATGAGGATGGATAAGGTCCATGCCACGCTGATCATCAAACACGCCACTTTGGGGGTCATTTTCCTCTCGTAGCGGAAGGGACTGGATATCGCCCAGTAGCGGTCCACGCTGATGACGCACAAGTTCAAGATGGACGCCGTGGAGCACATGATGTCGAACGCCACCCAGACGTTGCAGAAGGCGCCAAAGGGCCAGAAGCCCACGATCTCCGTGGCAGCCTTCCAGGGCATCACCAAGATGGCCACGAGCAGGTCGGAGATGGCCAAGGAGATCACAAAAAAGTTGGTGACCTTGGAGCGCAGGTGGCGAAACTTGGTGACGGCCGCGCACACCAGCGTGTTGCCAAGCAACGTGGTGAGGATGAGGAGGAAGAGGAAGCATCCGGTCAGAACGCGCTTGGACGAGTCTCTCTCCGATTGCTGGCTGTCACGGACCGTGGAGATGTTTAAATCCATTGTTGTCCTATTGGCGTGTTCAGAGAGGGTGGGGGGGGGGAGGGGGATGTCAGTGTCACCCCATAGTTCCCAGCCACCTGATGGTTGTTTTCATGGGGATTCAGACGCAGGACGCGGCCCCAGAGGAGGAGGGTTGTCTGTGCACCAACTCCTCCATGGGCTGGGTCCTCCCTTGACTCAGCACAACAGCGGTCATTCTTTAAAAAAAAATAACAAAAGCAATTCCCTTCAAAAAAGCTGGAACAAAAGGGGGGAAAGTGTATGTCCAGTTATATATATGGTTATTCCACTAGGCATTTACATTCAGAGCAAGTATTCCAGCCATTGTTACAATTACAATTTTCTAGTCATTTTCTAATCCCAATTAGGTTTCAATGAACCACCTAGATTTGTCTTTTTGACTATGCTCATAAGCAGTCAGTGGTCAACTGAAAGTTTCACACCATATTCTAGCAAGCCTTTTCAGTAAGCAAAGCCTCGGCCAGTCATTAGCCTTATATACCAGCTCATCAATAGGCCATATTGATCGTATTTGCACTGCGTTTATCTGACTTGTTTAATGACTCCCAAGGCGTGTCCATATGATTATATTTGTGTTCCTATCGACGCTTTATGCGAACACATTTCTCCTGTGGAATTGCCAAGGTTGAAACATGCTATGAAGATTAGGCAGAACGCTTTACAAGGTGCTGAAAAAGTGACAAATTCACTACAGTCCCAACAATAGCAATTAAAGACTTTCGAAATGTTTTCATTTCAATTCAAATTCAAAATCACAGTTAAAGACGAGATGCTCTTTTCTCAATGCTAACGAGATTTAAATTCGTCAATACCATAGGAACAGATTTATCTTACTGTGGTGACGAATTGTTTCATTCCTGAGGCAAACTCTGGTCGTATTGTCCCTTGGTGTACACGAAGTCTGCAAAAATATCATAGGACTTCATGCATTGAACTTTTTAAAATCATCATAGCCGTTTTCAGTCAAAACTTGCATCCTCGGTGAAAGGAAGAACACGGTCACATTAATCCAAAAGGATGCTATGGCTGGTACGAAATGCGCACTTGGGTCCGACTGCATCCTCAGCTTTTATCATGCAATACGGTGTCAGCTGCTGGACCCCGCTGCAATGCAATGCCCAATCGATTCTTTTCAAGTTCATTTGTACCACGCAAAAATGCGTGCCAATAACAGGCGAGTAATAAGCTCAATGGACAGTAAATGAACCTATCCGTGTGAGAAAAAGTATAAATTCGTAATCCAAAATGATCCAAAATGACCCACTCAAAGGTATGACTCCCGCTCTGTCGTCGATTGACAGAGAATATGAGATCATCCACTGCTGTCGGAAGTTAGGCTCATTGTATCATTCTCATCTTTCGAAGCAATTGAAAATGTGTAGTTTATTTCAAAGTTGTATTGGGATAGACCTAGACTGACCAATCAGACTCAGGCAGATATTGATGTGTTCGAACCTCTCACTTGTAGATTGCGAAGAAAATGTGAAGCATGTGCGCTCGTGTTGCCTATTCACTCAGCTGCGCACCGGGTCCTATTCGGATGAATGCCCCTGAGCCCACAGCTGGTTCTCTATTTCCCATCCTTTCATTGATGTCGTACTCCCCATAAACACCATAGTGAAATTATAATAGCACCAATCATATACACTTTCTTTACTTTGTTTTCCTAAAATCACATTAATGTTCATCTGAGGTTCGCTCCTCTCGAATTGGTTGCCGTGCAATATTGTCTATGCGCAAAATAACCTCATAAATGGTTGAATGTTTAGTTATAGATACAATGTATGTAATGTCAATTGAGATTCAACAAACCAAAGTAAATTCACAGGAACGATGTTTTTATGAAGTTTTTTTTAAGTAACTGAAAAACGGCCTACAAAGAGACGCAATGCGGCCATCTACTGGATAATAAATGAATGAATCATTCAAAGGGAAACGTGAGGTGTGGATGCTATAGCGTAATACTGGTATAAATTAAATATGTGTAATAGATCGTAGAGAGGGTGTCTGTTATGAGAGAATAATGTTTATTTAGTTCCATTTATTCAGTATTTTGTCTGTTTACAGTGTATGCCAACACTATGTATAGAACTGATCAAGGCAACATTTTCCTCACATATTTCTCGTTTAGGCTTGTAAAAAGGATTGACCTGTTTCCTATTATAACACACAAATTATTGTTCATTATTGCAAGAGACAAAGAAGGTGTTAATGTCCAACTTGCAACACAATCTTAAATGAAGATCTGGAGTAGAGGCATACTGTTTGTTGAGATGTTGCATTGTGTTAAAAAGAAAAAACTCCCTGCTAATTTCATCCAATTTCAACGCAGCTAACTGAAAACCTTGAACCAATGAACTCTACCCTCTCTTCTGTTGCTGCTGCTGCTGTTGCTGGTGTGTGTGTGTGTGTGTGTGTGTGTGTGTGTGTGTGTGTGTCATGTGTATCATGTGTGAGTATGAGTAATGCACATAGACAAGCCAAGTGTAAAAGGCCTGGCAGACAGAACGCCCACATCTCCCTGTAGCACTGAGCCAGGCCGTGTGTGCAGAATCTCTCAACCTAGACCTAGAGCCAGGGTGTGTGTGTGTGTGTGTGTGTGTGTGTGTGTGTGTGTGTGTGTGTGTGTGTGTGTGCGTGTGTGCATGCGTGCGTGCGTGCATGTGTGTGTGTGTGGATATGGCATTCTCTCTCACATGCACGCACACACACACACACACACACACACACACACACAGAGGCACAATTCACATTCAGAGACCTGCACCTTTAGATAAAGGTTAGAATAGAATAAAACCAAACGCAATGCATGCGTCGACAGCACGTGTGGATATGATTTATTAAAGGGTGTTCCACTAAAGCCTGTGGCATTTGGCTCAAGGAGAGTTTGTCTTCAGGTCTCAGGCTGTTAGAAATTATAACTGTGTGACACATACAAAACACTCATTGCTAAATGTCGGCATTCACCATATTTGAGTGAGCAGTGGTGAACTAACGGATTCTTCAAAATCACAACAAACATGTTTTCTGTCTATTATTCACCAATGTAGCATAACGTGATGATATGAAGTTAAAGCATTCCACTGCTATTTTAAAGTACTGTTGTTTCTTGTTGCCATCCATTTGTAGACAACATCACCAAATAACGATGGATCCCTATTCAAATTGAAGATCCTAGAAATATCATATACACAATTGAATGACAATCATCTATCGTATTTATAGTTCAAAATGAATCCAACTAAAGGCATTCCCATAGCGAATTAACTAAATTATTGAATACTTAGAGCAAATCAAATGCAGGACAAGAATTTAAGAGTAATTTGTCCAAACAGTTATCCAAAATGGCTGTGGGTTTCCAATGCATATGTGTACAGGCCAAGGCCAAGGCATATGCCTCGCATAATATTTCTATAGATATAGATATATATTCAAAATGATTAAATATCAGTGTTTTGCACACGGAATGTTAGACACCCAGCTGGCACCCATCGGCAAATCACTGTGCGCAAATTATCTCTGTCATGGCCATGATTCGCAGAATCACCAGGCACATAATTAAAAGTTTCAAGTAAATTCTGTAAATAGTATCTTTGTATATTTATACATTTTTGTTCTCTCTTGATCTCCCTGCAGCATAAGGTATGGTATACAGTATACGACAGCCAGCAACAAGTTTGCAATGGCACTGGGATTTTACCACACAATGCGGAGTGTGCGAGTGCCAAAAGAACTAAAGATCTTCTTCTTTTTTCTTTTTTTTTCCTTTGAAAGACTGCTTGGGCTGTGCCTTCCATTCCAGCTCTGACTCTACTGTATGATGGCGTTGTATCTTCCTCATAAGCTTGTTTGGTAACTTTAAGTGGCATTACAGACAATTGTGCCCAGCTGTCAGTACAGGCACTGATGGAACATTCGTAGACAACAACGTTTGACAAGCAACAGGGGCATATTACACAATAATAGTATGCAAGTGGATTTTTTTTAAGGAGTCTCTTTGGGGATTTTCAGATTTTAAACAATATTTGGTTTTACGTTAACATTTCTTCCCTGCCATAGGCAGCTGCAAGTGATAGACAAAGTTTGCCCTCTTTCTTTCTCCCTTTCTGGTTCTATCCCCTTTCCGTCTCTTGCTTGTTCCCTGACTCCAAATCCACTTTGTCATCACAATCTATATCAGGTGCAGGGTCATAGAGGCTCTGTCTCACTCTCAATGACAAGGAGGAGGAAGCTGTTTGGAATTTATCCCAATTGTTACATTCGCTGAAGGACACATACACACACACACACACACACACACACACACACACACACACACACACACACCTAAACCGTGTGTACTGTTCTTTACCTGGATTCAGGGTACTCCATAATTACCTGAGCTAGGGTGCATGCAGGATCTAACAGCTGGTGCAAAGGGGCTCTACTATATAAAAGAAATCCAAAGCTCATCACAGGGGTCCATATTCTGAGTCTGACACTTATAAATGGCCATGTGTAAATGGGCCACTGAATATCGCTTTTCTGGTATGTTTAGTGGGCTAACATAAATCCTCTTCCCAATGATTAGAGAATAAAATGGTGTGCATTATTTACAACCTCGGTACAGGGGCAGCCAGCCAACCAGGGTTTTGCTTGTTGTGTGAGGAATGGGTTAGGAAATATATTAGGCCAGCCCATGTGGTGGTGTCACACGTATATTTGATTTAAACAAACCCTAGCATCATCCACGGGTACATTAGGCTCAATCTGTAATACCTGCAAGAAAGGGTCGTGTTTTCATGTATCATGGTTTATTGTTATTAATGGCCCATAGCGCAGGGTCACTGCCTCTCTCTCTCTCTCTCTCTCTCTCTCTTTCTCTCTCTCTCTCTCTCTCTCTCTCTCTCTCTCTCTGTCTGCATCTCTGTGTGATAATGGACATGATATTTTCACTATCTCCGGTTGTATTGTTGATATTTCTGCCATCTGCCTACGTCCTCATTGGCTAATGTGCTGCAATAAAAGCCTGCTCCAGAGCAATCACGGCGGTGGCAGCAATAGTTTTTTTTCCGGAATAATCTCTGCACATTGCCAACTTGGCACCATATTTAATGTTGTCATATAAAGCCTTTCAATGTTGCTGTAACTGCAAAGTCATGTTGGCTCCAGTGCAGAAGATTAAAATGCAGCCCAGAATCCAAGCGTTATCTAACCTCCGGTCAGAGACAGCGACATGGGCCCCCTGGGCATTAGTGCAGCTAAAGAAGACAGAGCCCCTAGAAGGTACACGAGCATTAGGAATTAATTAATTACCATGCATTAGGTTGTTTGGACACTTTCCTATTGGACAGCATTCGTTAAATGCTTTATCCTGTGCCTCTGGTATAAGCTGGGCAGCCTAGGCAATCTAGCAAGATGTACCGACTGAGATGAAAGGGAGAGTGGGCAAAAAAGGTAGCGCCGAGCATGGTTCCTGTAAACTATTAATGGATGGACAGACTAAGACCATCCTTCCTCAAACGAGCATCCCGGGTGATATTAATTTCATTACAATAACAACGTGGAGTGAAAAATTTTCATTTGCACACCTCGATGGGGGAAGAAAGGAAATTAATTGCTCCTTTTGAATATGTGCGCTGATCTAGAGGAGGAAGCAAATGAGCTTTAGAAACAGCTGCTGCCGTGTGGCCCACTGTGATGGGGGAAGAGGAAACAGAGAAAGCCCTGCCAGGCAGGGAGTAATCGGCGGTTTCCTCTGCAGCCTGGAAAAAGGTGCTGGAACAACCGTTGCATGTAAATCAGTATCTATTGGTATTTTCAGACCACGTTACCTGTGAGGTGTCGTGAACTGAGCCAGGCCACTGCTCCTGCATATCTATCTATCGTCCCATCCTCTTCCCTCATCCTGGGCACTGCAAACAGGAACAATGTGGGACAGCTTCAGTACAGCGCTGATGGAATAGCCTCATTAAAGATCCAGAGCTGTGGTGCTTAGGATATGATACAGTACACAGATTTTAAACATTTCATGTGTTTACAAAATGAGTGAATGGAAATGAAAATACAGAGAATTCATTGCTATTATATTCCTCTATGGTAGATTACTAAGAGTTTGAAGATTGTTTTGAGCATAATTTGGTCGGAGGAAACATCTTTGTAATGGTGTATTAGAGTAAAATCCAGTTGAGATGGACGCAGTTTACATTGCTCTGTGTCTGGGTTTATTATTTTATTTCATTTACTCAA
Organism: Aplochiton taeniatus; assembly: GCA_017639675.1. NCBI lineage: Eukaryota > Metazoa > Chordata > Actinopteri > Galaxiiformes > Galaxiidae > Aplochiton > Aplochiton taeniatus. The sequence goes on from CM030177.1 coordinate 14,122,442, forward strand.
GCTGCATCAGTTTAGATAGTTTCTCCAAATGTTTCTCCAAAAATTAACTGCAGTTGTACTTTGGTGCAACATCTGGCTGGCCAGTCCGTTTGAAGTCAGAACATAGCCAGCACCTTCGGGTCACCGTATATTCCATTTTTTATTCTCACGCAGCCATGTTGTGGCAATTTTCTCAGTTGTGGGTGAAAAAAGATTGTTTTTCAATTGTATCCCTAAAACAATCAGAGATTAATGGAAGCAGATAGTAGTGATACTGGAAATAATCAAAATACGGTCAGAGGGAGATTTTATAGATATGTGTGTATATAATCTTTACAGTATTGTGTATATATACAGTGAGTGAAAAAAAGATAACTGTCATAGAGTAATATAAAGTATAAAAGTCATTTCTATTGAGTGCCATAGGTCAATGCCGAGACAAATTCTTAGTGACTTAGGGGACACTTTCATCCACCAGGAGGTAAGTTTTCTATTACTTTAATTTATTTATCCTTTATTTAACCAAGTGAGAATTGCACAGAGATGTGTTGGGAAAAGAATACTTCGGAACACTTAATCACAAACCCCAGCGCTCTGAAGGTACTTTGCTGTGCTGTAATGTCGTTTCGGTTAATTACGCTGAATTGCGTGGTGGAGGACGCTCATTTGTCAATTGCCATGCACAGCTTTTAGTGCGTTATATCGATCTTTGTCTTAAAAGTCTTTCTTTCCTGGAACGGTTGTAGGTTTTGATGGTAATAATGGGCACAAGAGTGCATTATGAAGCACCGATGAAACTGCAGGGCCCCAGGCTCAACAAAAAACTATCTTTTTAGGTAAACAAGTTGCCTTAGCAACTGATGAAACATGGTAACATGGTAACATTTCTGAGCGGATTTAGGGAATCAATCTGTGTAGGCGTAATATGGAGTGGTGCATTGTTGAGACTTGTTGGCAACAGGTTTGGTGTAGCAGTTAATAGAAGTAGACAGATTCCGGAAAAATAATAACACCTTTGATTTATGTGGTGCTTTTCAGAAAACCCAAAACCATTAATTTAATATTAAACCCTTCTTACCTTGATACCTCTTCTTTTCCCCACAAGTTTATCAGGATAAGTGAGGGCCATTAATCTTTTTTAGTAATCATTTTTATTTAGATGGAACTGTACAAGCTTAAACCATTTCCTCTACCGCTGTGAAAAGGGGCAATCCTCTGTTATCACACACACACAAGTTATTAGCTAAAACCCTATGTTCCTTTCATAACCTCTGGCATCATTCCATAATGGGGGGATCAGACCGGATTAAGGAACAACAGCAGCGTAAGCTAATGGTTGATGTGGATTTTGGTCTGGGAATGGCGATTTGGTGTCACATACACAGGGGAGAGGGGGTTAACAAAGAAATGGGGGGAGAGAGAGAGAGAGAGAGAGAGAGAGAGAGAGAGAGAGAGAGAGAGAGAGAGAGAGAGAGAGAGAGAGAGAGAGAGAGAGAGAGTGAGAGGTGAGACAGTTTGCCGTTGAGCCCTGTCCCTACTCCACGCCCTCATGGTCCATCCATCTCATTCATCCATCTCTCTTTCCATTAAAGAAAGCTATAAGCTTTGACCAGGGAGGGGAAAGCTTGTCACCTGTTATAGGCTGCCAACTGTTAGCCGAGCAGCAATATTGAGCATCCTTGTCATTCCCTTTAGCCTTAACGTATGGTGTGATAAACACAGCAACCGCCTGGAGTGGAGAGATATTTTGAAACCATCAATACGATGTAGATTACGTTTGGGGACAACAGCTGTTTCAAGAGACATGAAAGCATGGTTGAACAGGATGAAGCAATGACAACCGCTCTGTTCTCCCCAGGCTCAGTTAAAGATAGAGGGAGGGGGGGCACAGCATATATTTATGATTCCTGGTGTAAGAACAACTCGCTCATCCGTAAACATTTGGTTATCTAAATCCTCAATGGCCGCAAGGTAGGTGGAGTAAAAACACAATTCAGCAATTGAGGGATCTAAAGAAAGCTGGGAGGGCTGGAGCGAGAAAGAGAGAAATTGAGAGAGCCACTACAAAAGGAAGGCTGAAAAAGCCTGAAAACAAAAGAACATTGAGATAGTATCAAAATAGTGTTTTGGTGGAAAGGATCAAGGGCCTCTTTTGGCAATGCAGGGTTTTGTTTGTGGCTGATGTCTTGCATGCCGGTTGGTAGATTATGGTGTTTGAGTGTCATCAGATGCGAGATCAGCCTTTCTCGGAGGCAGTGAACCCGTCGACACAGAGCACTCAGGAGAGCGGAGAGGACTACAATTACTGATGCTCAGATCAATACTTCTTTCTCCTTTCAAGGCTTTCTGGTGTGGAGGCAGCACGTATGTGTCATCCGCCCTTTGAAATGGAATATTGGCACTGCAATCCATGTGAAAGAAGCACACTAAACTACTCTTATTAAATGTCCAAAACCAGACGGGAACTCTTGGCCAAAACCACTCATCTCTATCTGTCAGAGCGTGGGTTGGGTTTGACTTTTCTCACCCTTCCCAGGAATATAATAAACATAAAAACATATTTTTTTTACATGACTCCGTCTAATATATTGATCAAGGTTATATAAAGAGTTACATGGGAAATATTAGTGAGTTGTTAAAGTTTGCTCCAATCGCCCCCCCCCCCACCCACCCCACCCCCACCCCCCACCCCCCCAACCAACAACACACACATGTATTTTTGAAGGGCCCCTCAATAGCTAGAGCCTTCTCATGATCATTATCTTGTCTTCCCACCCTCCTCCCTAAGATAACAGACACCCTAGGGGTTTCTTTCTCCACATGATAAAAAAAAAATCTGTTTAAGATGGCTGTACAGTACAGCGGATTTAAACCATGGGAGCTGGAGTCCCACATGTTAGGCAGACTGAAGCAAGACAACCGAAAGCCTATGGTGTTTGGCTACTGTGGTTAGCAAATTAGATTTTGAATCACACAGACATGCACGGACACATAGAACACACGCACACTCACAAACACGCAGAGGCGCGCACTACACAAACAACCCTTCAACATTTCAAACCTGGTTATCAGGGTCCAAGTCACTTTCATGTCAGACCAGGCTAACAATAGAGAGGTGGTCAGGGTCGTGGTCACATTGTGCGGCGTGGTGGGAGCAGCATGGCTCTCAGCATGGCTCCAACCTGTGCTACATGCCACAGGGAGTAAGGGAGAGGAACAGAACAGAGGGGGAGAGGGAGATGGCCAGAGAAATGTTGGATGGCGACTCGGGGAAGAAGGGGAAGGAGAGATAAAGGGCGGAGGGAGGAAGAGAGAGAGTGAGAGAGAGAGTGAGAGGCGCCAGGTGCGGGTGGAGAACACCAGGTCCACTGGTCCCTATGGTCTTCGCTGAACTGCTCTTAAACAAATGCTAAAAATAACCCGTCGGCTTATGGCAGCCCACCTTGTTGCTCTGGAGCTCTCTTTTAAGTCTCTCTCTCTCTCTGGCCCGCCAGCCTTCATTTGTTTTTCTCTTTCCTCGATGATTCCTATTCCCTTTCTCACGCAAAATCTCCATATTTGTTTTGTTTGTGTCAGGCTGAAATAGCTGTGTGGGAGATGGAGAGAGGCTGAGAGAACAGGTGTGGCTGATGATAGTGCAAAGGAATGAGAAACAGCTATTAGAAACAAATCTTCGAAAGCATATCATTTCATCTTTCATTATTGGAAAGGCTTTTGGCTTTGCCCTCTTTTCCATTTTCCACGGCCCTGTTATTTTCTGTCAGCATGGTCTGAATCTAACAAAGGGAGCATATTTGCCCACTCATTCATTAGCAGTCATAATTTAACAACATTTAATGCATAATGGCTACCATATTATTTGTCCTTTTTTTCCAAAGCCTCTTCAAAGCCATATCCGTAAGAGGATTCCCTACGACGCATTGACACTGTTGTATGTGCTGTTGATAACAACATCAACTGGACATAACAGCAAATTACCCCATTTGGAATGGCCTGAGGATGGGAACATACACACACTCACAAAAACACACACCCATACACACAAACACACACCAAATAGATAAACAGACCAGATTAAGCGTTTTGTTAACACCTTAACATGATGATCTTGGATGTGCTTTCAAACCATGGTATTTCCAATTCTGTTTAATAGTTCTATTATTAGGGCAGGATTCTCAGCCAATGTGATGATCCAGTCCTCAATGATGGAAATTGTGCACAGCGGGCTGATGACGAGCTGAAAGACGAAAAATTATTTTGTCTGTTGAAAACAAAACTAGAACTGCAGCAAGGCTTCTGAGACGATATAAATGCCGACACTCCAGTATAGATGTAACGATGATGAGCCAATTTCTGGTAGCTACATATGTGCCATACAAACGACTGATAGAGGCATTAGGAATCAAAACAAATACCAAAATATCAACAGCCTTTCATATACTGCAGGTGTCAGTGGAGCAATTCTAATGTGCCCTCACTGCTCTTGCAATGGGCTAGCAGTGCCCTCTAGTGCTCACTTGTGTTCTAGCACTCCACCTCCCAGAACCTTGGTCAGTCAGTCTGAGCACAGTGGGTTGGTTAGGGATGGGGTTATAGTGTTTTGGGGAAAACATCAAGTTAATGTAGTGGTGCCTGTGTGGTGCATAATGCCTTTATATAATTTCCCATGTAGACTCAAAGGATTGATAATAGTTGTAAACACAACCCCACACCATACCTGGTTACATAAAAAAAGTCATTTCAATTCCACAAAAACAATGTGTTATGCCATGAATAGGTTAGGGCCTATAGTTTATTGGGCTATGAAAGATATGTTCATTGGAAAATCAACTTAAATGGGTAGCAAAGCAAATTACAAATGCAAATACGCTGTAATAATATATCAGTTATTATACATTCCCTCCTGTCTTTCCAAGTTGTTCTCTGGGACGTGAAGGAATTGCTCTCTAGTCTAATCAAATTATATTATTCCAGACAGACGTCGCCAGAGGGACCTTTCTCCCACCACAGACAGGCCCATGGCACGGCCACAGCCCTGGACACCACAGACTATCCTGAGGGGCAGTTCTGACTTCTGAGATAAGGCAGGTCGCTTCCCAGAGCGCTGGGTCAGTAGAACCTAAATCCAGTTGTCGGATACCTTCCAAGAGCTGGGATTAGTAGGCTGCCAGGAGAGAGGAGTTCAGAGCCCTCACTGACTGAGCGGACACCTAGTAAATCTTGTAGTAAGTAGAGGCGGTAGCTTACCTAGCAGGGAAGAGCCAGTGACTGTCATGAGTTGGCAGGGGTTGAAGTGGCGGGCCACTGAAGGCTCTACGGGTGGAAGGGATGAGAGCCTGAGCTCTTTCATTTGTCCCCTAAGAAAAACCTGGTGAATGTTGTGTAGACCAAGAAGTACAAGAAACAAAGCTGACAAACAAATACGTTATGTTTTTATAATCCCCAATAAACAAACAAAAAATGTAAAGCAGAGCTATAATTGTTTTTGTATGTCTTATTCTTCATTACAGGCCCGTTGGACCTGACAATATTATAGAAAAACTTCAAACAAAGGGGAGAACTTAGCATCGGTCCCTAACCAAATGGTCGCGTGTTGATGAGGTGTGACTGTGTGCGTCCTATCGTGTTCAGTCAGCGCGGTAAAGTCTGTGAACTGAACTCGAGAACCAACGTTGGTATTGATAAGTTGCACGAAAGTGAATCAATTATATCGAAAATCTCTGTTGACAACGGTAATTTAATATTCACCGTAATCAGAAAAGATATGTATAAATCATATATATCTGAATATATATAAATATATATTTTATTCTTGCTCGCTAACTTTGCTAGTTCTCATACCTGACACATTCATCTCGTTAGTCTTGATAGCTAGCTAGCAGCATCGTATGATGTAAATAATGTGTGGTATTACAGTTATCGAGGTAATTTAGTTAGCTGTAATGTCCCACAAAACGATACACATTACCATGCATAACTACTCTCTTGTTTACGTCTTCACCATACTAGTTAATCAAGCAATTCTGAGCTGTCAGAGTACATCAAGTTTGCATGCCCTGTTCAACGAGCTGCTGCCTTGAATTCTAATACTAGCTATAATTCCTATTCCGTAAAGTTAGACTAATTCCGCAAGCAAATTGACACAGGATTATTTGCAATTCCCTGCAACAATTTATACGTTTCATTTCAGTTAAGCCTGAATGTGAACCCCTCATATTCTTAAAGATGTCGAAGATAGATAAGATGAGCATAATGGGAGTGCGGAGCTTTGGAGTGGATGACAGAGAAAAACAAGTCATCACGTTCTTCAGTCCACTCACCGTGCTAGTTGGACCAAATGGAGCTGGCAAAACGGTAGGGTTTGTCATGAGATGCTGCCACAAAATGCTCAAATGTAAGAAGCTCCAACTGCCCGAAATTCAGGGCTAAACCGACGACCCAAATTAAGAATACTGTAGCGCTCTATGTGGGATATGAAATGTTGTGTAACTGCTAAAACGACAGTGCCTTATCATTTCTTAGTAAGGCCTGAGTGTAAAAGCAAATTTGCCTTTTGTCCCCAGACAATTATTGAGTGTCTGAAGTATATCACCTCCGGAGACTTTCCTCCCGGGAGCAAAGGATATGCGTTTGTTCATGACCCAAAGGTAACCCAAAGACCTTATAAAGGATGTGTGGTTTGAACAATAATAATAAAAGAATAAGTACACCAAACCAAGTTATCTAAAATAATACACACACACACACACACACACACATATTATGTCATGTCATGTCATGATTTCTTCCCATACAGAATGTGTGCATAGTCTGAAAAAGCCAAGCTGCAAACCTCTTATACATCCGTTGCTGCCCTTGTGTCAGAGTTGCTGCTCTTCTCTGTGTTCTCAGGATGCCCATGAGAGTGAAGTGCGTGCCCAGATCAGGCTGCAGTTCACCGACGTTAACGGAGAGAAAGTGGCCGTGCAGCGGTCCATGTTGGTCACGCAGAAGGCCAAGAAGAACCCGGACTTCAAGACCCTGGAGGGGGTCATCACCAGGTTGAAGTGAGTGTGTGCAAACAAACCCAGACGACAGTTGGCCAGTCATGGAAGCTTTAGACGTCTCTCTTCCCTGACAACCTATCGTTAACTTTTCTCTCCAACTGTCTTTTTGACTATGTGTCCTCAATTGACTTTGTGTAGGCAGACTTGAGTAGGTAAAAGCAAACCACTGTTGTGGAATGGATTCAAAGATTGTTTTGCTAGTATGCGGTCCTCTGCGACTGATCTTCAGTGCACCCAACCTGAGCCAAAATATTGTCTTGGTGCTTACTTATGTGGATGGGTTTTGATTTGAATCAAAACGGTTCTTGATTTAGTCCAAACAAAGGCTGTCTAGTTGTTTTTGTCATAGTTGTATGGATTATATGGACCACGAGCAAAGCTGATTTAAATTCAGATGGTTTAATTCAAATTAGAAAAATGAACTTCTAAAACGACCACATAGCCTATTTTTTCTTTTCCCTCTTTTTATAAATATTAATCCAGGACATCACACTGTTTCTGATCATTCTTACTGCTTATTTCCCCATCCAGCCCAGTTACACTCAAACTAATAGGGACATTTTTGGAGCTCGTGCTGTTTGGTTAAAAAAAAAAAAACAGCAACTTGTGCTTTCTTGTGTTGCCCCTTTTTATTTTCATCGGAAACACCTTTCCTCTGCGTCTTCACTGGTGCTGTCCCTCCCCAGACACGGAGAGAAGGTGAGCCTGAGCTCCAAGTGCGTCGAGATCGACCGGGAGATGATCTCGGCGCTGGGGGTCAACAAAGCCGTGCTCAGCAACGTCATCTTCTGCCACCAGGAGGATTCGAACTGGCCGCTCTGCGAGGGCAAACCCCTCAAGGAGAAGTTTGACGCCATCTTCTCTGCCACCAGGTTTGGGCGTTTATCTTTTTCTTTTTTTTTTCATCTGTCAGACCTGCTGCGTATGCTTTTAAGCAGCCCGGAACCGAGTTTTTCCTACCTGCTCAAGCTAGCAGCGATGCTGTTGTCTCTCCCGACCCTCGTCCTGGTCGTCTCTCCTCTCTTATGAATTCAATCCTGCAAACAGACCATCTCTCGGCCCACGGTCGTACGGGTGCGGTTGAACCCTCATGAGGAAGGATGCCCTCCCCATGTCGCACGTTCCACCTTGCGTTGCCCCTCCCTCAATCATCCCCCTCCCTTTCCCCCCAGGTACATCAAGGCCCTGGAGAATCTACGGAAGCTGCGCACAGACCAGGCGGCGGTGGTGAAGAGCTGCCAGACGGAGCTGATCTATCTGAGACGCAACAAGGAGAAGGCCCAGGAGATAAAGGACCTGCAGGACAGCAAGGAGACCCAGCTGGCCGCCTCCAAGGACAGCGTCCAGAAAATCGAGAGCCAGGTCGAGCCTCTGGAGGTAGGGATCTGAACTACGGGTTGAGTGGAACGGAGCGAAGTCAAATGAAACAACCGTTTAGTCTTCTATCCAACCATCTGTTGGGTCAGGCAATAGTGTTTCTTGTCGTTTTTAAAGCGATGCAACCGACTAAGAGGTCGTAACGAGCTTAAACTGACTGTGGCGTTGTCGCGGTGTCCCGCCAGAAACGCCTGGACGACATCGATGACAACCTGGGGAATGTGATGAAGCTGGACAACGACATCAAGGCCCTGGACAGCAGGAAGAAGCAGATGGAGGAGGACAACCAGGAGCTGGAAGAGAAGATGGAACAGGTGACGGACGGACGGAGGGAGGGAGGGAGGGAGGGAGGGAGGGAGGGAGACGGGAGGGAGGGAGGGAGGGAGGGATAGCCCCCCCCACTGAGTGGTTTGTTGTTAATGGTTTACATGTTTAATAATTTTTGTGGTGAAGAGCAGTTGGTCTTAAGTGAGTTGGCCTGGCCGTACAGCTAATATAGTAGACAACAGTCTTGCAACTATTACGAGTTTGATTGACCAATGGAGAAAAAGGATGGCTCTCTTAGACCGCATGTCTCTTGGCTGTCTGTCAAAGCAGAGAACAGTTCGAGGTGGTTTGATTCATGATTCAGTGGCCTCTGCCTGCTCTTCTGTGGGTGGAGTTGGCCCTTTAGACAAAAGCAGCAGCAGAGACAAATCAACAGCTGCTGCCCCTCATTCAAAGTCCAAGAACGAATCGGAATGATTGGCAGCGCCAAGTATCAGCAATGCCACTGCATTGAACATTATTCCTGACGTATGTGTGTGTGTGTGTATGTGTGTGTGTGTGTGTGTGTGTGTGTGTGTGTGTGTGTCCGTCCGTCCGTCCGTCCGTCCGTCCGTCCGTCCGTCCGTCTGTCCGTCCGTCCCCCCAGGTGTTCCAGGGCTCTGACGACCAGCTCCAGGAGATGTACCAGAACCATCAGAGGACGGTGAGGGAGAAGGAGAGGAGGCTGGCCGACTGCCAGAAGGAGCAGGAGCGAGCGGGCCGGGTGTGCCAGAAACTCGACGGGGTCAAGTCGGACCTCCTCGTCAAGCAAGGTGCCCCCCCACGCGGCTTGCTCCCTCCTCACTGAAAGTCTGTTGAGCTCTGTGACGCGTGGTGGGGGGCGGACTGTCACGTTGACGTGCCTTTTTGTTTCTCTCCAGGTGGCCTCCAGGAGGAGTCCAGTCGCCATGCTCAGAGCGTGAAGGACCGCGACGCTCAGGTGAACTACAGTAAACTACAGTGAACTACGGACGGCCACTAGACACTAAATGCCTCTGTTGACCGTTTCCAAGCGTTTTCCTTTATCCTCTCCTCTCCTTTGTCGTTCCCCGTCCCTCCTGTTTTCTCCCTCTCCCTGCGGCCCCTCCCTCCTCTCCCCCCGTCTTCCCCGTCCGCCAGGTAAGGGCCCTGTCCTCGTACCTGGAGCTGGACGGCTATGACCGCACGCCCTTCAACGAGCGCCAGCTGCAGAGCTTCCACCGCCAGGTCAAGGACAGGCTGGAGCAGGACCGCGAGGCAGCCAAACAACTCACGGTATTTACAGACTGGCCTCACAGCTTTCTCAAAACATCTCAGTAAATCACCAACACAGCCTTAAGTGTCAGGGCTCCAGACTGCCACCGTAAATCTGTCCAGGTAATAATTGGTGGCAGTGCTGCTACTTGGCTTTCGTTGGTATTTTATTTATTATATTATAATGACGATTATGATTAAAATCCGAAAGTCACATTTTGGTCAAAACAGTAGGCCGATTTAGTTTATTATTTTTTCTCCTTTGAACTACCCATTGGCAGCTTTTTTCTTTCTGTGTTTCTCCAGCGGTATGATGGTCTTCTCCTGTGCAAAGTAGCAATCTAGAGCTTTCAGGTCGGAGGTCATCACGGCCAGTCACAAAACATTAAGAGAACTCGTTTTTCAAGAAAAATGCCCCGCCACCAGTTTTTGTGCTACAGCCTCTAACTGACCAACTTAGTGGCAGCACTGCCACCAGTGTAAAATGATAGTCTGGAGCCTTGAGTGTGTTAATGATTCCTCCTTGTTAAGAGGTTGGGCTCTGACGCATTCTAGCTATTTTGTAGGTAATGCTCATGGTCGGTCCGGCAAGTAACCTTAACATCGCTTCAGTCAGACTTCCAGGACCGCTCACAAAGACCCCAGTCCTATGTTTATATTTACCTCCTATTGTTAATGGTCCGATGTCCCATCTCTCCCCTCGCTGACTGCGGCGGGTGGCAGAGGGACATGCAGGAGAGGGAGCAGCAGAAGCAGCAGTCCGTGGACGAGCTCCGCGACAAGAAGACGGCCCTGGAGAGCACGGTGGGCCTGAAGAGAGACCTGCAGGAGCGGAAGGAGCAGGAGCTCCGCGGGGTCAAGGCCGACCTCCAGAGGCTGGAGGGCTCCATGGGCCGGCTGAAGGAGCTGGAGGCCGAACTGGCCAGGGCGGTGAGTCCACAAGCGGCACACACACACACACACATTAATATGGAGCTAGCTAGAGTTTGAGCCAATACCAGAAAGTACACACCTGCGTGATGATGGTGAAATAGTAATTCAAATACGTCACTGATTTGAAGGCGGGGCTTAACCGTTGGGTGTGTTCCCGTTGGTTACGTTGTGTCACATGATATGAGGCAGGGCCATTCAATCCCCGGAAAAGTGAGTGAATGTCTTTGAAATTGTCAATCGTTTTTGGCCCGGCTTGATGTGAGAACCAACCCAGGTCACCAGATCATGGGAACCCCCCAGAGTATCAGCCTGCTGGTGCTGTTTTGTTGAATGGTTTCTCTGTGTGTGTGTGTGTGTGTGTGTGTGTGTGTGTGTGTGTGTGTGTGTGTGTGTGTGTGTGTGTGTGTGTCCAGGAGCGTGAGCTGGAGAGCGCGGTGCGGAGCTTCAACGTGGAGGAGCTGAAGGCTGAGGTGGCGGAGCTGCAGAAGGAGAAGGCCGAGCTGGACCGCGCGCAGCGCCGCCTGGACCAGCAGATGGAGACGCTCAACACACACACCACCGCCCGCACGCAGATGGACATGCTCAAGAAGGACAAGGTAAAAGAGAGGCGTGCCAACACCCCCCCCCATGCATTGCGTTCATGCAGTTGGCCAAACACGGTTCACTTGCTTCTACTTAAAGTGTGATGCTGGGATGCTCGTATGTTTCTGTTAGTTTCGCATACAGTTACGAGATCAAAGCCGTTGAACACGCATGCACTTTACAGAGAGCTTGCTGTAGCTCCGAATCGATCAAGGTCACTGGGGGACACGGGTCAGAGGTAACACGAGTCTGACCCCCCCACCCCCCCACCCCACCCCAGGTGGAGAAGGAGGATCAGGTGCGTAAGATCAAGGCACGGCACAGCGAGGATCTGGTGTCACTGCTGGGTCACTTCCCCAACAAGAAGGAGCTGGACGACTGGATCTATGCCAAGTCCAGAGAGATCCACGGCACCCGTGACAAACTGGCCAAGCTCAAGTCAGTCCAAAACAAAAAAAAAAACACTGCTCTTTGGGTTTGGGTGTACTTTTCTATTTGATCGGGTGATGTTTATAATTACTTCTAGGGTCTGCGATGGCCTTTCCTACTTTTGTTATGTTGTTTGTGTCATAACGTTAGGGTGTTCAGCCCTACTGACACGAACACTCCCACCTCCTAGTGTTAGCACATAAACTGTATAATACTATTCGTGGTTAATATTCTATTATTAATATTATTAGCGGAATAATAACGATGGCTCTCCACACCCGTCCTTTCACGCAGTGACATCCCTGGTTGTCACTCCCTGTGTCCTCCCCTCTCAGCAAGGAGCTGGCGTCGGGCGAGCAGAACAAGAGCCACTGCGCGGCGGAGCTGCGGCGGAAGGAGCAGCAGCTCCAGGCCGACGAGGAGAAGCTCTTCCAGGCCTGCGGCTCCCAGGACCTGGAGCAGGACCTGGGCCGGCTGCAGGAGGAGCTGGAGAAGACCTCCAAGCAGAGGGGTAGGTGGAGGGTCCGCTAGACTCCACGGCACTGCCCCCCCCCCCCCCCCCACACACACACACACACACACAGCCACACACACAGACACATACTTACACACACACACACGGCCTTTATGCCATAAACTTGAACTGCGTTAGTTTCTCGCATTGTTCTAATTCTCACCTATGGGCGTCGATTGTTTCGACAGTGTGCCGCGCGTTTGGTGGCCGTGTCTTTTTTTGTGAGCCTGCTCCCTCTTCTCGCCGCCCGCAGCCATGCTGGCCGGCGCCACGGCCGTCTACAGCCAGTTCATCAGCCAGCTGACGGAGGAGCACGAGCCCTGCTGCCCCGTGTGCCAGCGCACCTTCCAGGCCGAGGCCGACCTCCAGGAGGTCATCGGGGACATGCAGTCCAAGCTGCGCCTGGTGCCCGACAAGCTGAAGAGCACCGAGCAGGAGCTGAAGAGGAAGGAGAGGCGGCGGGACGACATGATGGCCCTCAAGCCCGTCAGGTCAGGGGCCCGAACACTGGGGGGTGGGGGGGACACACGACATGATGGCCCTCAAGCCTGTTAGGTCAGGGGCCCTAAGACAGGGGAGGACATGATGGCCCTCAAGCCCGTCAGGTCATGGGCCCAAACACGGGGGAGGGAGGGGGGGGGGGGGGGGGGTCTCGGAGCGTCTGGTGGCCAGATTGGTGCACGAAACGAGCGTGTGGGAATAATAGCCTACATTTTTAGTGCGGCCCAGGGAGCTGTTATGGTTTTGGACACTAGATGGGGGCATATGCTCAGAGCAAGCCTATAGAATTCCACTGAATAAACTCCCCCCCCCCCTTTTTTTTTCATCCAGCTAAATGAGTCTCACTGGAGAGTTCACGTGTTTCACGAGTTCAGTATGTAAAAACATATTTAATAAAAGCGTCTTTGTCTGTATCTCGGTCTTTAGAGCCATGGGGGTCTACATTTCTATACACATTACACTCCAGGCCACCTACGCAGAGAGAAGCCCAGCTAGACACTAACTGTAACCAGAACGATTAATCATTCACGTTTTACTTGGCGAGCACCTCGTTTTGCAACTTGTTTGCCATCCAAACATGTGCAGCATATTCACCGAGGCTTGACCTGCCATCTCCATCCCCTCCTCCTCCTCCTCCTCCTCCTCTTCCCGCTTCAGGCTGTCGATCGTGGAGCTGAAGGAGAAAGAGCTCCCCGAGCTGAGGAACCGTCTGCAAAGTGTCAACCGGGACATCGAGCGGCTGAAGGCCGAGGTGGAGGAGCAGGAGACCCTGCAGTCCACGTTGATGTCAGAGGAGGACACGGCCAAGGCCTGCGTGCCCGGCCTCACCCTCATGGACAGATACCTGGTGAGGGGGGTGGGGGGGGTGGGGGGGGGGTGGGGGGGGGGGCAGACGCCACCCACCTCTACTTCACAGCCCTGGATAGCCGACCGCTCTCCCATCCCGCCGTTTCTCTTTTTTGTACCTTCACTTTTTCTCGTACAATCACCGTCTCTTAGTCTCCTCTTCCTCCCTCTTTGCTTTCCCTCCGCTAAAACGTGTCTGACCTGTGGCTGTTGTCGTCTCTCAGTCGGAACTAAAGGAGGTGGACAGGAAGCTGGCCCAGCAGGCCACCAAGCTGCAGGGGGTGGACCTGAGTCGCACCATGCAGCAGGTCAACCAGGAGAAACAGGAGACCCAGCACCGGCTGGACACCAGTACGTCTGGCTTTCATAGAAAGGTCCTTTTTAGTCATTCTCCATAAACCTGTGGAGCCGCCTGACCGAAGGCCCGTTTCGTCCCCCCCCCCCCCTGCCGCAGCCTCCAGCAAGGTGGAGCTGAAGCGCAAGCTGATCCAGGACCAGCAGGTGCAGGAGCAGGGCCTGCTGGCGGCGGTGAACGAGACGCGGGCCGAGAAGCTGCAGATCGGCAGCGACATGCAGCGGCAGCAGCAGCTGGCGGAGCAGAGCGCCGAGTTCTCCACCGAGATCCAGGCGCTGCAGCGAGACATCCAGGTAGACCGCCTGAGAGGCCCGCTCTCTGGGTGCTGCACACCAGACATCGGGGTGACTGGGCCGAGCGATCGGCCACCCTGACAGTAAACAGCCGTGGGTGAGCCGTGATGGCTTGTAACCTAGTGTGTCGCGTCCAACATGCATGGGCCTATCTGTGGTGGAACCGTAGTCCGACCGTAGTCCAACCGTAGTCCGTAGAGCTGGAAAATCGAATGCCGAGCTTGCCTTTTCAGGCCCTCTGCTCCGCTCTGTCTCCCCAGGAAGCCGAGGAGCAGGTGTTCCCGCTGGCCGCCGCCCTGGAGAAACTTCAGCAGGAGAAGCAGGAACTGTTGGGGTGCAAGAGGCAGAAGCAGGAGGAGGCCCAGGAGAAGGTAAAGAGAGGAATGGTTCATAAAACATAGGAACACACCCTGGTAAGAGATTCTTACAAAAAAGATGACATATGAAATACTGAGCATAGTTTTACCAACCTAATAAGACTCATCTGAGTCTGGAGGCTGACCTCTTCTTGCAGAACAGCAGTTCTTATGGGGTGGAGTTAGGGTATATTACTGGAATAAGAAGTTTTATAGAACCTAAAAAAATTGATTGATGGCGCCGATAATCTGAGATAACATGTCAGTTTACCATTAAGAAGGCACCCGGAAGTGCTGAGGGCTCAGTTGAAAGAATTATCCAGAATTCAAGAAACATATGAAGATGCCTACTTAACCCTTGTGTAGTCTTTACATGCTCCCCTTGTCCTAAGGGTCAAAAATCACCCGTCTTCACTAAACCCCTAAAATAAAGCAGCCAAACACTTGTGTTGTCTTAGGGGTCAAAAATGACCCCCTACTATGTTTCATTCTTGTGTAGTCTTAACATGCTGTATACTCCCCTTGTCCTAAGGGTAAAAAATGACCTGCCTTCACTAAACCCCTAAAATAAAGCAGCCAAACACTTGTGTTGTCTTAGGGGTCAAAAATGACCCCCTACTATGTTTCATTCTTGTGTAGTCTTAACATGCTGTATACTCCCCTTGTCCTAAGGGTAAAAAATGACCTGCCTATACTAAACCCCTAAAATAAAGCAGCCAAACACTTGTGTTGTCTTAGGGGTCAAAAATGACCCCCTACTATGTTTCATTCTTGTGTAGTCTTAACATGCTGTATACTCCCCTTGTCCTAAGGGTAAAAAATGACCTGCCTTCACTAAACCCCTAAAATAAAGCAGCCAAACACTTGTGTTGTCTTAGGGGTCAAAAATGACCCCCTACTATGTTTCATTCTTGTGTAGTCTTAACATGCTGTATACTCCCCTTGTCCTAAGGGTAAAAAATGACCTGCCTTCACTAAACCCCTAAAATAAAACAGCTTAATTGAATTTGAAACCCCAAATATATTTTGTATGAAAAAACGACCTATTGTCCCTATTAACAAGTGTCATAACCTCCCTCTTATTCTTTCTTCAGCATTGAAGCGTCGTGAAGTAAAGCGTTCACCTGAGGTCATTTTCGTTCTTCCTGTGCCTTTCTCTTATTCTTTTTGCTCTGGATGTCCTTTCCTATTTTTAACGTTGCTTTTTTTCTCTCTAGGCCTTGTTCTATCTCCATTTCTCCTCTTGAACCCTTAGTCCAATTAGCATTATTCAGATGAACCTTGGCATTCCTGTTCGGTTAAGTTTTTCAACATAACCAATTGTGTGCGCCTTTTCTTTATGCACCTGTTAGCAGGGATAGAGTTTTCGTCAGCGTTGTTTTTGTGAAAAAAGTGCCTCTTCTTTTCACTGCGCATGGCATTGCTTTCAAAGCCGTAAAACGTCGGCACGACTTCTTCCTAGATTAACTCCATCAATGACAAAGCGAAGAAAATCTCCGCTTTGGAAAGCCAGATCACCAAATACATCGAGGACGGCAAAGATGATCACAAAGAGGTATCACGAGCACGGTTTTATTTTTGGACTTTTTGTGCATTGAAAATATACAATACAAATACAATATGAAACGACAGAGGACCACGTCATTGTGGTTTAACGCAACGTGCGCCGGCAATGAACTGTGTTCACATCGACTTGTAGCAAAAGGAGAGGGAGCTCCAGGAGACCACCTGTCAGCTTCACGAGGCAGAGAAGCAGAGGGAGAAGATCAGCAAGGAGATGGGCAGCATCCGGCAGGACATAGACACACAGAAAGTAGGACACACACCCCATTTACATTTACTTTACCTGTTAACTGGTGGATCTGGTTTGGGCTTATGTTGACTCTGTCTGTCTGTCTGTCTGTCTGTCTGTCTGTCTGTCTGTCTGTCTGTCTGTCTGTCTGTCTGTCTGTCTGTCTGTCTGTGTGTCTGTGTCTGTGTCTGTGTGTCTGTGTGTCTGTGTGTCTGTCTGTCTGTCTGTCTGTCTGTCTGTCTGTCTCTCTCTCTCTCTGTGTGTGTATGTGTGTATGTGTGCGTGCGTGCGTGCGTGCGTGCGTGCGTGCGTGCGTGCGTGCGTGCGTGTGTTTGTGTGCAGGTCCAGGAGCGCTGGCTGCAGGACAACCTGACTCTAAGGAAGCGGATGGAGGAGCTGAAGGAGGTGACAGCCAAGCGCCTGGCCCTGGTCAAGGACATGGGCAACATGAAGGTCATGGAGCTCCGCACGTAAGGCTCACCGTGTCCCGGTACTCACTGAACCACAGCGGGCTAAAAGTGAACTTCTAAACAGACTTGGTGGTACAAATAGCGCAAGCTAGTGCATTGCAGCATCTGGTAAAGCTCTGGACCAAAGGGTCGTCGTAAATCTGAGCTTTAATCCATCTGCCTAGCAGACAATCTCTCAGTCCAGACCTGGATCAGGTTGTGACTACTGGAAGGCCAACAGGGAAAGTGGAGTTAATGTTAATGCCACAGTGTTCATATATAGAACCTGTGTTTGAAAAAATCAACCTGTGTTCCAAAAAGGACTTCTATATATCATCCAGGGCCTGATACGTGAACCCTTCATTTTCTCTTTCTCCCTCTCTCTCTCTCTCTCTCTCCCTCTCTCTCTCTCTCTCTCTCTCTCTCTCTCTCTCTCTCTCTCTCTCTCTCTCTCTCTCTCTCTCTCTCTCTCTCTCTCTCTCTCTCTCTCTCTCTCTCTCTCTCTCTCTCTCTCTCTCTCTCTCTCTCTCTCTCTCTCTCTCTCTCTCTCCCTCCCCCTCTCCCTCTCCGGCTGTCCTCTTGTGGGCAGCGAGCGGCGTGAGGCGGAGGGCCGCGTGGAGGAGCTGAAGAAGAACCGCAGCGTGGCCCTTGGCCGGCAGCGGGGCTTCGAGGAGGAGATCCTGCGCTGCCGTAAGGAGCTGCGCGAGGACGACTACCGGCTGGCCAAGGAGCGCTACCGGGACAAGATGATCGTGATGCGGACCACGGAGCTGGCCAACAAGGACCTGGACATCTACTACAAGGCCCTGGACCTGTGAGTGCCGCCCTCCCCACGCAACCCTCCCCACGTCATAGTCACTCCCAGCATCTTGGGGAAAAAAAACTGTCTGGTCAAATGTTAGAACTTAAATCTCTTCTTTTAAGTCAAGTGTTTGCTTATTACTTCCTTGTCTGTGTGCATTGCGAAATAAAGTATGTGACGGGAATCCCCGGCGTTGGTAACGGTGTCGGTTGTTTTGAAAATCCACAGGCCCGCCTCGCTCTCAAAGTGCCCGAGTAGCAACTCGATTGACCAGAAGCATGGGAACCTCATGACATTTGCGTCAGACTCTCGATCAGCGCATGCATTACTGTGAGGCCGGGATCAAAGCTGCTGCAGCCGTTATCAATTGTTGCGTTATTGGTCGTCCTTATCAGTCTTGTGTGGGCGACGGGTCCCCCCCCCGCTCCTCCCTGTTAAACTTTCTGGGCCGTGTTCAGCTGAATCACAGGTGGAAACCCCCTCCACACATTCCAAAATGAGACTGCTTGGATCGCCACATTTCCCGTCCATGTCGGGCTACACCAGCCCCAAAGGGCTTTGGTGACACAGCAATAGGGAATTGATACGATTTTATTGATACCGATGCCATTCTGCTTATCTGTTTGATTCTTTATCCATTCCCATGTCGATTGCTGATCAGTTTTCTGTGTGGCAGGAAAAGTAGGCCTACACAAAAAGTATACCTTTTTCAACTAGCAAATCAGTAGTGCCACAGACACTCATGCAAACTTTCTAATAAGTGGGCTGCAACAGTGCCAATTCGAGGCTAGTGACCGTGTCTCTCGCTCATTGTGATAGCACACCAACCTGAGTAGTCCACAAGCGTGAGTGGCCAGTAGTCCGACAGTAAGAAGCTGTATTTAGTTTGAACTCACTTTTGTCATTTGTTGCTGTTCACTCTTGTTGTTGAATGTGACATTGCCCCCATTGCGGTGCTAAAATGAATTTGTCTCATAAGTACAAGAGTTATTTTGTGAGACCGTAATATTTTTGCGGGGGTCCTAATGGGTGCTTAAAAATCTCCCGGGTCGGCACCGTTCACACAAACGACCTGGCAAAGCGAGTGGCTGAACGTCCCTACTAAACAGTCGTCACGTTTCTGTCATTGAATTTGTTATGGCTACTGTCTCACATTGTGCACATTACTTAACGGCACTGAAAGAAAACTAAGTATGTGCGCTGAAGTTATAGGCATGATTACATCCGACACTCTTTAACATTAGCTAGCCAGCTAGAACTACAACCCTGGTCATGATGCACACGTTTTTGCTCTGCACAACTGTCAGAAAAACATGCCAGAATCGTTAACTTCGGAGGGATATGATTACGATAGTTCAGGCAATTTGGAACCGGTTCTCGACTCCCATCCCTACACAGCAAATGTCCTCCTAATTATTCACCAAAAAGCGCTATCCAAACTGAGCTGTGTACACGCTATACAGTAACGTTATCCTTGACGTTATTAGTTGCCTGCATGTTAGAGACACAGTCCAATGGGACGATGCAGCTGGGAGTCTCGTTCTCTGCTGCCCTGCCGCTTGTGGACTGGCGCAGCTCAAGCTGCAGCTAAGTCTAGGATTGTCTGGCTGCCTTGGGTCGAGATACAATCTTTGTGACATCACCAGCCCTCATCTACTGCGTCCTCTTCTTCCCCCACACTGTGTGTGTGTGTGTGTGTGTGTGTGTGTGTGTGTGTGTGTGTGTGTGTGTGTCTGTGTGTCTGTGTGTGTGTGTGGGGGTGGGCGTGTGGGGTGAAATTCTCCTCATAGTTGTCTTTTTAGAGATAAGGGCTTTTCATTATTTTGCCGTTGATGGAAAAAATGCTTAATGCTGGAAACAAAAGAAAATGCATTAGGGTCAATGTTTGTTACCAAGCTCGTAGTCGAAAGTTGCTCCTGCGCTATTTGTTAAAAAGATGATTCATCGTTAAATGAGTCGCATTTGGTCATGGCCCGATCATAATCATAATCATATCAACAGAAGCGTGGCCCATGCTTTGACATCCCTGGTACATAACACCTCCGTGGGGGGTTGTCTTACTGAAGCTCCAGAATTCAAACAATCCCCCCAAGAAACAACGTTGTTTTTGTTTGTTTGTTTTGAAGCATGTTCATCTTCTTTGCTGTTCGTCTACTCCACGCATTTTCTAAAAGGAAACCTTGGCCCCAATACGTAGTGGCCTCTTTAGGTGGTGCGCTCGCCCCACCACCACCACACCAAACCTGTGATCCAGTTCTCTACTCTCAGACGAGGCAGCCGCTTGTGGGCAGAAATGGCTAATTTGATGGGGAAGTGTTGTTGATTTGGACCGAGGTACAGTCGGAAAGTATGACAATAGATATTTGCCACAGGCATGACAGGATTACCTGTGGATAAGGCAATGGACTGGCAGCTTCCATGTTTGTGTGCAGGCTAGAAGGTTTCCCTATTGAGTTCCATTTGATTCCAACTACCAGATAGAGCCAAAACACCTCAGTTGAGCCACGAGTTAGGAATGCTAGGTTTTATTGAGTACGGTGTTTTAAAACTGTCTGCCTGAGCAGTTGAAGCACAGCTCGGCACCCGTGTGAAACCAGCAACCAGTGTTTTCTTCAGGCACACAAACCACACCGACGGTATTATCGGCTGTCTTTTTCTTTTTTTTCCAGAACCATTATGAGGTTTCACACCATGAAAATGGATGAGATCAACAAGATCATCAGGGACCTGTGGCGCAGCACCTACCGTGGACAAGGTGCCCGTCCGACTCCCTGGCATGCCCCTCTCGTGCCAACCAGTACTCTCTGGGAACTCCCTTGTTCTGGTCCACCCATTGTTCTAGGTAGACCGTTATTCTAGGTACAGCCCCTATTGTCAGTGACCTTAACACCGCGCCACCCCTCCCACCCACAGACATCGAGTACGTGGAGATCAGGACGGACGCCGATGAGAACTCCTCGGCAGGGATAAAGAGGAGGACGTTCAACTACCGGGTGGTGATGGTGAAGGGAGGCACTGCGCTGGACATGAGAGGCCGCTGCAGCGCCGGACAGAAGGTATTGCAGAGGGACCACAGGCTTTAGAAGTAGGGATTGATCACCGGGGAAGGTTGCAGCTTTGATGTGTGTGTGTGTGCGTGTGTGTGTGTGTGCGTGCGTGCGTGCGTGTGTGTAGGTCCTGGCGTCGCTGATCATCCGCCTTGCCCTGGCAGAGACCTTCTGCTTGAACTGCGGTATCCTGGCTCTGGACGAACCCACCACCAACCTGGACCGGGAGAACATCGAGTCCCTGGCCCACGCCCTCGTAGAGTGAGTGGAAGCCGTGCCTCGGCCTGCGCTTGCCTTCTCTGTTCCCGCATCAAAGGTGTTCCGTGCTTTTCTACTGCCTCCAACTCTCCCTCTCTCCCTTTTCCCCCTCTGGTCCCAGGATCATCAAGAGCCGGTCCAGCCAGCGTAACTTCCAGCTGTTGATCATCACCCACGACGAGGACTTTGTGGAGCTGCTGGGCCGCTCCAGCTACGTGGAGCACTTCTACCGCATCCGCAAGAACGCGGACCAGTGCTCGGAGATCACCAAGTGCAGCATCTCCTCCCTCTCCTCCTACGTCAACTGAGCTGACTGACCGCTCAGACGCGAGGAAGGATCCACTTCCGCTTTACGTTCTCAGAAACCCCGAGAGAGAGCCAAACTGATTCACTTTGACTTGGAGGCGGTGGGGATTTGTTTGAGGTGTTTGTTGACCCATGAATGTAATCGTCTGTAATTCTCTCGCCAAACCTTGTGGTGATGGCGGTGTCCTTGCTCTGCTGTTTGTTGTCCCGAAATTACTTTAGGGAATCCGCTTGAATTTGACAGTTTGACAAGTTAGCGGAGGACCGACATTGGAGACGCCTAGAAGGAAAGACGGATGTTGGAAAACCGTTTTAACCAGCTCTTGGTGTTAATGCTATAAACCTGGTGTCCGATTCAGAGACTGTCCTTGTGTTTTCACTGTTACACCGATAGGTTTGACGGAAGCTTTGGTCATTCTTAACACTAGCAGATTTAAGTTGAGCCTCTTATTGTGAACCTTCCAGATCAGTTCTGAAGCACTCAAACCACTGTCTTTGGCGAATGTATAAAAGATGCAGCTATCTTTGCATGTATAAAGGATGCAGGTTGATTGCAGAGGTCCTACGGCTGGTAACCACGCCAAGATCCTGTGTTCAGAGAAAAGTCGACCCGAGACCTGGTGACGCGCTAATCAACCACATCTCAATCAAGATATTGTTAGACTCATTTCTGTTTGACTCTGCATTCACTGACGCTGCAATAAAATACTTTTGAAAAGGAAAAAAAAATGCTTTGGGACGCGTGTATAAATTCAACAGTTGAGTCCTCTCAACCATCACAGCTATAAGGCAGCAACTGATCCCTCTGAGCCAGCCTACTCTCAAGAAATTCAAGAAAATGGTGAAAATTATTGTGCTTTTCCTCGCCTGTGCTGCCACGGTCCTCACCATCCCGGTGCCGTCTACAAGAACAGATGAAACATTGGTTTTGCGTCAAAGTATAATTTACTTTGCTATGTCCTACAATAATTCTCTCCCTGAGGTAAGAGAAGCCAAAGTTAGAGTACAAGACGGCCATCTCTCCAAATTGACAATGGCAAAGAGTTCCCTCCAGGGTTCTCGGTGCTCTGTGTGCAGGCTGTCTCTAAACTTCTCTTTTTTCCCGCTAGAAAATGCTGGACAGGTATGTGGAGCCCTTGACTGGCAGCCCCCAAGATTGCCCTAACATTAAGGTACCTAAACTTAAGAAATTAGATCAATTGAATGCATTTTGCATGCCTGTTAAAGTTACCCTAGATTTTTTTTCAGCTGGAAGTGCACCAAAGACTTTATTGAATCCATGCCTTGTTCACTTCTGCAACAGCAGGTGGTGCTCTGCAAAGCTGAAAGAATTTTGTCCAAGTTGAAGCCAAAGGAGTTGGTAAAGCCATTAGTGATGCACCTACAGGCCTACAACAATCGTACAGTAAGTTTCTTTAACTTTTACAGGTGGCTATTGGCCATAATAAGTTATACACACACATTCATGTCATTTAAAAAGAAACACTCATTCTTTTTTGCCCTTAAAGAGCAATGTGTTTTGAGGAGGAGCTGAGATGTGACGCTAAATATAGAGCAAATGATAGGGGTAAAATGTCGAATTTTATATTGCGCCATACCCAAGTCAAGTCAAGGCATGGATGACCCCTTATTTTTGTTCATGTGTATTAAAGCTTCTCTATTATAATTTTTTTTGTAATCAGTTTTGTTCTGTTTTCTTCATCCAACAGAGTCTGTGCAACTCGGTGAAAGTGGAGGCACCTAGCAAAAGCCGGGAGCAGCTAAAGCATTTTCTGGTATCACTGTATTCGTGTGTTCAGTACATTAACCTCAACAATACCGATACTTTTTCCACTGGCGACCCACATTAGAAATGTTTAAGATGTTTGCGGCCCTCCACTAACGCGTCCTAATTGCCAGTCAATTACTGGCGAAGTCAACATCCAAATAAACAACGCGACTGCAGCATTTTCTCAGGCAGAGTGTAAAACAAAAGTAGGCTGGATCATTTACAGTTTAAATAAGCATTCGCAATGTATTCTCTAGTTTATTAATGTCCATGACCAACCTATTATTATTACATACATCGTGAAACGTTCACGCTAGAAACTCAGTGAATCATAATACCGGTAATGTATGAATACATAGACTACAATCGTTTGTTTGGCAGTGAAGTGTCATCATAAGCGGCGGGTGAGGCTGCGGTTTGGCTGACCATCATACTTGTTAGCGACCAGGGAATATACCACCGAGAAGCCATAATTGTTTCATCATGAAGGATGTTTATGTGTACAAAACTGTTAATTTAACCTTTAAGTGACAGTGGGTTGGACAACTCTTAGATATGTCTTAATATTTATTTATCAACTTTATTTAAAAGTAGTTAAAATATTTAGTTAACTGGTCGGTATATTTATTACACTCTTACAGCA
This sequence comes from Aplochiton taeniatus, assembly GCA_017639675.1. Classification (NCBI taxonomy): domain Eukaryota; kingdom Metazoa; phylum Chordata; class Actinopteri; order Galaxiiformes; family Galaxiidae; genus Aplochiton; species Aplochiton taeniatus. The sequence continues at coordinate 14,146,257 of CM030177.1, forward strand.
TTTGGACACCAATGTATTGATTCAGATGACTTCTTTACACAAATAAAGTTTTACTCACTAATTTTGCCCACATTTTTTTGTCCATCATTTTGCACAATCACTCATTTGTTCCTTTTAATATGTAATATAGAAATTGGTAAGTCCAGAACTCAAAAGTCATGGAACTAAGAGCTTACTATTTAACCATCTTTCAAGGCTTTTTTTTGTATTGTGGTTTACTCTCGGCGTGTCTTGCTCACCAGCCACTGTTGTTGTCGGAAGACAGCATGAAGAACCAGCCTATAGCATAGACGGTGCAGACTGAGCACAGCCAGTGGCTCAAAAGATTATTATTATAAAAAAAATGTTTAAACAGTTGTAGTTGTTGAGTCGTTCTTCACTCCCTCTGCTGGTTACATTTCAAACTTATTCCATGAAAAGAAAATTTTCCTGTAACAATTACAGCTGTCGTACAAATATACAAGTACTGTGCAAAGGTTTTTGGCATGTGTGAAAAAATGCCTGCAAAAATTTGAAAGCAAAGAGTTGACACAGCAAATATTGATTTGATTTAGATTGTTCATTGTTCGTTCACTTGGCATTTAGTTAATTGATAAAAACAAACTATTAACACTTCAAAGCATTCTTACTTTACACACCTGGCTAAAATGTTTGCACAGTGCTGTATATATGGTGAAAGTTAGATGAAAATACTATAATAATAATAAGCTTATTTTTTTACAGTCAGTCTTTGTACCAAAAAACGTATATTGTATCATCCCGTTTTTATTTATTTAGGCATTTTGAATACTGAACTGCTGGAAATATTTTAGGACAGATTTTCATTGATGAATACTGCATCCTGGAACTTCATCATATGGCCTGCACACTCATTAAGTCTTAAGAGATTATGATTATTCATTGAGATGATTAATTATTCAACTTAAATATTAAATATTTTATCATCTTCCTCAAGGTAAACAAACCGAGGTGGATTTAAGTCAAGATGACTGTTATTTCTGGTTGAGGAGCTCTGTCCTCTGTCCTTTTTCTCCCCAACCAAATACAGGTTTTCCTTTTTCCGCTTAACAATTGTATTGATGACTCAAAAGCAAATGGAGTTTCAGACAGCCTTTTCTATCACTAGCACGGATTAGATATGATGTGTTTCCCTTTGGTACTACTGGGATAATATGGCCAAGGGGAAATGCCTAATGAAATGGTAATGAGTGAAATGCCCTGAGGCTTTTTTAGTCTCCTATTCCCCCACTCACACTACTGCACAGAGCTCCTTCCTAAATCCATTACGATCTGTCGGAGTAAAAATCGCCCTCCAAAAACAATCTGCCCTCTTTAAATTGACCTGTTAATGCTGCACCTTGCCCGAACACACCTCTGCCACCACCCCACATACACAGCCATTTTTTTATTTTATATATATATATATATATATATATATATATATATATATATATATATGTATATATATATATATACACACACACACATAAAGCCTTGATCCGCTGGCATGGCGGCTGCTGTTGCTTTTTATAGTCTTGCTAGTCGTTAAGCCCCAGGGCAGTCTTTGGGGCTTGGGGCTAGGCTGGCTGCATCTGCTGGGGGACTTCCTCAAGGGGCCCCTCCATGACCGGGCCCCGTTTTCATCTCTCTCTTCAAAAGTCCAACTTCCAAGGAGAGAATGACAGTCAGACCACGGTTAAAAAAGAGGGAGGAAAAAAAAGACAGGCAAGAGACACACAGTCACCTGGGTGTGATCCATTCTAAAACTACTTTTTCATTATCTCTCTCTCTCTCTCTCTCTCTCTCTCTCTCTCTCTCTCTCTCTCTCTCTCTCTATATATATATATATATATATATATATATATATATATATATACACACACATATATATATATATAAAATATCCTCCTTTTTGTGCCTAATTTCCCTTCCTCAATTTCCTATATCTAAGGAGGGCTGCTCTCTTGACTTTGACGTCTACTGTGAGTGTTGAAACCCCACACATGCTACCTGCAGGCTTGTCGGAATTCTGAAGGAGTGAACGCAGAAGGGGACAACAGTTGGGAATGGAGCGCGTCCCTTCCCAAGCCTGCAGGGCATTGGAGCTCCAGTGCTGGGCCACCTCTCCCTGTTGTCACAGAAGCTCAGTGTCAAACTCTCCACAGGTCAAAAGTGAACCATCACCTTGATGTGATGGACTTGGAAGTACAGACCCCCCCAAAAAGCAGATAACCACCCTGCCATCTTTCTTCACCTTTCCAATCCTCTGTAATCTGAATTGGTGCACTATATGTACTCTCTATTTGAGTTTCTTTTTAAAGGCACTGTGTGGAGATGTAGTGGTCATATTTGGATGTGGTTCTATGTGAAGGCCTCCTCTTTGCTAAGTGCTTTGTTGGAAATCACGCCACAGAGAGTTATTTCTGAGTGGATTAATCTTATTTCTCAGGGCACTCTGATCATGAATTATGAATGTGGAGTATTATACTGTTTTTTAGGATGACGAAATAATCAGGTGCAGTTGTATCACTGGTTCCACTTAGGCTGCACTGAACCGGCAACCACAACCACAACCAAGTTTAGCCCTGCACTTGGGATTTAAATAGCTAGACATTTACTCCAGCAGAGGAAAATATGGAATGTTGTTGGATGAGGATTGTAAGACTTTTCCCTAGTTGAAAAAAAATGTATGAATGCATACTTGAAAAATACTTTTGCGGGGAGGGGAGTGTGTGTGTGTGTGTGTGTGTGGGGGGGGGGGGGGGTCAATCAATGAGGGAGGTCAGAGGACAAGCTGCCTGATATACCCATCCATAATGTAAAGGCTATTTAGGAGCCAGCTCTACACATCCCTCCACTCAACACACCTTTTCGACAGAGCCATGGCAGAGGAGTGTGTGTGTGTGTGTTTGTGTGTGTGTGTGTGTGTGTAAGAGAGAGAGAGAGAGAAAGCTGTCAGAATGTAAATCTAATCAAATCCTCACAAATATTAAGTCTACAATATTATTTTCATTTCTCATTGTTGTCTCTGTGTGATGATAATCTTAATGATAATCCATAAAAGGCACAGACAGGGTGTGTCGTTCTCTGTCTAACGTAATTTAGCACGTTTTCAAGCTCGGCCTCGTTCCGGAGACGGGAAACGGAGATAGTGCTGGGAGAGAATAGGATGTTAGGCCTTCTACTGAAGTTCACCTGTGAAGGGCACCCATCCATCCTGGGTGGCCTCATGTTTCTCCCAAAAAGAAACAAGATAGCCCTTACCTGTGTGTGGGTGTTTGCTGGGTTGCATGTGTGTCTCTGTGCATGCATGTGAATGCTGTGTATGTGGGTGGGTGCGTCGGTGTGTAGGTGTGTCTGTGTGTTTGTCTGCAATAGAGAGGGAGGTAAATTCTGGAGCCATGAGAAGCATTGGCATGTGATGATAATAGAAGGGGACGATTCAAATGCACCGAGGTAGCTGTGTCTGCCCTCTCATTGGTCACGTTCCCATTTGTTGCTGCTGGCATTTTATGAATTATTGAGATGGCGGTGTCTTTGCTCCACCATTGGCCCAGCATAACCCCTGTGCATAGCCTCCTTGCTATGCTCCTAGGGACCACAACCTCCGTGAGAGTGTGTGTGTGTGTGTGTGTGTGTGTGTGTGTGTGTGTGTGTGTGTGTGTGTGTGTGTGTGTGTGTGTGTGTGTGTGTGTCATTCCAGGAGGTAGTCCGCCACAATTAAGCAGAGCTCTCATCCCCATTCTGTCAAGGACATTCTTCCCTGCATGAGAACATCTCAAGCAACTTTACTTCTTTACACTCTTCTTCCCCCTCTCCTTTGGACACTTTGTGGTCCCCCCCCCCCCCTCTCTCTCTCTCTCTCTCTTATCTCTGAACAAAGTTGCCCAAGCACTACTATGTTAACAATTTAAACTAAAACACAATAGCACATTTGTAAAGTATGACATATTTACTTTAAAAGGATATTGCTTAGTTACATTAATGGCATTGTCCTGAGAAATCAATGCCCCACACTGTCTTGTTCAATGTGTTTCCTAGACTCTTGTCCTGAAAAGACCGCAACACAGTTTCTTGATCCCATGTCCCTCATTACAAATGACGCAGAAGAAGGAAAACTGAATTTTCTGTTTTATTTGACAATATTCAAATCAGTCAGAACATAATAGTTTCAGTTATATGCAGTGTTTAATGGTTCTTTGGTCCTATCCGTTTTTTCAATGCAATGACTTTGTAGGCCATGTCAAGCATTTTAGGGCCACACCAGAAGTCAAAACACACTACCTGAACCCAACTCAATTATTGCATGACAAATGGCAATACCTTTCAGCTCTGAATTAATAATTGAACTGGCCTCACTTGCCACATGCTGCTGGCCAAACTGTCGGCTCAACTTACAAGGAAAGGTCTATGATATCAATACAGGTATTAGAGTACTCAATTATTCAGACATCGCAGTTCCCTGGCAAAAAAAGATTACTGTTAATAGGGTGATAGATAGGCCTATACAAGTTTAGCCTTGGTATCCTAACTGAAAAACAATGCTTACGGTCTTCCATCAGTAGTCTCACCAAGCTATTCGTGTTTTTGTGTCATGCTTCCAAAAGAGATTTAAAAAATTGCAATAAATAAAGAGAGGGATAACGTTAGCAAAATCATAAACAATGAACAGTTTTATATTTAATTTTCTCTTTCAAAAGACAATGTATCATCATTTTTGCAAGTTGCTTAAAGCCTGTAGCTTGATAGCCTAATCAAATCGAGATATTAAGATCAAAGACAGATTATTTATGAGAATAATTAATTTTTCCATTACAAAATATTGATCCTCCAGCTAAAATAGTCCACTGAGAGCCCGAGTCACCAGAGAAAACATAACCCCAGGTTATGCTTAGGCTATATAGGCTTATTTTGAAATAAAATGTTGTAAGTGTTTTATTTCCTTTCGAAATGTTTCTCCATAACTCTACCTTGATAGATGGCCACCTGTCAGAAAACAAATTAATCTTGAGTTGAATTAGTAGTAAGATAACATAACAGTTGTAGAGGCCTATAGTGTAAATTGATATAGATTACGTTTTAAATAAATATTTAGTGCAACAATAGGAAAAATAACCATATTTTGCCTAAATTAGAACGGGTTGGGTTCACACTAAATTAAACAATAACCAAATTAAAATTAAGCCGAAGGCCGCGTGCTTCATCTCATTAACATTGTTATTGAGAAAAAAGAAAACATATTAGACAAGCTTATTAAGAATTAGCTTTCTACACAGATTCAGTGTAAATGCAATTTATGTCTCAATTAAATAGAAATCCCTTTCTTACCTGTTACAATAAAAGAATCGACTTGCTATCCCAGGAGTCCTGCGCTCCCACACAGACCTCAGCTACCCAGCTTTCAGACTCTCTACACTGCTCCTTGCCTCGTTTTATACCAATATATAATTAATATTGCATCATCATTACTTAATAATTTCAAACCCCACGATATAACTCGGTGACAAGTACATCCATAATTAAAACCAAACTAATCAGGGAAGCCCGTCCCTCACATATAATTGGCAGTGACTCACACAACGAAGTAAAATTCTTATTTTCAATGATGAAGCCTGTTTCATGTGCTGCCTTTATAATGAATAATGTTGGCGGGGAACATTTGAGGTTTCGTGAAACATTCTTCTTGCAAAAGGCTCTTCCTTATTCTTGCAGCATAGCCTACAGTAAAAATCGAATGATTGTATTTTTTTCTTCATTTTAAATCAATCAGTGAAAGCAATTAAAATGAGTACTTGTACAAACATGATAAATTAGGGAGGACGTTTTCGGTGAAGTTTGTTTTTAGAAAATACAAGATTTTTAAAAAATCTATAATTTATTTATATACTTAAACACACATTTCAACAGCCTAAATCAAAGAGTGAAGTGAAATACTCAAATTATGCCAGTGTTAGAGTATATTTTCATAAAAGTGAATCCCAGTAAAAATGAAAAGTATTCCAATGCCGGGTTAAAGTGTACGCATTGTTTGTATTCATTATCAGACGAAAACAAATAGACAACGTGTATAATACAAAGATTTCTTAAATGCAACAACGGCACATATCTTAAATAACGAAAGTTTACAAATATACAAAGTTATATGGTGGGGGTAGGTTTACAATGGTTGTCAATTAATGCATTTAACCTCATAAATCCCACATTTTAGAAGGTTGACAGTCTTGCCAAAAATGTAAGAAGACATGCTAAATGAGACGTTATTTTAATTGAATTTGGATGGACAGGCATAATTATTGCCAATTTTAGGATGGTGGGTAAAGTAAGTCACGTATAAGAAAGTCATACACAAAGCAATAATAATCTATGCTTTAACATCAAAAATAAACTTAATTTACTCTTTTAGCAAAATAGTGTTCCATATAATAAACACATTTGAATGTGTGTAGCCTAAAGGAAAACTAAGTGAACGACACAAAATCGACTTGAATTATTTAGGTAAATCATATAACTAATGTTTAATTCCTTGTGTATGTGATCAAATGTTGATAGATCCCTGTTGATATTTAAAATAGTGTCTTATTTTATTTATGATGCGTAAATTAATGGACTGCAGAATATTTCATCCGTTTCTGCTTTTGCCTTTGATTGCAAAACCACACTCGAACGACATTCTTTTTCAAGTCCAGTTTTTCAGCAATTGCAGAAATCTTTTCTGAAGATGGACGGGGCTGGATAGCAAAATAAGCCTCCAAAGATCGTTTCTCAGGTGCAGCTATGGAAGTACGTTTACGTTTCCTCTCGTTACCGTTGAAAAGGTCTGGCTTGCTGTTTTTCTCCCGGTAAGCAGCCTCCGCTTCTTCCAGCCAAGCTTGGAGAACAGGTTTTAGCGCAATCATGTTATTGTGAGAAAGAGTGAGGGATTCAAACCTACAGATGGTGCTTTGGCTGAGGGAACCAACCCCAGGTATCTTCAGGTTGGCCAGAGCAGATCCCACGTCCGCCTGAGTCACCCCCAGCTTTATCCGTCTTTGTTTAAACCGTTCGGCGAAGGCTTCCAGCTCTCTCGGATCCGACTCCACGTCGTTGACGCATGGCATGCCGTTGTGAACTGAGAGGGAGTGCGGATGGCTCATGGCCATTGCCTGGTGAAGATGACCCATGGTCTGCAGGTGGTGTTGGTGGTGAGCTTGCGTGGTCATTCCAGACGGGTCCGGTGCCCCCATTCCGCTAAGGCTGGAGGAGAGGTGGTCCAGCAGGTCACCAGCCTCCAGGCTCTGTCCAAGGTGGTGATGATGGTGTGAGGAAAGGGTAGACGGGTGTGAGATGGGCAAGTTGGAGGAGGAGGCAGAGGTGCAGGGGACACTACTCATGGTATGATAAGTCACGTCTGGTTTAAACGGGTGACTCTTGCCGTGAGAGACAATGTCAGCAGCCGCCAGAGCCTCCGCGCGTGCCAGCAGGCTCTCATCAAAGCCACCGAATATATTGCCCTGGAGCTGTAAGCAAGAGTGCGCATATTGGAGTCAGTGGGGAATTCTGTCAACTCAGGATTAGAAAACATTTCCAAGGCAAGCAGCACAGAGGAGAACCCTCCTCAAAGCACAGGTCATAAAAATTAATATGAAAGCAGCAGCTTTGCTTGAATAGACATGTGGATGAGAGAGAAAGAGAGATGAGAGAAGGAAAGAGGGAGGGGAGGGGGAGAGATGCGAAGATGGGAGAGAAGAAAGAGGATAGCAGAGGATAAGAAATAACAAAGTACTATCCATTCTAAAATCTTCAGCTAAACTTGATCAATCGTTTAGTGAACAAATACTGTAGTCCTCTCTGAAACACACGTACCTGCGGGGCAGGCAGACAAACTCTGCGCATGCCCTCCGAGCCTGAGTGCAGGCCAGAGTATTTGGGCTCGTGGAGCGCAGGGTGCATACAGAAGTGCTGCTTGCCGTTCATGGTCATCATCCTCCTCTCGCACCTTGCAGGTTAGTGGCCCTGACATAAAAGCATGGGATAGCTCCTCTGGCTCACTCTCCGTTGCTAAACTGAGCTATTTCCATTGGCAGTGCCTCCCGGTCTCAGTCCCTGTCTTTCAGCTTTCCCCTCCTTCTCTCCCTCCCTCACCCCCACCCCACCTGCTCCTGAAGGCCTGCTCAACTTACACGTTTAGTCAAGCAGTTGATGTGCGCAAGCGTGATGGGAAAATCTTCGGAGAACCTCAAAGCAGTGTATTTACATGTACAGGTGACCTGTGAAAGTGATAAAAGTTACCCGCTGAACAATAGAGACAAATAGTAGTACTGGTAATCAACACAGTCTAAGAAAACACAACACATTGTTTTTGCTTTTTAACATTACAATTTATGTGTAACATTTGGTATATATAATTTTGGTGGAATGATTTTCACTTGTTGCCGTCCATAAACTTAGATCATCCAGATTGCAGTGCTAGTTTATTCAAAACTCCTTCTTACGAGGAGAAATTGATTGAAGTTTAAAAAACATATCAAAACATTTCTGTGGTCACTCTCTGGGGAATCACTGCATGCAATGATGCATTAATCCGAATTTTTTAAGAAATATCATGCTATAAATTCCTCAGTGGTGAAATAGCTGTAGACAAAATTAATGTTGCAAATGCGATTATTACATGCATAGATTTGTAGCCTGCTATTTTAAGTTACACTATAACATATACATGCCATTAATTAATTTAGAGTACGCTATAGCTGGCCTTTTCACAGGATAATTAAATACTAAATACATAGGCCTTTATTGTCAGATAACAGACTGAAAATATAATAGGGCTTCAAATACACTTATTTTGCTAAACATGAGCCTCATTCAATCCTATTATGCACGTGCCTACTCATGGTGTCTAAATTCGCCCTATGCCTAATGTGAAATGCGGTAATGTGAGTGGCAATTCTTAACTGATTATTTAGTCAGTGCGGTCTCATCCATACACAACATGGGGCCAAATGATATGCATAAAAAATGTGTAATGCTTGTCAGGCTATTTCTGCAAATTACTTCCTTCTTTTAAGGATTTGAATACGCATTTTGGCCGGATCTGCTTCTGTTTAAGGATCTGCAGGCCTACTCAGGGTTGCTAAAAGTCATTTCGTTTCTGCATGGCTACCTCTCCTACACTCAGGGTTGCCGAAAGAGGAGCCAAGCACTGCTATAGTTGGGCCATGGTGACAGTGACACAGCGCCATCCGATCCCCGTAGCCACCTCTCTGGTTCCCCAGACGGTGAATTATTTAGCAGAGCGGTGGCAGGCATCCATTACCACATTGGCATGTTCTTATTCATTATACAGATTAAAACAGGCAAGGTCCTTTCTCACCAGTCAACCTGTTGCAGGTTTGGGCCTGCCAAAAGTCCACAAAAGTTGCCCCCTTTGATGTTAAGCATATATATATCTGAGTTAGCCAGGTGTAGGTAGATGCGGCTGGAGCTGTTTCACATCACATCATTCCGCCAATATTTCCTACCAAATTATAAAGTAATATCTTCACTCAAACCACATTCTTATTTTAAACTTTTGATTTGGCCCTTATTGTTAGGCGTAGTCAAAGTTGTCAAAGTCAAAGTCAAAGTTGCAACGCCTTGTCATTTTGGATTGCCTATTAGCCACATATATGTGCCTGGAGCTGTTTTAAACACATCATTCCACTCACATGTTCTTTACATAATTATGAAGTAGCCTAATTTCTTCGCTAAAAACACATTCTTATTTTAAACTTTAATAGACCCAACATCCACACATATATGTATAATTTAGAAGTCATTGTGGAATGTGGTCCGATTGTCGTCTACAGACCGATGTACATTCCGATTCGGGAAATTGCATGACTTTAAGGACTAGCCTAGTCTGCGACAACTCTCTTCCATCGGTCTAGTGTTATTGTGAATTTTTTTGGTTCACTAAATGGCCCTTCTAAATCTCGACCTTCTTGTCTCTGCCGTCCCACTTTGCGCCCAGGACGCCCTTGTCTACACCCAGGGAAATACTTATCGCCCGGGCGACAAGGGATACGTGGATGAGGAGTCTGGGAGGCTGCTGGTGGTTGACATTCCCCCTCATCCCATGGGAAAGTCGACAGCGCTTGCATTAAATCAAATAGACTCTGAGTGTTTTTCACTTGACTTCCTAAAGTAAGAAATGTTCATGGATTATTCAACAACATTTGAATATATGTTGGAGTCACTGAAGCCAAATTAAGTTGGACTATACACCAGACGTGTAATGTTATGAAAATATATATATTTAGCTGAGGCACTCCACCGTTTTAGCAGTCCCTGAAAATAGGACTAATTATTCCAGTAATAGGCCTACCTCATGGTCCAAATTTCATGAGTCTAAACTCAACTTTAGAAGACTTGCATGAAAGGGAACACAAATTGGATACACGATATAAAAGCTTACAGGACCTAGGTCCACATCAAGTACTACAAGTAAAGCTGCAAATGATAAAAAAATTGCTAATTTCAATTGGGTATTGTCAACAACTTCTATTATGTACTTCACCAATGTAACATAATGATGTGACTTAAGAAACGAGAAGTGAAAAAGCTAATGACAACGTGGTGTCAATGACGGAAAGGAAACACACCACACAGGTTTGAAGGTAATATTTTTTGGAAGGGTTTCTCTTGCATTTTTTTCTCTACCAATGTTGAAATTTGTATATTTTTTTTCTTTCAACCAATATCCCCACTTTAACTTAGTCCAATTCGAATTATTAGCTATGTTTTTTTTTTTTGTGGATTGTCTTCCAAGCACCCCGTTCCTATATCTTTATTCGTAAAGCAAACATGCTAGTGTTAGAAATCCATTTTTACAAACAGAATAAATCAAAAAATACATCCACACCCTGCAAATATAGACAGTAACAAATCCAAAAACTATTATCCAATAAGTGTTTAACAATTTTACAGTACCATGTCATAGTAGCAAACAAGGTAAGACAAACAGGGAATAGGATCATTTCTGTGACTTCACTTGGACATACCTGCTATTCAATGGCGTAAGACATTTCCTTCCCCCCCCCCTAAAAACAAGTCAAACAGCTTATTGTTGATACAATTCTGAGATATGCAATGAAAAATAAAAAGGGGATGTGCTAAGAGGGCATTGCACTGGTAAAAAATACATATTTAATTGGCTGTGTAAACAGTTGTGTTTTGGAAAAAAAACAAAAAAAGTACATTTTACTTTCTAATGAGGGATTTGTTCAGACTTGGGGATCAAGAATGTATTTCAAATCACACTCCTGTAAATGTGCATACTATTTTCTCTTTAAATAAGCAAGCAGGTTAAATCAAGGACTCCTGGCTAAATATAATTGTCTATTCCTAGTCCAATACCTAGACCAAATCTGTGAACAATTATCATATTTCAGCTATGACTAAAGGAATTTAATTCCAAACCTTCTTTGCAGAATTCATAGATTCAGAACGCAATGACAATGCTAAACATAAAGTGTTACTGCCTGCATGGTTTGCCTGTGTCAGTCATACTAATTTACTGCTATAAAAGTCACCACTATTATCAAACGAGCATGGGAATATTGTCAAATGGCTAGTTTCTAAGTTGCAATGCCCTTTTTAACACATTTTATAGATGTCAAAACTTCCCCCTCGAACCAAACATTTTGCGAAGATAACCATTTATATAAAGTTAAGTTGCATTGCAAATATTGCTTATATAGGAACAAATCCCTATAATAGCAGTTACAAAGACTTAGAAATAATGGGACCTTCCTCCAGGCAAATTCAACATTCATTCAGACTACTTCACACTAAAAACTCAGGTATTAACACTAATCTCTTTCAAACATTTACAAAATGTACAAAAGGAAATCTCAAGTCTCGTAAAAATCCAACCTTTTGCGGATTATGTAAGGCGAAATTATATCTATATATAATGAAAAATCAAATGTTCAGTATTACATTCAAACATCTTGTCCGATCTGATCTCTCACAGATTTAATTTTGGTGTCCAAAGATGCCTTTTACAAATATGTAACACCCCCTTTTGATGTTCATATGTACAAAAAATGGCACCACACATTAAGTCAACAACAAAACCCTCGGGGAAAAGGAAAGTTGCATGCTTCTCTCCAAAAGATAGATCTCAAACGCGTTGGCATAGCAACGGGTGACACCAATGTCGAATGTAAACATTGTATCTTTTGGGTTAGACAGAGAACCTTTGCAATTCTGATGGAATGGCTAACTTGGGCAAAACAGTGGGTGACCAAATTAAATATATCTATATAAAAAAAAACTTTTTAAAACAAGATAGAAGGGGAAACAATAGCTTAAATACGTATAAAAATACCTATTCACAGTAGTCACAAATGTTGTGCATTACTGATACTATTATATCTGGTTACTACACTGAAACATACATACTTTTCCTATTAATAAGAACAACTTTTAAATTTCTCCATCTCAGCAAAAGTGAGAGGATTTGAATAATCATTCAATCGTTTCAAGAGATACAAAATATTCAGACATCTCTAGCTTCTTCACACTATTATTTGAATTAAAGACGTTTACTCTGAGATTAGAGTCCTTAATTCTTCAGTCTCAAAAAATACTGGAAACTGGACTAGAAGACAAAACAAAAAAAAATCCACTGAAGGAGAAACTCCTTCAAAAACCATGGCCAGACGAGTTACTCTGCTTTCACCGTCTCCAAGAGCGACTCTCGTACTCGTCATCTTCGTCATCGTCCTCTTCTTCTTCCTCCTCTTCACCAGGCAAATAGGAGCCGACTTCCACCTGTTGGAAAGAAAACAAAATGGTGTGGTTTCTTGTTTGTTCCCTAAAAGAGATGTATGGTGAAGGAAAATTGCTCCTGTGCTCAAGCCTACAAACGATTTGTTTCAATGTGATGGCATAGTCTTGATTGGCATATTTAGCGAATGTGTAATGCATAAAGGTGCACCAGGTCAAATGTGTATCGACAACTGACCGATGTCAAAAGCTCAAAATGGCTGTTATGTGTTGGGTCATCACATGTCTGTGCGATGACTCCATATTTTTGGCACTGCCTTTATGTCCTAGCATGTTTGACAGTGAAGAGGGCTGATGAAGAGGAAGGCGGCTGCTTACCGTGCTGGCCTCCTCCTTCGACTCCTCCTCCTCTGGCTCAGTGGACACCGAGGGCGTCTTGGGCTTGTACCAGGAGATCTGCAGCACACGGCCATTGAACTTTGCGCCCTGGTTGGCAGCCTAAGAAAACGTGGTGGAAAAAGAAGTCCATAAATCGTAACAAATATTAGAAAGCATATGTAGAACAAAGCCTTTCCTTTGTTCCGATGTTTCCCAAGAAATATGTTGCATGGCATGTGGAGAATGAAAAAGTTCATTGAGTGTGCATGTGCTTTGGATCGGACAACTACAACATACGTTCTCCGCCTCACTCCGAGTTCTGAACGTCATGACAACACTGGTCGCGTCCTGGTCGCGCAAGTCCTCGATTTCACCAAATTTCTGATGTGATCAGAAGCAAACCCCCCCAAACACCATGAGTTGTTTTTAAATGGCTCAACACAGGTCTCTCAGGTGAAAACAAAAGTGTTAATATTTGATTCCTGTTTTGAAACTACATAACAGTGGGGAATGTTTTGAAAGCAGCATGCTTGTTGTAACATGGACATAAAAACGCAGATACGAGGTTGCAGTTGCTGTATTTTCTTTAGTTACATTTTATTTAGGTTTGGTAAAATGGAAATAATAGGAATCAAAACATTCCCTCTTAGTTATAGGTGTTGATCCCAAATATGTTGAAAAGCCAAAATCTGCGATCATTTTGTTTTCACAATTAGACAAAGGGTTTATTTCCGAATGAAACACCAAAACCTGCTCGAGTTATTGCTTTTACATTACAGCAAGGATGTTTAAAACAAAACGTATGATCTCTGGTCCTCACCACAAAGTGTGGCATGAGCTCTTCCTTCTCCTCCTGCGTGAGTCCCAGGATGGCCAGAGCTCTGGGGCGATGGTCCACCACCATGTGGTTGCCCCCTCCTCGGCCCCTCATCCCCCTGCCTCTGCCCCTGCCTCGGCCCCGGGGCGGCCCCGCCGCGCCGCCAGGGGCTGCTGTCGACGGCATCTTCCCTCTCCCTGCTGGAGGCCGGATCAGACCCAACCACGTAGCCTGAAGAAGAAAAATATTTAAAGAAAAGCTTGGCTTTCAGCCGTTGATCTATCAGTCCATTTTAAACTTCGATATACTTACATCGGTTGGTTGTATATGAAGTCATAATAATTGTATGCACTACAACACGTCATTGCCCGTTTCACAAAAAAGCAAGAGCGATACACTAATATTATTAAAGCAGTAGGAGAACGGTCCGAGCAGCAATGCCCCCAAACAAACTGGCCCACACCACCACCTGACCACACCGGCCCACGTCAACATTCCACGCTCCCTGAAAGAAAGTTTGGGTCGAGCCGCCTCCCAAAATATAAACGGCTCGGGCCTACAACTTTAATGGCCTTTAGTGGAAACACGGGCCACGCTGACTGGATAGAAGCGGGAGCGGCATCCTCTCTCAATCCCCTTTCATTCCTCCCTCGCTCATTCGCTCCTTCCTCTCCTGCTAATTGTCCTCCCTCTTTCTTTCCTCACGAGGAACACCGTCTCCAACTTTAATAGCCTCCATCAGAGAAGGACCAGCGCGCCATTTAGCTTCGTTAGCGCGTCTCCTCTGGGCTTGGTTAAGTGGCTGCAGTATAATGTGCCGAAGATGGCCGTGCATATTTCATAGACGGCTAATTTAAGAGCTGGGGAAAGCCGCGGCCAGACGGTGGTGTTGCTAACCGAAAGGATGTTCTTGTTTTTCGGCAGGCCGATCTTCGGACACGGTGGACCGTGTGACTTAATGCAGACTGCATGCGTGCGTGCGTCTAGGTGACAGGAGCAGAAGTAGGGCACACGCTGTGTTCCCATCAAACGGGGCCATTCCGATTCCAACAGTATCCCCCCCCCCCTCCACCTGTATATGGTCCTTGAGCCCCTGAGGCAAATTAACATAATAATAATAATTCCTTTCTAGAGCGTTTTTCTGAAACCCAAAGACGCTTCACAATTGTAAACAGAAAAACATGACAAGACGGTTGTGAGCATGTGTTTGTGGACACATCTCTACTTCCACAAGCCTTCATCTGCAAGTTCTCCTGCTGCCTAAGTGTGTGTGTGTGAGTGTGTGTGTGTGTGTGTGTGTGTGCGCGCCCTCACCTCCACCTGTAGCTGGCCCAACCTCCTCTTAAGGTCGGTAGTGTCCTCTCCTGAGCTCAGCTTCTTGTGGAAGTCCAGCTCAGCGTCCAGCAGCTCCTTCTGTGCCTGCGGCAAAACATTGATGACCCGTCAGCTCTCAAGGCCTTCCCCGGGAACCGCACGGATACATAACAGAGCTGTTCTCGAACGGATACATAACAGAGCTGTTCTCGAACGGATACATAACAGAGCTGTTCTCGAACGGATACATAACAGAGCTGTTCTCGAACGGATACATAACAGAGCTGTTCTCGAACGGATACATAACAGAGCTGTTCTCGAACGGATACATAAGAGAGCTGTTCTCGAATGGATACATAACAGAGCTGTTCTCGAACGGATACACAACAGAGCTGTTCTCGAACGGATACCGTTCGAAGCAAAAAACACGGAACCGCTTGGCTCATTCACGTGGCGAGCAAGCGATTTTCTTTGACGCACTCGTTTCCCCAAACGGTTATGATGAACTACTACAGCAAAGACAGTTCTTCATCAACATTTCACTACTACGTCAACCGCAACATGCACAAGGGGAGCGGGGTGATTAAGTGCGGGAATTCAAATGGAGGTCCAGCTCACATCCGTCTTGGTCTTGGGCTGGGCCGAGGCGTTGGCCGGGTGGGACTGTCCGGCGGCGGCGGCGGGGGCGGGGGGGGTGGTGGTGGTGGCGGCGGCGGCCGCCAGGCTGGGGTGCATTTCGGTCTGCAGCAGGGAGATCTTGTCCGTCAGCTCCTTCAGGGTCTTCATGATGTTGGCCCTCTCCTCCGGCTTCATGCCCCGGTTCTTCTCCAGCCGACTGATCAAGGCCTGGAGGAGGAGGAGGAGGAGGAGGAGGAGGAGGAGAATGAGGGAGAGAGCAACGAGATGAGAGGAGAAACCGTTGAAATAATGTGGTAAGAGTAGAGATGGGGCGCTAGATGAAGATGAGAGTGAGAGATGAATGGGAATAAGCTCTCTGAATAAAATACAATATCCCAGTGTGCATTTGTCCCTCCCCAAGAGTGGGGCCTCGTTCGCCTTCTTACCTTCTGGCACTCGATCCGCTTCTCCTGCATCTCCTGCTTCTTTTTCCTCATGTCCTGCTGCAGCTTCAACGCTTCCTAAACCAACACACGAAACAGCAACATTCAATCATGCCGTGTGCATACCTAAAGGCAAGGATTGGGATTCAGACCAAAACGAAGAAAATAATAATAATGACGTTTTTAAAATACACCTACAATGGCGTCTTACCACAACAAATAAGCAGCCAACAAGGCTTCATCCACTGATAAAGAGCGGTGAGGACATGGCATCGCTTACCTGCTTCTTTTTGAAGACCTCCTGGGCTTCGAGTGCTTTGGCGGACCTTGCGAGTGCTTTGCCCACTCCCAGGCCAGCCTTGCCACCTGTGGACGGGTAGGGTCCCTTCTGGAGGGCAGCTGACGTAGACACCATCTAGAACACAAAAACACACAAGCACAAAAACCATGGCTCAAGGGAAAATCACCATTGAATGACGGCTATGCCTGGAAGATATTGGGCCCGTTTCCCGGACATAGATTAAGCCTAGTCCTAGACTCAACCTCACTGTCAATTGAGATTCTTCATAGAAAACGTTTTTTAGTCTAGGACTTAGCTTAACCCACGTACGGGAAACAGGCCCTTTATGCCTAAGGTCATAGAGCTACATGGTGATGCCTGGGCAGGGCAGCGGTGGGAACTTACTGCGGCAGGGTCTGTGCTCGGGTGTGGACTGTCCGCTTTGCTGCCGGCCACAGGGCCTGAGCTGGGGCCTGTTAACCGGTGCTTGGGCACAGTCTTGTTGAGCACGTAGGCAGCGGCGTTGTGCTGTTTGATCACCTGATGACAAAAGAATCCATTTTTGTTTTGCATAAAAGCGCCGGTAGCCTATCACAATGATCACTTCAAAACGATACCCTCCAAGCATTGATGTATAACCATCATCTTCACGTTTGCCACACTTGGTTCCGTAGTAGTCCATTCAGAAACATAAAACGATCCGGGTCTCTAACCTTGTGTTGGCCGCCGTACTGGGGGCCCATGCTGGGGCCCAGCGGGGTGCTCTGAGCGGGCCCCTGCTGAGCCTGGCACAGGTCCTGCTGCTGGGAGCCTCCGTTCGGCTCGTGGTGCCAGTACACCCGGATGAAGCGGTTGTTGAGCACGGCCTCGATGCTGGAGATGGCCCGCCGGGCCTCCTCGTTGGCCGTGTACTGGATCAGCGCCGCCTCGGGGTCCCCACCAAACACCACCTGGACCGAGGGGAGACACACTGGGTTAGGGTCAGGGCCTCAATGTATTCACCTTACTGTCCCCATCACCTACGACATTAAGCGCAAAGCCCATAGAGAAACCGTGGAAGCTAAAAACAAAAAAACAATGACTATCATGGTAGGGAAGAATAATAGTAATAAAATAGGTCAACATAGAGGCGAGCCAAGACACGTTTTAATAACCGACGAAAAATGTGCGCAGACGAACTACCTGAATGTTGACGATGGTTCCGAATTTGCTAAAGTGCTCGTTGAGCTTGGTGATGTTGTTGAGCTCCCGGGGGATCTTGCGAACTTCAAGCTTAGTGTTTACGTAGTGACTCTTTTTAGGGAAGATGGGCTTGTGCTGGTTATTGAAGTTTGACCTGAAACGCAACGGAGAGTAAGAGGAAACGGTGAGAGTGAAAAGCCTCATTAACAAGAAAGACGATGTCGATGGAGGGTGGTCAAGTTATAACCCACATATCCAACAAAACTGGCTGAACCTTGGAATACATCGTAAATCTAAAGAACTAGACAACCAAAAGCTTCTGTTGGGAAAAAGACAAATGTCTAGAATACTACGGTAGTGTGCTATAATCAGACAACTGCTGCAAGAACTCCCTCTGAAGGGGCGTGTGTCTCTCCTTACTTGTCCATCCATGGTTTCTTCACAGGAGGAGCCCCCTCGGCAGGAGCCAGGCTCCTCTTCCTGGCGTCCTGCTCGGCGTTGTAGCGGGACGTGGTGCAGGGGACACTGGCCACCGACGGCTCCGTCTGGATCACTATGTTGGCAGCTGGGGGCCGGCCACACACACACACACACACACACACACACACACACACACACACACACACACACACACACACACACACACACACACACACACACACACACACACACACACACACACACACACACACACGTTAAATAAAGTTCATGAAAGCCTACGGCTGTGGTCCTACCCACTGTGTACACGTAGGATTTTACAAGCAACAGAACACAGCGACAGGGAACCGAGTAACAAACGAATTAAGGGGACGAAAACAGGTAACGACGGAGACTATGGTTGGCACTATGGTTTGCCCAGGACAAGATGGACCCACTTGCGATACCTCTGGATCCTTGGCCGTCCCCGGACGTGAGGCCGATGAGGTTGGACCGCTGGGTCTGGATCCGGGGAATAAACTGCCGGTACTGGGTCCGGCCAGGTGCCGTGAGGCCCGGAGACTCTGGGTTGTAGGCCTCTGGGTCGTAGTTATCTGCACACACAGGGTAAGAGGAGAACATGTAAGTTGGATGATAACAACACTGTTATAATTATATAATACAAATAACATATCTTTATAATTGGGCGCATGCAGATATAGATACTTGTAAATTTGTACATATTTGCAGCAGGTTTAGCTTTAAATTGATGCATTTTTTGTAAATTAAGTGATGTGTATCACTGAAAAGTGCATTCAGACTTTTTCACATGAACTTATCAAGAGGTCAATGTGAACAAATCAGCTAAACAGCGCAGCAACGTGGTCAAAAGCTGTAACTGCGGTATTAAGAATTTGCTAGAAGCATGCAGACTGTAGCATACAGAGACCAAACCAACACACGACACAAAAGAGAAAAGTCCCGAGAGATAAAAACACTAATTTGACGCGCAATATGACCCAAAGCACTAACTGCTGCTAATATGACAAAGACAATAAATACATTTAAAAAAAAAGAAAAAAACACAAAAAAACAACAACACAGAAGCACTTCACTGAGGTCAGTTACGTAGCAGCTAATACACCTCTGCCCAGTGCCCCCAATCTGGTTAGAAAAAGCACGGCTGCTTACATTCAGACTGAGCGTATTGGGGACGGGGATGTAGAGAGACAGAGGAGGAAGAGGGAGGAAGTGGAGGAGGGAGATTAGGAGGAAGAGGAGGAGGAGGAGGCCCGATGCCTGGCGGTCCCAGAGGAGAGGAGGAGCTGTTGGATGATTGGTGGGGAGGAGTGTCAATCCCACTGGTTGGTATCAGTGGGGGTCCTAAGGAGACATAAGCCCAAGCTGATGGCGCGCGGACAACATTTCAATGGGCACTCTGCACAATAAAACCTCTCTAGAAGGCTATACACTGAGCCTAACAGAGAGGAACTCTGTCACTGGATCTATTTCTGGATCTAGGGCGGTTAAGGTCGCTTACGTATTTTTTGGTGATGTATTTGTCATATTTATTTCGAACCAAGCTCACAAGCTCGGAGATAAAATGCTATGTACTGGCCTACCGATTCATGTACTGTTCACCCCAAGATCGAAAACTATTCAGGGCTTCAACAGTGAAAAGGCCCTATCCAGGCCACCACCATCCAACGCTACGCTAGGGTGTCGTGGCTAGGGATAAATGGGGTTCTTAGCTTCAACAATATCCATTTGTTGGTTTAATAAGGTCACCATGAAGGCCCAGGCCTTATGTGTAACAAACATGGTACAAAGAACTGACGAGGGGCACAGCCATTTCACAAATTGTTCATATTAACGGATGCAATTAATTAATACTGAAACTATTCAAACTAAACTACTCCCTGATTTGATTGCATTTCCAACTAAGAAACAATCATGAAAACAAATACATGGAAACAAATTGAACTATATAAAATATGGATGTATAGTTAAGACGGCTACATAAAATAGCTTTAGCCAACAAATAACACAACACATATATTTAGCAAACACTTAAGACACTGAAGCCAATACCTGGACTAACATTTACAGAGGATACACAATCTAATACTTTACTTGCGGTATAAAGGCTTGATACATCCTCAGAACAGCCATAACACAGGATCCAGACAGGGTTGACGTTGGAAAAAGCCTATTCAAGGTTAACTCACCAGTCATGGGAAAGATGCCCGGCGGTGGCGGCTGGCCGTGGGGGGGGATGGGCATCCTGTGCGAGGGGGGGGGCTCAGACATGGGGGGCATTGGAAGGCGGGCAGGCGGCATGATGGGAGGCGGAGGGAACGGGATCATGGCGGGCAGCGTGACATCGTCCACGATCAGCGGGTCGTTGCCGTGGTCGAACGGACAGAGGTCGCCGCGGACACAGAACCCTTTCTCTGTGATGGGGACGGACGGGTTGGAAGAGGAGCAGGAGGGGAGGAAAAGTGGGGGTGGGGTGGGAAGAGAACAGAGATAAATATTTTACGTCGCTTCTCAGTCTGCTTGGATAATTTCGAGGTAAAGTTCCTTCTGGAACAAAGGTGCAAGTCTTGTTCAGTTCCACAGCTCCAACGAGGGTCCCTAAGGGGGGGGGGGGGGGGCTGTGACTAAAAGCCCTGTGCTGCTTTTGGGAGGAGAGGGGAGGGGGGCGTGGGGTAAATATACACCAGTGTGTCCCCGAGGGCAGGCTCCTCTAACAGGCCCTCTCAGGGGGACGACACAGGCTCTGTTAAAGGCTGGTCATTAGTGTTGGTCTAAACCAGGCCTGAGAGACACTGGGGGAGATGTTCACACTAAACACTACCTCAGTCAAAGCCAACATAACATTTCATAGAGCAGTGTTATATACAAATACTTGATACTACTCGATATTTTTTAAAGATGCAATTATTTTCAAATCGATAAAAGGACTTTAATTACCGTGGAAACATCCCTACATAAAAAAAAAAATATCCCTACAAATCAAAGTCTAAAACCTTAAAGAAGATCCTAACAGCTTTCAGCCAGCTTCCATATTTCACATCCTTAGTCTGCAATTGCTATTCTAAGGCCACAATATATCCTATTCAATACTTTCCAATCAAAAAAACTGGACAATGACAGATGGTGTTACAGCACACGTCAAGCTCTTAAGAATCAAAGTTTAGTGGAGGAATGGTGAGGAGGGGTCTGAAAAGCCGGGACCAGTGTCAAGAGCCCTTACCGTCGTAGTCACGGCAGCGCTGCTTGAGTGAAGTGCTCTTGTTGAAGGGCTTGCTGCCTTCTCGGTGGTTGGCGTAGTAACTAGACCAGCTCTCAGTGGTGCTGTCAGGCAGGTGAGCTGGCGTTGCCACGGAGCTCGCTGGGCCCCCAGGTCCGGGGACAGAGGAGGAGAATGGGTGGGGGGTGGGCAGAGGTAGAAGGGGTGGGGGGTGCTGCTGCTGCTGCTGCTGGGTGTTGGTGGGGCCCCCTGAGGAGTTGTAGCTGTCAGGGTCCTTCCTCTCCACCTCAAACTTGGATCTGTAATCTGGGAACAGATGCATGATTGAAGTCGTTTTCAGGTCAAAAAACGAAATTGCTACCTTACAGACACACACACACACACACACACACACACACACACACACACACACACACACACACACACACACACACACACACACACACACACACACACACACACACACACACACACACACACACACACACACAATGACAGCTTTAGCGATTTAGTTGAATCAAAACCATTAGCAAAGCTTATTAATCCGTATGCATTATTAACTGTAGTATCCTAAAAGTGCTGAACCTGGGAGGTGAGCAGAGTGAACCAGCTGATTCCTGTATGCTCCCCACTGGTGTGGTAGCAGCATCGTCCACATCATTCCTCACAGCCTCCAGACGGCTCCGATACCTTCCTACTAAAGACCGCGTTCCCAAGTCCTGCGTGTGGCTTTAAAATCCCTCTCCAGAACTAACTAACTAACTAACTGAAATGGCAAACCGGGCCTGATCAATCCGGCCTGTTCCCGAATCCCGAAGAGTCGCTTCGGCAGCGGTCGGAATAAGCAAAACCAGGCTAACCGTCCGTGACCGGAGTGGTGCTCTTGTTACCAGCGCTATGGCGGTGCGAGTGCCTCACCTCTTCCTCTGCTGTGCTCTTTGTCCCTGCTCTTCCCTCGGCTCCCGCTCCGGCTGCGACTCCGACTGCGGCTGTGGCTCCTCCCGCGGGGGCTAGCCCTGCGCCTGTCGTGCCGCTCTCGTTCCCGGTGGGACTCCGTACCTTTCCCGTGGCGGTCCATGTCGCGGCGCTTTCGCTCGTCCCGCCTCCGGTCATCGCGGCCCCTGGGTGGACATTAGCATTAGATGTCAACACGTTATCATTGATCCTACTTTTTTTACTACGTTTTTTCTACTAAGTTTACACTGAATTTTACTATTTCAATGGTTTGATAACCTCGGTGTGTCAAGGTGAGGGGCTATCGGGCACCAGAGTCTAATCAGGCTATTCCCTGCTACAGAGAGCACACTGGAGAGCTTCAACTAAATAAGCAACTATAAGCCCACAGGAACATGCCTAACCAAAACAAGCCTGGAACAGAACTAAAGGGGGCTGGATAGTGGATATACTGACTGGTTAAAGAATATATTTTATCAAAGGATTCTAGTGTCTGAACAGCAGGATTTAATGCCTAACAGAAATTATGGCTGATGTGGAATAAAAGGGCTAATGGTGAAAACACTGATATCGTATTTTTCAGACCTGGATTCGTTAAAGTCCGAACGGTTTCTCAGAGGACTTCTCCTTCGTCTGGTGTCCCTTTCCTCCTCCAATACTTCAACCTTGACAATACCAAAGAAAACAAGAGGTGGACATTCAGCTCTAATCATTAAGACAGACAGGTAGTTAACACTAGGGGCCTGTACAAGAATCGGTACTTTTGGCTTTACAGGACAGGCAACTGAGATAGAAAGAATACCAAACAAAGATTTGACAGACAGAGTTATGCTGTATTGATAGGTCTCAAAACAATATATATTTATCACCTATCATTATATAATCTAGAGGATTATTCAGAGTCTTATGGACCCGCAATTCTTACCTCCACTGGCTCGGACTTGGCCACTGTGGGTTTTATCTCCTCTTTAGGGGTTTCCTTAGCCGGTGGACTTCCCAAGTAGTTTTTTGTGGTCAGACATTCAAATAGTTTATCCACAAATCCTGTGGTCTCTGGAACATGGATAGAAATGTGGTTTATTAATGAAATTACTGTTCGAGCGTCTGAGTCTTATAATAGGTCTTGAATCAATGATACAACATTAGAAGTGGATACTCTATGTCTACCTGTGCAATCTACAATTTTACCTTTTTGTAAAAAGACATCCAGTTGATCGGCACAGAGTGCTTTCAGCTCATTCTCAGGTTTGTCCTTCTTCACAAGAGCCACAACGTAATTGGCTAGAGCAGAGGGGTCAGCATCACATCTGAAGAATAACAAAATAAATTCTAGTCCATTTAGCGGTGATACTACCTTGCAGTTAGATACAGTTAAAATACAATTTAGCAACTTGACAGCATGGTAACCTAAATAAACAACCAAATGATCATCAACAAGTGACGTCAGATAGTAGATGTAAACTGAGAAACATGGTAATAATAAGTTATAGATTAACGTTCAGCGGCTCAATCAAGTGGCGGCTTTCATGACAGCAACCAATTGTCAAACAACTGGCTAAATTACAATTAGGATCACACAACCTTAATGAAATGTTGCACCACCAAATAGCAGTATCACACCACACTAGTTAGCATACTCATTTAGCTAAAGATCAGAGTTTGCCAAACCTAATGCTACCCATGGCATGGCATGTTTATCACGTAGGTTCGTGATTCTATTTCCATTGCCAGCAGTTGCCACATAGCACACATAGCAAGCGTATTGGTGGTTAGCTAGTGCTAACTCGTGCAACTGGAAGGATCTTGCAAAAAAAGCCTTTCCTGAGCTCCATGCTAACTGACTGGCTAGCCAGTGGGCTAGCCTGGTAACGTAGTTAGCTAGATAATATGTCCAGTTAGCTAGGGTTAGCTAAATGTCATAGCAATTTAACACTCACATTGGCTCCAAGAGTTTTGCCAGCCAAGACTTCAGAGCTTCAACATTGTCTATTATCATCTTGAGAATACAATAAGACTGTCTAACAGTTGAAAGTGCGTCTTGAGGATCCTACTCTCATCGTCTAAATTGTAAGCTTTGGGGCCTTCTCACTATTCACTTGGAGTGAGTCGGACGAAACGTTTTACGGCAACACGGTAGCTTCTGTCGCACAACTGTCTAATTTTCTAATAATACAATGTCTAACTACCTCTCTCAAAAGTTGTAGTACTCTAGTAAAACGCTTCAGTTTTGCTGTTAATGATCCTCACATCTCCCCCGCTTGGTAAACACATATGTTATCTTAAAAAAAACTAAACGAAATATGTATATTTTTAATGTAGACTACATTTCCCATCGATGCCCTCGATATACGTAAGCTGTCTCTTGATGTATATGTCATCAGTTAGGAACCGGTGGCGTGGGTCTCCATGAATCGAAAGTCTCTTTCTTTCTTGTAGTAACCCAGCGTCTTATTTGGTAATCTTTTGAAAAAATGACGGTACGTAGTAACTGCTTACTTGGCCCAAACAGTCTACTCTCGTCTTGGATCAGTGTTTCAATTTTCCAATGCATGTTTACATAATGAAGCTTTGCTAAAAACAGATTGCTAACTAACTGGCTAGACATATAGCAATTAACCACAGTATAGGATATTCTAGGTTAAATGTGAACGCAATCTTAACAGCTGCCAAAGAGCCAACCTCAAGCCCTGTTTATCGTTAAACCAGACAGTTAATATGATTCTAACATGCTGGCAAAAAAAGACGAAAAATGACCATCAATTAACATTACTGTCATATTCTGTAACACGTCTTGTGGGTTGCCCATTGTTGTTCTCATTTGATATAGGCTTGTCTTTATACGTTGTATTCAGTAATCCTTACATGTCGAATTTGGAACCTTTGCCGATATGGTGAGCCGACGAGCTGTAGAACAGCATGCTACTGTGCACAGTTAGCATAGGGTCCAATCTACTCTTCTTTTAAAATCAATGTACACGTAGACGCATAGAACTAAAGTAAAGAGAAACTTTGCCTGGTGAGGATAATTATTATCCCTCAAGAATGTAATGTTGGTCAACCTTTCACATAAAAAATATACTGTATGATTATGTTCAGTATGTTATCATTAACATGAGAAGTTTAACGTTTTTGTTTATGTGACTGCTCACTTTAGCAGATGCTCAAAAATATGTTTTTATCATCCACTTTATCTATTTAATAAAAAATGTACTGTATACTTGATCCAGTAAACTTACTCAGCAGTTTCCCTTTCACTCTTATAAAAGGCTACTCGTCCCTCAGAGAATTGTTTACATTTTTTGATCAGGCTTTCGTTAGACTAGTGAGACGCAGTGCATTAGAAAACAACCTTGATTTGAAAATAATCCTTTAAAGAGTTGCCTAATGATTTTTCTTGATTTTTTTCATCCTCTTTTTTTATTCTTATAGGAGCGCAAGGGAACAGCGAAGTTGGACTTCCTCAGGAAGATCGAGATAGAAATCCAACAGAAATGGGAGAAGGAGAAGGCCTTTGATTGTGATGCACCAACGACTATTGGAGGGAGCTCAAAGTAAGGTTTGCCTAAGGCAGTGGCATCATGAGGTTTACCTGATCACTATATCATATGCTCTTCTGGTGTTATTTACTTTACCTATTAGAGGCATATTGATAATGTGGCATGTGTGCTCCATGGCTTTTTAGAATTGACTTCAATGTAAATTGGACAACTAAACTTAAATTTGACCAGTTTTGCCTTGACTTCTATAAATGTGCGATATTCGGTACATGCATTGACATACCATCTGTCATTACTTTAATTATATATATTTTTTACAGCAAAAACAAGTACTTTGTGACCTTTCCGTATCCTTACATGAATGGTAGGCTGCACCTCGGCCACACCTTCTGTCTGTCAAAGTGTGAGGTGAGCGTCTGCAAGCTTGATTAAACAAGAAGCTGCTAATCCGGTGTTAAGAATTTGATATACCGTTTGGCTTTATGATCTTTGCCTTTGCAGTTTGCTGTCAGTTATCAACGTCTTAAGGGGAAACAATGCCTCTTCCCCTTCGGCCTGCATTGCACAGGAATGCCTATCAAAGTGAGTAATCTCAAGATCAAACTGCCATTATTGTCACGCTCACTGTTAATTGATAAACTTTTCTAACTAGCGATAGTGTGTGGGAGGAGTGTTTTGAAGCATGCCTCTAAAAAGTATGCCAGGCTATAGAGTGTGCTCTAGAATCCGGATCCTAAGGTGGGTGAAATTAGGATTTGACACTGCTATACCTTTGGGTTACAATTGAATTTGCCTAGTTTTCATGTTCTCTTTCTTCAGACTGTATGTTTTTATTCGGTTCCCTAGGCCTGTGCAGATAAGCTGAAAAGGGAGATGGAGCTTTACGGCAACCCTCCTCAGTTCCCAGACGAAGAGGAATTGGAAGAGGAGAAGCCCAAGTTTGCAGATGAGATCATTATTAAGGACAAATCCAAAGGCAAAAAGGTGAAGACTTCAAAAGACAATTTAGGAAATTTGCCAAACCTTGATCTTGAACACACACACACACACACACACAAACTCCCTATAATCATGCGTACTTCTAATAACCACTCTCCGATCCATCAGAGCAAAGCTGTAGCAAAGGCTGGCGGCTCAAAGTTCCAGTGGGACATCATGAAGAGTCTAGGTCTCAGGGATGAGGAGATTGTAAGGTTTGCCAACGCTGAACACTGGCTGGAATATTTCCCGCCTCTTGCCGTCCAGGACCTCAAACACATGGGAGTCAAGGTGATCAGCAATGGAATTTTTTCTGTTCTGTTGCAAATGTTTTGTAGTATCTAATACTTGTATTTAATTGTTATGCCTATTTAATATAATCATTACTTGTATAGGACTTTCCATTTTGCTATAATTTGGATTCTCAGGTACTGCAAAATAAAGTTTTTGCTAGTTTTGACTAAATGACCATGTCTTTTGGCCTAAACCGTAACCCCTTCCTAAACCCAGGTGGACTGGAGGCGTTCATTCATCACTACAGATGTGAATCCGTTCTATGATTCCTTTGTGAGATGGCATTTTATCACTCTGAAGGAGAGGAAGAAGATCAAGTTTGGTAAAAGGTACGCTTCCAGGCCGGGGTCGTTGTTGTGTTAAAGCGATTTGCTTCCCGATTAGGTTTAAAAATCAGAGGGTCTCCAAAGAACTTGTATGTACTTTTGTAATACTATCATCTAGCCTTTCGATGTAAGATTTAGATTTTATTAGGATCCCCATTAGCTGATGCAAAAACATCAGAAACTCTTCCTGGGGTACTTACAAAAAAAATATACAAAGATAACATCAGCAACAGGTAACAGAGGAGCAAAACAAACAAAAAGTACATTCAGTATAATGCAATCGTTCTGTGTTTGTTCCTCTTTTGATGCTGTGTAGATACACCATCTTCTCACCCAAAGACGGACAGCCTTGCATGGACCACGACAGGCAGAGTGGAGAGGTAGGATCCATTATCACACTGCTGGCTCCAAAACTCACTGACTGCTTTGCCTTCAGCAAATGTAAAAATAGTTTTCTCTTCCTTCCTAGGGAGTTGGGCCACAGGAGTATACCCTCATTAAAATGAAGATCATCGAACCCTACCCTGCTAAACTAAAGTCTAAAGTTTTCTTTAGCAGGTGAGACATGTTTGTAATTTCATACTATATACAGGGGTGCAGATTACGGGTGCACAGGTGCACTGCATGGTCAAAATATAGGATGCACAGTAGATTATACGAAATGAAGCCAACCATGTGTACCAACATTTCTGGCCTTTTTGGGACACAGACTTACTGAAGCATTAGGCTTTTTCTCCATACATCACTGATAGTTAAACAGCCATGATAAATGTGCTAATGTTAATAGTCAGTTGTTAATCATGCAACTTTTTTGCCTTTGATCTTGATAGTGAGGAAGAATCATTAAAACACGAGTATTTCCATCAGCAACATAAGATAAATGTATCTAATCTCTTTTTTTTTTTTTTTTTTCTTTCTTCATAGTGGTCTCAAAGGTAAGAACATCTTCCTGGTAGCTGCCACACTCAGACCGGAGACCATGTTTGGCCAGACCAACTGCTGGGTGAGGCCCGACATGAAGTACATAGCCTTTGAGACGGCCAACGGGGACATCTTCATCAGCACCCATCGGTCCGCCAGGAACATGTCCTACCAGGGCTTCACCAAGGACAACGGAGTGGTGCCCCTTCTCATGGAGATCCTTGGACAGGTGGGCCCCTTTCAGCAACTACTCTTTCTCAGCCATAACTCTCTGTTTTTGAAAGATTCGCTTCGCACGGACCTGATCAGGCCTGTCTAAACATAAAGGTCAAACATTGCAGCAGCCTTGCTCTCTCGCTCTTTATTTTTTCTTCTATTTTTCTTTCTTACTCTTTCTGTCTGTCACCTTCTTTTGTTTTTCCACACCCCAAAGTTGTCCCCTCTCTGATGGTGAATTTGTGGAAGGAAATGCTAAATCCTTCCTGGTCTCTCTCTCTCTAGGATATTCTGGGCTGTGCTCTAAGTGCCCCGCTGACATCCTATAAGACCATCTACGCTCTGCCAATGCTAACCATCAAGGAGGACAAAGGTATAGTGAGAGCTACAAAAATATCAAAAGGAACTGTATGTGGACGAACCCACAACCTCAGAACAGATCGGACCCTTGTAAACCTTCTCCTTACAAGGGTCTTATCTGGTCTGAGGTTCTGGGTCCGTCCACATACAAAAGTCCCTTTACAATATAACAAGGACGTTTTGTAGCTCAGAGAGTGACTTGGCTAACCTGTAGATTCCTCTTCACCTGGACTGTCCATTGTAGTACCGACCAGGCCCACAGCCATGGAGGTGATGCTGTTGTTAAGATGATCAAAAGAAGGAGGTTTTGAAAAATCCCAGTAAATAGCGCTGAGAATTGGAGTAGAAAAGATGAGAGCAAGTGTTCTGAAAGCCTTGAGGGGATGCTGCAGCATCACTCTTGACTACTCGGCTCTCCGAGTGTCTATTTCTCCTCTGACTCACTGTGAGAATGAGTTATTCTGCACCTGCGTCGCTTGAGGGGCTTCCTGCCCTGGTGGAAACGGTTTGGTCCAAATTGAAATGTCAAAAGGCAGATGTGGATGTCTGGTCTGGCCCGTCTGATTTGTTTCCTTTGTTGAAAAGAGCAGTGAGGGTATTTTTTTTTTGTATTATTGTAAGTGGTGGCATTTTCCTTTGCCTTTTTGATGTGTGGGTGTTTTCGATGTGGGGCACGGGAGGTTGTGGGAGACTTGTTAGTTCGTTGTGGTTTCGTGTCACATTCTTGTGTGTCTTGTGTTGTGACCCCCCCCCCCCCCCCCCAGGCACTGGAGTGGTCACTAGCGTTCCGTCCGATGCTCCAGACGACATAGCTGCTCTCAGGGACATCAAGAAGAAACAGGTGAAGGGCTTTTCTTTTTTTCTGAACTGCAGGATAGTTCCCTGTGCGGTTTCGGTTTACCATTGGTGTCCGTCCTTATGAGAAGACACACCACAACAACTAGAGGTCCTGTTTGCGCATATCAAATCAACAACAGTTTGACTGCGTGAACTTATTTGTTTTTGTTCTTCAGGCTTTGAGAGAGAAATATGCCATTGAGGACTGGATGGTCCTGCCGTTCGAGCCTGTAAGTTAAGACCGTGACATTCTAAACGTGTCTGTTTTAGATTGTGTGTGTGTGTGTGTGTGTGTGTGTGTGTGTGTGTGTGTGTGTGTGTGTGTGTAAAGACCACGTTCATCCTCCACCCTCCTCCCTCTCCCAGGTCCCCATCATTGATATCCCTGGCTATGGCAGCCTGTCGGCCCCCCTGGTGTGTGACGAGCTGAAGATCCAGAGCCAGAACGACAGAGAGAAGCTGGCCGAGGCCAAAGAGAAGGTCTACCTTAAGGGCTTCTACGAAGGGGTGAGGCTCCACACCGACACACCCAGCGCGCACAGCGCAACACCTGTGTCACCGAATGGCCGTTGGTGCTTTGAGTTTTGAATATACAATCCATACTCCTTGTACTTCACGCAAACTTGTAATGTTTACAACATTAGTCTTTGACCTACTTTTAGGTGCGTGGCTCGTTTGTTGTGTGTGGACGTTTGGGCGACTGAAGTTATCATTTTTGTTGTTGTCCCTCTTTGCGCAGATCATGTTGGTTGAAGGCTACAAAGGGCAGAAGGTCCAGGACGTCAAGAAGCCCATCCAGAAGATGATGGTGGAGAAGGCGAGTCTTACTGAACCTAGCCCAGATGAAACATCATACGACACACTCGCACAAATCACGTGAACTCAGGCATATTTCAAACTAACAGCCCGTTCCGTAGTTTGAATACATTTTGAGGTTAATACGGGGAATACATAAGAGACTCTAGGCCAGATGTCCGCTATACACGCCAGCCAATCCCGTCCGCCGTTTGTATTTGCTTTTAAACATCGTGCCACGCGTCAACGACACATATTGTTGCCGCTAGGCAGGTGTGGCGTCTGAGCAGAAACCATGTCTGCATTCCGGAATGTATTTACGCTGTAAGCACACTCATAAAAAAATACAAACAATAATCTGTACTCTATAATAGCAGATTTTCAGAACTGGTATCTGTGTCGATGACGCGTCACTAGTTAAGAGCCAAGTGTTGTGCTCCGTCCAACAGGGAGAGGCCATGCTCTACATGGAGCCAGAGAAGCAGGTGATGTCCCGCTCCGCTGACGAGTGTGTGGTGGCTCTCTGTGACCAGTGGTGAGTGAAAAGTGTCACACACAAACCAACCACCCCCGACATGAGGGGGGGGCCGTGGCCATTTGGCGCTACAGAATAATGGCCGCCTCAGGGCCTAATGGATAGTGCGTTATATCGTAGCCAAATGGAGGTCTACTTCTATATTTCCGGAACATTCAGTGTGATTAAGACGCACACGTTCTCTCCCCCAGTGACGTGGTCAGGTGTCAGTTGCGCTAACGGTGTTGTCAACATGTCTCCAATACTGTCCCCTGTCTCTTGGGACCGATACGACGGCCCAACTACCATCACAATACCTGTGCTTTTTGAACGATCCGATGTCTTAGACTGCGTTTCCTTGTTGTCTGCCCCCCCCTCTCAGGTATCTCGACTACGGGAATGCGGAGTGGAAGCAGCAGGCCCACGAATGCCTTAAGCCCATGGAGACGTGAGTGTCCTCCCCAGAGTCACCTGGTCCTTCTAAATGCACCTGTATGACGTCATTGTGTCCTAGGACTTTGGTGTGCTAATCAAATTCTTCATAATGGGTTTAAAGCATAAGTGACACCAAGGGAAAATGTCGCCCAAAGAAAGGTCAGAAAGTACCTTTTAGTCTGAAGATGAATTGACCCGCTTTTGATTTCAGAGTAAATATATTTGGACAATATGGCACTGCTGTAATGCTCCCGTGCATCTCTTTCCCGCAGATTCTGTGAGGAGACCAGGAAGAACTTTGAGGCGACCCTGGCCTGGCTCCAGGAGCACGCCTGCTCCCGCACGTACGGCCTGGGTAAGAAGACGTCATTCCTCTCCTTTATGTTGAGGCAGAGCAGCCAACCAAAGCAGGCAGCTGCACCGTTACAGCGCAGTCTTAATTACCGTAATTAAAGCGCATTACCTGTGCTTTATGAATCTAGAACAATGGTAGGTGTAATAGTCTGAAGTTAATGGACTGTAGGTGGAGACCTAAGACAAGAAATCCACCTAACGCCGTTGTAATGGTGAATGTGCCTGCTAGCTTGGGAGACCACGTGCCTAATGATGCGCTCCACAAGCACCTACATGGGAAAACAACATGTAGATAATCACAGCCATTTCTCCCCCTCGGTACAAAAACAGACCCATTATCTTTTTGTGTAAGTTGCCCTCTCACGCCCTCTCTCTCTCTCTCGCTCTCGCTCTCTGTCTCTCTCTCGCTCTCGCTCTCGCTCGCCCTCTATTTCCACTACCCTGTCTGTTGGCTTGTTACCATAGGAACGCGGTTGCCGTGGGACCAGCAGTGGTTGATTGAGTCTCTGTCGGACTCAACCATCTACATGGCGTACTACACTGTGGCCCACTTCCTTCAGGGAGGGGTGCTGAACGGACAGGGGCCGTCTCCTCTGGGCATCAAGTACGCCCCTAACGTGTACACACACACACACACACACACACACACTGATAATAGTACTTGTATAAACAGAATAGTAACCTCTAAAAAAATATTCATGTATTCTCGCTCACAGTTTTTTTTCCCTCCCTGTTCACCCTCTCTCATCTCTCTCTCTCGGTCACCTCTGCGTTTCGCTCCGACCCCTGATACCCCCTCCCCCACAAAGGCCAGAGCAGATGACCAGGGAGGTGTGGGACTTCATCTTCTTCAAGGCGGCCCCCTTCCCCAAGTCGGACATCCCCAAGGAGCACCTCCAGAGGCTGAGGAGGGAGTTTGAGTACTGGTACCCCGTGGACGTGCGTGTGTCGGGCAAAGACCTGGTGCCCAACCACCTCTCCTACTACCTCTACAACCACGTGGCCATGTGGCCCAATGACTCGTCAGTTTACCTTCAGCTAACTAGCTGCTCTGCTCTGCTCTGTTCAGTTGGTTTGACCAGCTGTCTGAAAGGCTGTATGGCTGGCTGAATGTATTTCTCTAGATCTGCTGTACCTGACAAACTTACCGATGTTTACTGTAGGTCGAACTAGACTAAACTACACACAGTTAACCCCTATAAATGTCTATGTTTACCGAGTCAAATGAAAAATGTGTTACTTCCTATATTGGTCAGTTTTGTTTATTATTATTATTATTATTATAATTTTTTTTTTAATCTATTTTAGCCAATAGCTATTCTTCTATCATAAAACCATACATATTATGTATAGACATACTGTAAGACAAATAAGGCAAAGTAATTTTTTCTGTCATGCAGTCTAGCATTCTTTCAATACAAAAAGAATCGGTTGATAACTGAACTTAGCCTTTGTCCCCACAGTGGCAAATGGCCTCAGGCTGTCCGAGCGAACGGTCACCTGCTGCTCAACTCTGAGAAGGTGAGACACATTATTTCTCTTACATTCTCAGGACAAGTCCCTTAACCGCCACACATCTCTGAAGTGTGTGTGTGTGTGTGTGTGTGTGTGTGTGTGTGTGTGTGTGTGTGTGTGTACCGCATTTTACCATTCCAATACTAATGAATAATCTGGCCTTTTCGTTTTTTTTGCATACTTTAGATGTCTAAATCCACCGGAAACTTCCTGACTCTGACCCAAGCCATTGACAAGTTCTCTGCTGACGGTAAGCCGCTCTTCTTCCCTCATCCCCATCTATCACTGTCCTTTTTCCTTTACCTCCACCTTTCTTTCTCCGCCTCCCCATTTTCGCAGAATCAAAAACTACCTTCTTAACTCTTTTAATATATTTTTTTTCATTTTTTTTTTTACTGTTTTTATTTCCTTTTCCATTTGTTCCCTGCTACTATTTACTTAGGAGTTAGGATGAATGATGAGTCATTCAAAGTTTTTGTTTCGCCCCAGGCTGAATAATGCAGCAAGGGATTTGCTTTGTTCTTTCCATTTGGCACGTGCCTGCTTAAATATGAACGGTACTGCATAAGGCTGTTGAGATGTGCCCCCTTGGCTTGGATGGAAGAGGAGTGTGTGGGATAGCGAGTGACTGCACATGTTTGTGCCTTGAGGGTCTGCTTTGGTTGGTGCGGTAGTGCTAAACATGTACGTGCCTGTGTTTGTAATCTGCCGACCTGCTGTCCTGTCCCCTCCATTCCTACCTGTCTCCACACTCCTCCCCTCTTCCTCCTGTTCTCCGGCCTCCTCCTGTTCTCTCCTCTCCTACCTCTGTCTCTACCCTCCATTCTTACCTTCTCCTGTCCCCACCTCTCCTAACTCTCTCCACGCTCCTCTCCCACCTCCGTCTCTACCCTCCTCTCCTACCTCCTCCTGGTCCCCTCTTTTCCCCCACCTCCTGTCTCCTCCTCCAGGGATGCGCCTGACCCTAGCTGACGCCGGCGACACGGTGGAGGACGCCAACTTTGTGGAGGCCATGGCGGACGCGGGGATCCTGCGCCTCTTCACCTGGGTGGAGTGGGTCAAGGAGATGATCGCCAACCAGAACAACCTGAGGACCGGGCCCCCTGGCACCTTCAACGACAGGGTGTTCGCCAGGTAGGCCGCTGACACAGAGTAGCCTTCTGTGACTACCGTACGTCGCTAGGTCTTGAGTCAGGGAAACTACTAGTCCTACCGACTCCTCATTCTAAACAGCAACTAAGCTAGTCCAGGTCCCTCACAGTCAGCGAGTCAGTCAGAGTTCCTCGTGTACGATGGCTTGGGGAATCATTTTTAGCCAACATGTTATTTTTTCGCGTAGACCTTTTATACAAACATTGGCTGATCTTTTATGCAAACGTTTCAACAGCTTGTTCCAGCATAATAGGGAATTTGGAGGCTATTGATGTTTTTTTTTTTGTTTTTTTTTTCCTTCTTTCTCCTTCCTGGCCTCAAGCGAGATGAACTCTGGCGTCCTGAAGACGGAGCAGCACTACGAGAAGATGATGTACAAGGAGGCTCTGAAGGCCGGCTTCTTTGAGTTCCAGGTAAACTCCCGCTCTCCGAACAACGGAAAGGCTCTTCCACACTTGGCGAGCGCTCCAGAAACCCTGTGTTTGTCTTGGCTACACGCAGCCCTTCCATCATCTTGACTCTCTTTGTCTCGCTGCTCTGGTGGTGGTGTGTGCGTGTGCGTGTGCGTGTGTGCTTGCGTTGGCAGGCCGCCAAAGATAAGTACAGGGAGCTGGCCATCGAGGGCATGCACAGAGACCTGGTCTTCCAGTTCATCGAGAAGCAGACCCTGCTGCTTGCCCCCATCTGCCCGCACCTGTGTGAACACACCTGGGGCCTGCTCGGCAAGGTAGGGCCTGGGGATCTGTGAGGTGAAGCACACGGATACACTGCAGCGCTAACAGACAGTGGGATTGTATAGGATGGGTCGTTGCTGGTGTGTTAGTGGGTCGAGGAAAGTCCAGTAAAGAAGAGCTCTGGACCGGCCACGGTTTAGTTTCTTAATACACCAAGACAAGGCTGCTCATCCAGACTCCAGTGCAGCGTAGCAGTGGTGTTTTTTTTGTGACTGAGCTGAATTAGAGGCTGTCGCCTTTTAATGCCTTTTCCGATACATTTTCCATTAGACTCTTCAATATGTAATTCTGTAGTATCTTAACAGTGTGTGTGTGTGTGTGTGTGTGTGTTCTTCCATGCAGACCACCTCTTTGATGAAGGCCATGTGGCCCGTGGCCGGTCCGGTGGACGAGGTTCTGATACGCTCCTCCCAGTACCTGATGGAGACGGCCCATGACCTCCGCATACGCCTCAAGGCCTACCTGCAGCCCCCTAAGGGCAAGGTGAGACTAAACAGAAAGGTTCTATTGTCTTAAGGCTGTACCCTCAGACCTGTTGTACAGCCGGCTCTGTTCATCCAACACAAACACATGGAAGCAATAGGAACTAGAAAATGTTGTGCTTAAAAACGGGGCGTCAGTTCAACCCAAAGATAGTAAAATAAAGAAGAAAAGTAAAGTCAAATAGTGTGATATATTGTGAGAGAAATTCATGCAGTTCGGGTCGCCCCGGTGGCTCATCGGGTAAGGCTAGTTCTTAACACTGCGACCTGGGTTAGATTCCAGCCCGGACCCTATGCTGCATGTCCTCCCCTCTCACTCTCCAACATTTCCTGTCAACCCACTGTCCTATCTATAATAAAGCAAAAAAAAATTGCTAAAAATATATATATTCAAAAAAATGATTATGATAATCATGCAGTTCAATACCTATCTGGCTAAAACATATTTCTTCGCGAGGAAAAAAAATGCAAACATGATCAGCAGAAACCACAAAACATGAGCATACAGTGTTATTGAGATTTACAAGTTCATCCGAAGGCGAGGACATTACAATTTGTTTTCAAAATTGGACAGACAGCTTAGCATGCATGGGTATGGTCTGCACGCTAGTGTAAGAGCCCCAGGCGAGATTAAAGCCGTGGTATCGACAGCGCGAGCCAGCATTACTCTCTTGGTATTGATTGGCCTTGAATAACCATCTGCAGTAGAAAGAAAGAGGGAGGGAGGGAGGGAGGGAGGGAGGGAGGAAGGAACATTGCCATGTTTAGCAGCCATCTGGACGGAGGTCTTTAGACTTTATGCCAGTCTGTATGTATGCTTCGGACAACCAATTCTTTATTTACTGTGAAGTGCGTCACTGAGTGCTTGTCCTCCTCTGCCCTCTCCTTGCACTTATTATTATGCGACCTAAGATGTTTTTCTTTTCCACACAGAAAACACATCAGTCGTTTTCTGGTCAGACTAGTCCGAGCGTTCGCGGGGAAACGCGTAAAGCTCGGCGGATACTAGACGGTCACATGCAACCACACGTGTGGCATCTTTAATGCATTATGGTGCTCTACTGCCACACCCTCCACTTCTCATCTGCAAAGAGGAATCCACACACTCACACACACACACACACACACACTCAAAGTAAAGTGTCCCACCGACTGTGACTGGAGCAGACTCGACAGCTGTCATGTAAAATGACTTCATGGATGCCCAGCTTTGCATGGCCTAGTGGGAGGGAAGGAGGAAAGTTATTGCTAACACACACACTCACACACCCCCACCCAGAAAGAAGGCAACAGAGATGAAAAACCTATGGCTAGACTTGCTAGCAAAAAAAGGACGTAAACAAACGAAAGGAAGAAAAAGAAAAAGAAAAAAAACAGGTCTTTTTTTCCAAGGATCCAGCACTTTGATTCTTCGAGTAGCCCCAGCACCGGCAGCTATATATAGGCCCTGGGCGTGTGTGTGTGTGTGTGTGTGTGTGTGTGGGGGGGGGGGGGGGGGGGGGGGGGGGGGTCGGTACAGAGTCTGCTCGGCGTGTTTTCTCCGGCGTGTCACCCAGAGACTGTGATAATGGACGTCAGGGAGGATCAGGAGTCGCAGCTCTGATGTGCAACCCAGAGAGGCTCGCTCTGTCTAGCGCTGTTTGTGGACAGGACAGGGCGACAGGGACCCAGAGCTGTCAGGTGCATTAGTGGGGGGCTCTGCCATTCAGTCTGGGCTCAGTAGATTCAGAGGCTCACTGACTGGATTGGATTGGTTTATTTGAGAGCCGAGCAGGGCTGCAGTATTATTTATTCATTTTGTTATATTATGTAAAAAAAATTTAAAAAAAAATGTTTTGGATGACTGTTTGGGAGAGAAACTATAACCATTATTTAACCGTTATATAACCATTGTTTTTTTGTGCGGCATTTAAAAATGTGCAACGTGAGCCATTGTCGATGCCTCTATTATAAAATGACAAAGCATGATGTTGTCTCTGTGCCAGAGGTTCAACTGAAGCTATAGTTAGGAAGTTTAGTGCCCCTTAAGAGACTCCAGTGTGACCTGTGTGTCTCTCCCCACCTGTCTGTCCATCTGTCCGTCCGTCCACAGAAGGGGGACTCCAAACCCCCCGCCAAGCCCTCCCACTGCACCATCTACTTGGCCAAAACCTACCCGCCCTGGCAGCACAGCGCCCTCTCCCTGCTGGCCAAGCATTACAAGGTACACACACACACACACACACACACACACACAATGTAAACTATCAATCGAGATCAAGTTACTGTACTAGTATTGAACGCTTCATAC
This sequence comes from Aplochiton taeniatus, assembly GCA_017639675.1. NCBI lineage: Eukaryota > Metazoa > Chordata > Actinopteri > Galaxiiformes > Galaxiidae > Aplochiton > Aplochiton taeniatus. The sequence continues at coordinate 14,184,366 of CM030177.1, forward strand.
CATTGTTTGAAAAATTCTCATTCAAAGTATTCATGACATTAAAGTAATATCTGACTTGATCGACCAATGTACATCCAGTGCAGAATGTGATGGTGTTTGTTTGTTTGTTTGTTTGTTTGTCTCGCTCTCTTGGGGACGTGCCCAGAGCAACAACGGGGTCCTGCCAGACAACAAGGTGATAGCCACCGAGCTGGGGGCGCTGCCCGAGCTCAAGAAGTACATGAAGAGAGTCATGCCCTTTGTGGCCATGATGAAGGTAAGGATGGCTGTGTGTGTGTGTGTGTGTGCGTGTGTGTGTGTGTGTGTGTGTGTGTGTGTGTGTGCGCCCCCTCCCTAATCTCCCCTCATAGACTCTCAGTCTTTTCCCTCTCCAGTCACTCTTTCTCATTTGTCTTTCAGTCCCTTTCTCTCTCTCTCCCCCCCCCCCCCCTCCTTCTCTACATGGATCCTTTCTTCTCTCTCTTTCTCTCTACCTCAATCAAGCCTTCACGCTGTATCACTTTCTTTCTCCCGTCTCTGCTCTCCTCCGTCAGCCTCCCGTTCTTTTCTTCCCCCTCTTGATTTAAATTACACTTTCAAGTCAGAGCAGCACAATAGCTATAAATGTTTGAGGGCTTGTCTCCTTGGTTCATGCGTTGCCATGGCTAAGGTGTTGCGGCTCCGCTCTGACGATCAAACAGAGCCGAGCAAATTAGATACATATGAATATTGATAGCTTGTTTATTGTCTGCTTTTTCTCCCTGCGGCATTTCCTCTCTGTTTCCAGCGGTGTGTTTGCGACCCGCACGCTTGGGTTGAATGAACAAACCTGCTCTCACGGCAGGCGTATGAGGATGTCTACGGAGATTTGAAGCGTGCAATTATTGTGCGTCTATAGAAGAAGAATAAAATAACTTCATTGGTATTGTGGAAAGGGAACCGTGCGTGCGATGTGTGTGCAATCCACGTTTGTCTCGGGACTAATTCCACGGCGCTCCCTGTGTCCCGTCCCGTTCCTCAGGAGAACCTGGAGAAGAACGGCCCCCGGGTGCTGGAGCTGGAGCTGGAGTTTGACGAGCGCGCCGTGGTGATGGACAACATCGTTTACCTCACCAACTCTCTGGAGGTACGTCCCCTCGCCACACACACACACACACACACACACCGCTCAATATACTCACAAGCACTCCGTTCCCAATCGATGCTACTCCGCCTAGCCGACCGCTAGGCTTCAGTGGCGAAGCCAGGAATTATTCTATGGGCCGGCCTGAGAAAATGTGGTCGGGCAGAGTGATTAGTGCTGCAATTCTTCTTTGTCAGGAACTTTTTGGGGGAGATAAAGGCCTGAGGCTGTGTGGTCCAACGTTAGCTCAGTAAGTGCCACAGAACCGTTTAGCTTGAAATCCCCCTTCCTAGGCCCACAATCTCAATTACCCTGAAACAGCCGCTGTGGCCAGCCAATGGGTAATGAGTATGTCAGCATTGTGCGAGTGTCCCTAAGGTAGACATCTCCCACCATCGTCAGGACCGTGGCTCACACCTCGTCCTCCAGCGCTCCCTCGTTCCCCAGCGCTAGCATCGCGAACAAGGTGCACATTAGACAGGCCCCATCGAATATTGACCCAGTATGCTAATGGTGGGCGCCGTTTATATTGAGCTTATTTTTGGTTGTTCTCTCTCTCTCTCTCTCTCTCTGTTTAAATATCCTGACCTTCCCTCCCACTCTGTTCTTTCTTAATCCTTCTCTCTCCCTTTCCAGCTCGATCAGATAGACGTGCTGTTTGCGTCGGAGGCTGATGACAAAGTGCGGGAGGACTGTTGCCCCGGGAAACCGTTCAGTATCTTCAGATCGGAGGTAGATGGTCTTTTGTCTCCCCTGCCGACTATCCTGTGTGTGCGTGTGCGCTCGCACGCGCACCCATTTTCACTTCAAACACCTAGTTCTGTCTGTCTCTCTCTATGTGTATTGTATCGCTGCACCTGATCCATTAACATTTAAACTGAGAGCAGCGCTGGCTCCTTTTAGATGCTCCTCTTTCAGCCCTTCATCAACGTGCAGCGGCTAGTCAGTCTAACATGCAATGAAAGATATTGCAAATCTACAGATTTACCACACTGTGTGTGCGTGTGGGTGTGTGTTTTGTGTGTGCGTGCGTCTGTTCCCCAGCCTGCTGTCCCAGTGACCATAGTTAACCCTCAGCCGTCCAACGGTCTGTTTTCCACCACGGTCGACATCCGCCAGGGAGACAGCTACGACAGCGTGATCCGCAGGCTGGCCAAGGTCAACCGCCTCATCAAAGGTCAGTCGGCGACCTCCGCACGTCCACTGGGACTTGTAGTCCACGTCCAGTCTGCGATGTACTGTCTACCCACTATATAAACATCATGGTGGCGGCTTGAACAAGCGTTACTTGTTCCCACCACTCCTGGTAATGTTACTAAAAGTAAAATACATCAATAACTCCTATGTCAGGCTCCTGATTTAGGACCAAACTAAGTGAGCCGCACCAAGGCACTGCTGTGTATTCCCAGGACAGTGCAGTAGCTGTTCCCTGCCTTGCTAGTGCGGGAGACTGCATGCGTTCCCATCGAGATCCACGCCGTCCTCGCAGCTGCTATTTCTAGAAGGTGCAGTTGGCATCAAACTGTTGCCGAGACAATGGCTCCCTGTGCGCTGTCACGTCCCACTCGATGGATCGGTCTCCTTCTCTTCCCTCCGCTCGCCCACTTACTCTCTCCTCCTCTTTGTGGTTTTTCATTCCCCTCTTCTCTCTCTCTCTCCATGCCTGTGCCCTGTCACCCCCCCCCCCCCCCTCTCCCCGTGTCTGCCCTCCCTCCTCCAGACCTGTCCAGGGTGAAGCTGATGCGCTACGAGGACCCGGTGCTGGGGCCCCGGCGGGTCCCTGTGCTGGGCTGCGAGGAGCAGGGCAAGGTGCTGGTCTCTGACAAGTCCGTGTTCAGCGTCGACCTGGAGGGGCGGTGGGTCAGCCTGGCCGACAACGGGCTCAACGTGGACGTGGGGGACACCCTGATCTACCTGCTGCAGTAGAACCCCCCCCACCCCCACCCCCACCCCCCCCACCCATCCCCCTCCCTCCCTCCTCCGCCATGTTCCGATTGGTGATGGTATGGTCCTGCCAAGATTATTTCTGTGATTATTTTGATAATTTCCCCCCTCTTAGCTCCGCCCCCAAAAATACTGTGAAGTCGAAGTCTATCGAAAACCATATGTGCATACCGGTTTTGGGTTTGGGTCAGCACTTGGGTTTGATGCTCACAGGCGATTGTTACAAAGCGTAAGGAAGTGTCCGTGTTACCTTGTGTTCTCTGTTGTCGTGGTGATTCGGTAAAGTCACGCGGGGAACCAAGCTGAAATCTCCCCTCCCTGCTGGAAAACCCAACGAAGTTCATCAGCGGCTTATGAATGAAACCCTGTTGGAATCGTGGAGAGAGGCCGTCTGAAACAATGCAGCCGTTTGTCTCTCGCCTGGTCATGGAAGCCGTGGTAGGTGGCAGCCATTCCATCGGCGTTGCGTACAGGATTCGCACGTGGTGTGTGGGTTCCTTCTGAACGGGCCGCTCTCCAGCTCATTGGCGTTTTGTTGCTTCAGCCGTGTCTTTAGGTCTCTGCGCCACATCTTTTAGTTTAAAGACTTACATCCCAGACTATGTCGCTTATTTTCCCCTTCATGTATGTTCGGCAGGTTTTGTAATTTTTTGGGGGGGAAGTAGAGGGGTTGTAAGAACTGAAGCAACATTTTCCAATATAATAAAAAAGGATTTGAAATATTCAAGACATTGTGTCTGTATCGTTTTTTCCTCTGATTATGTCCTTATTTGGGGTAGTGTGCGCTAGCAGTGAGCTGTGTGCTATAACCATCTGATGTCACAGGGCTACATGTGGTGTTCTTCATTTGATAGGATGTTGGACTCCACAGTCACTCAGTACGTGACTGACATTTTTAGAAAGGCCCATTTTGTTGCTTTCGAGTTTCGCAATACGCCTCCCTCCCACAGTTTTTGGAAACACACACACACACACACACTGGTAAAGAGGACGTGAAAGTTCAAGTTTGAGGGGAGGAAGTGCTTTAAGACAGATCTCAACCTCAGCTGTATCTGACCTCAGATTGACATTTGTCTTTGCTTGTGAGATGTAGCGGGACCGTTTTGGTGATTAAAAACAGCGCCAGCCAACATGTCTGCTACAGGGGTGAGTTTTTACGTGGTTTTTAACCAAGACCATATGTGAGTCCATCAGACGCACATTGCCTCAACACAGCCACTGAGAAATAAAGCAGAGTTTTAAAAAATTGGAACTGAAAACAAACAAGCTTGCACTGGATATAGTTGTTTTAAAATGTCCTCTTTAGTAGATGGTGTACTGCATGTTTGAAATGTAACTGTAAACGCTCTCTACCATAGTGTAGGGTTGACCACATGATGGTGGTGGTGGTGGTGGTGGTGGTGGTGGTGGTGGTGGTGTCCAGTGCTAGGCCAACAGCCATGCCCAGACAGGATTAGCTCCCTTGGACAGAGGTGGGGGACGTTTAGTCTCTCTAATAGACGGTTCATTCCCTCCCGAGCAGGCTGGCTGGCCTGCTGGTTACTGTAATTGGCTGAGACACGATCAGCTGGTGTGTGTGTGTGTGTGTGTGTGTGTGTGTGTGAGAGAGAGAGAGAGAGAGAGAGAGAGAGAGAGAGAGAGAGAGAGCACATGTAGGGGCGTTTATTTTGGATGGCTTGGACCATGCATGTTTTTTTAGTTTTTCTTTTCTCAGTATGTGGGTTTTTCAGTATTCACCGCAAGCTTTCCTGGGCACAGTGTTACAGTGTGCTAGGTGGGTCGTTGCAAGGTGTTTGTGTAGATGAAGAAAGGAGCCCGCTGTTTTTATCTCCTCAGCCCAGCCAGTGACAGAAACACCAGGCCACTGGCCTATCTGCTCTCACACACACACCCTTTGTCTGGGCCAAACACGCCTCCTCCCCCTCCTCCCTGCTCTCCTACAAACCCATCCTCCACGCCCGCCTCATTCCATCTCAATCCCCCCCCCCCCCCTTTTTCACACTCGCTCCTAACCCCCGTCTCACCCGCTCTCCCCTATCCTCTCCCCCGCCGTGTCTTACCCCTGGCAGGAAGTGTCTGGCAGTGTTTCTGCCATGGAGGAGACCACAGTCTCGGAGCAGGAAGGGGCCGGCAGTGTTTCTGCCATGGAGGACACCACAGTCACAAAGCAGTAAGTGTCTCCGTCGCCGGCCCTATCAGGCCATGCCACCAAGACACAGTGTCATTTATCATGGCGCGGTAGCAAGCCGGTTGGTTTACTTTAGAATAAACTCAAACACTACAATTCTCTAACGCTCATACGTAAATGCTATAGTGATATTGGTTTGGCAGTGTCATTCATTTTACGCTCAAATTCCATCTATATAGTGTCTTGTCAATCCTTTTCATCTCCTCCACTTCCATTTATTTTAGCTTTCTCGTGCTGACCGAAAAGTAGATTGTTCAACTTTTTTTTGTGTCCCTTCGATGTGTTTTAGACCTAAAGCTGTAGGCCACACTCAGGCTCCCAGCAGAGAACTTGAGGTTCTGACCGCGGAAAGTGAGGACTGGAGGTCTTTGGACACCGTCGTCACGCAGCCCGGCCTGGGCATCACCACGACGACCATCACCACCATCACGCAGACGGGCGGGGGCTGGAGCAGCAGCCTGTTCAACGTGTGCGGAGACACCACCACCTGTGAGAGAGAGAGAGAGAGAGAGAGAGAGAGAGAGAGAGAGAGAGAGAGAGAGAGAGAGAGAGAGAGAGAGAGAGAGAGAGAGAGAGAGAGAGAGAGAGAGAGAGAGAGAGAGAGAGAGAGAGAGAGAGAGAGAGAGAGAGAGAGAGAGAGAGAGAGAGAGAGAGAGAGAGAGAGAGAGAGAGAGAGAGAGAGAGAGAGAGAGAGAGAGAGAGAGAGAGAGAGAGAGAGAGAGAGAGAGAGAGAGAGAGAGAGAGACCTCCTATCTGCACCCTGAGCATACGCCTTCTCTCCTAATAACCTGTTCTTTGTAGGATAAGACGGTATTCATGAAGCTCAACGTAATTCCCCAGATACCAGATAAAGCCTAATCGCCAGAGAGGCTCGTTCTAAAAGCCGCTGCTGCACTTCATGCCACACAGACTCAGACTCCGCCAGGCTTTGAACCGAGTCTGTTTGGTGTGAAGGATTTTTAGGGTTGGTTTTGGGGGGGCAGGGCCCTGAGCCTCTCCTCCTGCCTGTGTCCCTGCAGGTCTTCTGGGGGCCTTCGTGCCGTGCTGTCTGGACCTGAGCCTGGCCCACCAGTACGGGGAGTGCCTGTGTCTGCCCCTCCTCCCTGGGTCCACCTTCGCCATGCGCGTGGGCATCCGGGAACGATACAAGATACGGGTGAGGACAAATTGGAGGTCTGGTTCCGGCGCGATTTCACGTCTGAAGGAAATGGCATGGATCACAGAAGTCCTTTGACGCCGCGTGCTGTATGGAGGCTAGCAGCTGGGTTGTCGGCTGTGTATCCAAATGGCGAAGCTTCTTGAGGCGTTGGATTCTGTTGGAATACACCTTTTACCCTAGAGCCGTCCACGGAATTCATTTTTTTTTTCTTTTACACCTGATGTGAAGGAGAGCGCGTGCGAGTGTGCACTTAGGTGTTTTGTACCCCTTCTTGAGCGCGAGTGCTAGTGTGATCCAAATACCTAATTGTATCCTGCACGACCCAAATGAAATGATAATTGCTCCAACTCCGTCGAGGCTTAAAATCAACACACAATGCGTGCCCTCTATCTGCCGTGAAGCTCTTTGTTTGAAAGTGTTTGCATTTGTTAATTTGCTTTCACTAAACACTCATGAATAGACAACGTGAGCCTATTTAGTTTGTACGCTTCAGGGCCCCAGATCCTCGCACAGCTTCAGAAAACCCTCCCACTTCTAATCACAGATGTTAACGCAGGTGCCAAATGCTGGTGTCAACTGGGTCCCTGTGCGCCGAGCTGTATGTTACTACTTGGTGTGCGTGCGCGCCTGCGTTTGCGTCTGCTGACAGTAGCTCGTGTACAATGTATGCACAGTATGCTGCGAATACTTGAGTCATAAACTGTATGCTTACATTTCCTTTTTTCTGTGTGTGTGTGTGTGTGTGTGTATGTGTGTGTGTGTGTGTGTGTGTGTGTGTGTGTGTGTGTGTGTGTTGCAGGGCAGTGTGTGTGAGGACTGGGCCACAGTGTACTGTTGCTACCCGCTGGCTGTGTGCCAGATGATCAGGGAGATGAAAAGGAGAATGAAGACTCAGACATACCAGGTGTCCACCTCCCTGGAGTGCTCCTGAGGGACAAGCCCAGCAGGGTGCTGCAAGGACATAAATCAAGCTCTCTCTCCAACATCCACTGAAAACCGGTTAATAATAGACTAACCGGCAGAATGAGGTTTATCTTTTTTAACATTGCAACTGAGGGGTTAGTCTGTTGGTAATTTCTTTAATTTGTTTTCAAAAGAAGCAATTACATACAGTACTTGGAGGAATAATTATGAATACCTGTAAAAGTTGTTTTCTAAGAATAAAAGCACTTATTAATAATACCATGGTATTCTGCCTCATCCTGTCGGGTTAATAGAGGTTACTTTGAAAAGTTTGGTTAACCTAGGTAACATTTATTATCAAAAGGTTGCAATTGTAAAGTCAGAATGTAGCCGTCTCTTTTCACTGCTTAGTCTGAATGCAGAGTTAGAAAAGATAACTGTGCACAATCGGTCATGATGTTATGTAGATTAGAAATCTATTCTAAGAAAGTGCACTCCACTGTGACATGAATAAATCCCAATTTTCATGTTTCTATCATTCTTTTATTATTCTATTTTCTGGTTTACCCTCGGGCGAACAGTGATGGGAATCGAAATTCTGCGTGTAGCTGCCTGACCTCGAAATGCCAACCAATGCCCTCGTTCTTAAAGTCCTCAAAGTCCCTGTGTGCGTTTTCAAAGGCCAAACATGTACAATTTCGACTTTTTACCCATTTGTTCATCTGCTCATCCGAGCCTCATTTAGGATTGTCAAAGAATACGACATTTCCTTTCAAAATAAAACTAAGAGACATTGAAAGTAAACCAACCACCCCCTTCTGCCAAGTTTGCTTCTGCGTGCACTTGTTTGTTATGGTCACCAAGGGAGTGAAAAATCAGAGGCAGAGTTTTGGGCACTCAAACGAGCATGACATTTCAAGACCATGCATTTGTAATCATTACCTCCACATTACTAAATGAGAGCTAAGCTCTGTATTCAAATACTGTGCGTATAGACAGTTAAGAAAGAAAACAAACAAAATGTGAACTTTGGATCAGATGGCCTCGTGGACTAAACTTTCCTGCTACAATTTTGTTTACGTCATCCGGGAGAGAAGAACCTCTGTATATGTTCCAGTAGGGGGCACTGTTGCATTAGATCGATGGAGCCAGCTGACTGCAAGGCCGCTGTGTCCTGGTGGGGTGTGGCAGGATCACTAAGTCCCTCCCCAGATGCACCAGGTGTGCAATGGAGGCTGATGGTGTGAGGGTGTAAAAGCCCCAGGGAGGAGGGGACGTGTGTGTCTGTGTGTCTTTGTGTGTCTGTGTGTGTGTGTGTTTGTGTGTTAGAATGGGAGCAACTCAGTTTTAGCCATGATTATGCATATATTTTCACATTGGACATAGTAGATTCACGCAAATATACCATTTAGTATGTTTACTGGGCAATGGCAGCCAAATAAAAAACACAGGAAGAACACACTGAGATGTTCTGTTTATTTGTTGGGGGGAAACAAACAAGTTTTCTGTACCGAAATCATTCTCTTCAGTTTCAAAATGCAATTATGAATGGCTGTTGGTATTTTCCAACACTTCAAAAAAAAATGTAACGCTTTTTTAATCCAGACACATTTCACTTTTCTTTTTTTTTTCTACCTTTCCGCCATCGGTCCCTGAGGGTCTTCTTTCTGCATAACATGATGACGAAGGAAGCAAAGGTGTGTGTGTGTGTGTGTTTGTATGTGTGTGTGTGTGTGTGTGTGCAAGGCTACCTGGAAAGATTGCGCATGCTTGTCCCCTTGGTACCAGCCTTACCCTAGGCAACAACGGCCCCCCGGGGTTTCCCCAAGCAGCCGGACTACCCTGGCAGCACAACTCGCTCAGGGGGAGACTTCGCCCAGATGCTGGGTGCCCCGAAGCTTCCACGCCTGAAGGGCTCGTTGCCCAGTGGGGTCCTAGCAGTCGGCGCAGACATGATTGTCTGGTTGAGTAGACGATAGTGTTACACAATATGTCCTCGCCAAAGGGAACATGTTACTGCTGTCTTCAAAAAAAGACGAAGAAGAAGAGGAGGAGGATTTTTTCCCCCAGGTCTTGAGTGCTTGCTAAAACCTTTGCCGTTAAATTAATCAACGTGGATTTTTTTGCTCGTTGGCACACACTACAACAGGAATAGTCACATTCACAATTAGACAGTGGGATATTATTTCCAGTTCCAACCGCAGCCCGTTCAAAGGACATTCGGTACTCTCTCTCGGTGTGCGGCGGTCTTCCGCGGCCTGGCAGGGGTCCCCAAAAGTGTTGGGTTGTGTGCGTGTGCGTGTGTGTTTGTGTGTGTGTGTGTGTGTGTGTGTGTTAGCGCGCGAGAGAGAGAGTGAGAGAGAGAGAGAGAGAGAGAGAGAAAGAGAGAGAGAGAGAGAGAGAGAGAGAGAGAGAGAGAGAGAAAGAGAGAGAGAGAGAGAGAGAGAGAGCGAGCACGTTCTCCTACTCCTACTCCGAGAAGCCCTCCAGCGCATCTGTGTGAGCAGGGAGGGCAGGGGGCCGGGGACCGGGGGTGAGGGTGCACTGCCTCCCCGTGGAAGAGGCCCCATCGTCTTCCTGTAGGCCCCCCCCCCCCCCCCGGACCTCAACCCATTGACGTAGGAGCGGGCCCACTTCTGCCTTGTGCCCGGAAGGGAGTCAGCTGCGTTCCCTTCCTCCGTCATCACACGCGTCTCCTCCTCCGCGGCGAGCGTGCTCCCAGACGTTTGGCCCACAGAAAACACAAGACGGACTGCCAAGCCCTGGTGGTGGGCGCGCGCGGACCGAGCGGGATGCGGCCAGTCGGCAGCTTGTCGCCCTGCTTTAAGACTACACCCCCCCGCTCCCCCATCTCCATCTGTAAGACGAGGGCAGTCGACTAGAGACTGGCTGCTGGAAGAAGGAGCAGGGTTGGGGGTGTGGGTCTGAACCGTGGTGGTCTGTTGCGGTCAGGCACGAACCCCCCTTAGGGCCTTGAGCCCCTCGGTACATGTCCTCCGCACTGATGTGACACGGCGGGCGGGTGGTCACAGGACCCCCTTCTCTGCCTTTCATCTCCTCGCTCCACGGACTTCTTCCATCCCGCTGCCATTAAGGTTGCTCTTTTATCTGTCATCCCCTTGTGGTGGTGTATGAGAGTGTGTGTGTGTGTGTGTGTGTGTGTGTGTGTGTGTGTGTGTGTGTGTGTGTGTGTGTGTGTGTGCTTGATATCAGAGGGATGTTAGAGATATTTAGATGTTCGCTGTAGCACAGATGTGTGGGAGGTGGGGAGGCTTGTGCGACAGTGCACCAGCACAGCGCATTTGTGTGTGTCTCACAGTTCACAAATGTATAACACTGATATGTGTGTGTGTGTGTGTGTGTGGTAGTGTATATGTGTGTGGGCTTATTTGCGTGATTGGTGTTGAGGCTGACGTTAGTTCATGGCGTGTGTCTCCTTTGCTTCATGTTTTTCTTCTCTGTGGGTGTGGTTGCTCCTCCTCCTGCTCCCTTCCCTCCCTCTCTTCCCTGGTGTTTTGGGCTCTGATGTGCCCTGATGAGGGTTGTTATGCAACCCTAGCACACCAGCTACAGAACAGTAAGCAGCCGAGAAGAGAGGCGGAGAGGTTTCACTACAGGAACGACTGAGGTCTGTGCAAGGGCTCCGGAATCTTTTGAAAAGAGACCGCTTTTTTTCTCCCTGAACCAACGTCATCCAATGCGTAAAGTACGGCATCGTCCTAGGATGCAATAATTATGTGAACGGTGGTTAAGGCAGTGGCTTGCAATGTGCCAAATATTTAAAGACAGTCAAGCAAATGTTACTTTACAGTATTCTCTCACTCACTCACTCAAGCTTCTCTGCCTTCTGTCTCTTTCTCTCTCTTTATCTTACCCGCACACACACACACACACACACACACACAGACACACACACGCGCACACACCCACATAGACACAGCATATTCACCAGTTATCTGCCAAATAAAACATCAAAATAACAGCCAGCTTTGTTGTGGAGCTCATTAAAATAGACTTCATCACACGCTTATAGTACACAAACACTCACACACCATTCCAAATAGAACAGTAGGAGTGCTGTATCAAAGTATTTAACAGATGGACAGCCATACCTGTACTCCATTCACATCCTTTCAACAACAACATCAAAGCTTATGCCTTTCCTGATTGTGACGGAGGCCAGCCAGGCTCTGAGGTCTGGCAGAGAAGAATTAAGCTGGGCTAGCACGGTAATGGGGAGGCTCAGGCTATCAATAGAAGAAGAGAACAGTCCAAGTCCACTGACGTAACACTGGGCCAAACAAATCCCCAAAGTCTTGCCTCATTTGTCGTATAATAATAATAAGACAAGCTAGGCAATCTGTGCTTTGATAAGACTCCCAGTTTGATGGTTTAGGCATCTGGGCTGTGTGTGTGTGTATGTGTGTGTGTGTGTGTGTGTGTGTGTGTGTGTTTGTGTGTGCGCGAACGGTCAAATGTATTATTCAATCCACAGTGGACTCAATTATGCGAATATAGTAAGTACATTGGAGGAATCTGTGTTCAATAAAGGCAACGTGTGTATAGTCCTTACATGGCTGCTGCTAGCAGGTATGTAGGAGGCCGCATTCTTACAGAGAGGGAGGGGGGGGGGGGGGGGGGTTGGTGGAGGGAGACCACCATTGACTATTCTCCTATAAGATGTCAGAGATGCAAGGCCGGTTTCAATAGCCCCTGCTTTCTGATACCGCGACTAGTAAATGGCTTAGCTTATCACTGAGCACCATGTAGTGTCGTGTGACCGGCCGATTTTCAACGCAGGCTGGGGGTCCTTGAATCCTGCCTCTCCCTCTTTCCCTCTCCCTCTCCTTCTCTCTCTCTCTCTCTCTATCCCTCTCCTCTCTCTCTCTCTCTCTCTCTCTCTCTCTCACAATGTCTATTTATTTTTCTCTCTCTCTCTTTCTCTGGCCTTGTGGTTATATGTTGGAGCTGATTGGATGATATCAAATTGAGAGCAAAAATACAAGGAGGCCTCCTAAGCAATTTTGTGAACGACATCTTTCTACATTGCAGCCGATTCAAAAAGCTTACACTTAAGGTGGAGTGGTCACTCCCGTGTTGGTTAAGGTTGTTGGGTAATATTACAGCTATTCAACTCGGGTCTGAAGCAGAAAAGAGGGCAAAAGATGTCAGGGTTGTCCTCTAAAAGAAAACCTGCCTCGAAGAGTGGCTTCCGACAGCTAAACATGCCATGGCCCTATCAGAGGGGTTTACTTTGAGACAACAGAGGAAGGGAAACAACAGGAAGGTCTATAAATAAAACCAGAAGGGGGTCTGTCTCGCAACACGGCGCAGGATTGTACGAGAATGTCCAACGGAGAGCGATTTGAGCATCTTTGGAAGACGATGCGTCACTCAAACGAGCAGGAGCAGAGCGGAGGGTGATGAGGCACGGAGCTGCCTGTCTGAGTTTCTGCAGCCAAATACTCACTAATGTGTGTGTGCATGTGTGTGTGGATGTGTGTCTGTGTGTGTGTGTGTGTGTGGCTGGGTGTGTGTGGCTGTGTGAGCAAGCGAGAGAGAGAAGGCCTGAACAGAGACCTCCTGCAAGTGGAGATGGACGTCGGGAGATTGCCAACGTAAACTGCAAAGCAAGGATGTGAGTGCCACAGAGAGACTGGCATCTGGTCCAGACAGGAATGGACCAGAGACCAGAGAAGTTCAACTTCTCGCTGACAACTTGGTGACATCGTTTGGAGAGATGGAGAGAGAGACGGAGGGAAAGAGAAAGAGCGAACAGGAGTCAACAGGGAATCAATTATAGCATATTTATGCTGGTGCCCACACATTGTACTGCGGCCTGTCACTGATGGCCGTGGTACAGCATGAGTACTTCACACTCCATAACACACTTACACTTCAAGTACTTGGTGTGTGTGTGTTTGTGTGTGTGTGTGTGTGTGAGATTGTACGAATGAGTGTGTGTGTTTTTGGTGGGTACAGTACTGCGTGTGCACTCAGTGTTGCAGTTTTGAGTTTGTGTGTGTGTGTGTGTGTGTTACACACATACAGATGGAAATCGACCATGCGGAGTGAACCTGCGTTTGTGTGTGCACGTGTTTGTGTGTGCGTGGGAGCTCACCACCGTGAGGAAACCTCAGACTCAGCTGCATGGCGACAATAGAAGGTAAGTGACAGGCTTTCCGTGTGAACCCAGGATTACGTCACTCATAATTACAGCTGCCCGAAAAGGATAGAGATGGTGGGAAGGGAGGAAGCGAGGGAACGAGATAAAAAAGAAAGAGAGCTGGGGAGGCGAGAACTAAGGGATTGGAAAAAGGCATATAATTAAGACAGAAATAGTTGCCTGGGCTAGGCAGAAATGCGTATTAACTTCAACTGACTCAGTATATACCTTCAAATAGCCTAATTTATCATCATATTTCAATTATCTACAGCAGTTCTCCAATAAAGTCAAACTTCCGTGAAGATCTGAGATTAATTTCAGGGCTTTTGTGCCGAAGACGCCCTGAGGAGGAAAAGCTATGAAATGTTGAAGTTGTTTGAGGATCTCCGTGGCTCAGTGCAAACAAAATGGCTTCCTTTAAATTCTAAAGCGAGCTTGTGAATTATTAGCAGCACATGCAGTGTTGGCCTTCACGCTATGTCTCTCCGTTTGTTTGGTACAACCACTCACAGCACGCAAAAAGATAAGCGCAGCGTGTACAATAGGTGCAAAGCTATGATATATTGTACCCAGTCATCTTACCCCTACAAGCTAGAAATAAACAACGGCATCTGGCAGCGTAGATACTTCAGGTAAAAAAAAGAACACACACACACACACAGTTCCCCCGGCATAGGAAGGCGATCTGGTTGAGTAATAGACAGCAAAAATAATGTTGAACTTCTAAACCAACGCCCTTCAAAATAAACTCCATTTACCTTTTCATCAGTTATCCATTTTCTCCAGTATAATACACAAAGTGTGTGCATTTGTCTGAGTGGATAACCTGTTTTTGCAGTTATCTGCTGTGAGTTTCTTGAATCCCAGAATCCTTTAGAATGCTATCAGGAATGTAATATCTATGCTGAGTCATTCACTGCTGGTCTCTCCTATACTTTAGAAAAGCACCCCTATGGTACTGTAGCTTACCTAATGCAACACATCTTAAACTTTCTCAACACAGTAGGATCTCAGAGCATACCTTTCCCCAGTGTGGGTCATCTGAAATTAGAAGAGATGAAAGATTCTCTTTGCATGGACTTAATCAGTCCTGTCTAAACTGAAGGTCAAATGTAGCACCAGGCTCTCTCTCTCTCTCTCTCGCTCTCTCTCTCTCTTTATCAGTCTGTCTGTCTGTCTGTCTGTCTGTCTGTCTGTCTGTCTGTCTGTCTGTCTGTCTGTCTGTCTGTCTTAATATGTCTCTGGCAGGCCTTTACGTGGGTGAGGCATTGTAATCGGGATGACAGGCATCTGTAATTGATGCTGCTTACGTGTGGAGGAGAACAGGGTTCACCGCTCAACCATGCAGAACTAGCTTCAGTGCAGATGGGAGTGGGGCCATTGTATTACTTTGGTGGATGACTCCAGAAAACTGGAGAAGAAGAGAGTAGAAGTGGAAGAAGAATACAGAGAAGAGGAGAGCAGAAGAGATAGAGGAGAGAGGAGAAGAACAACAGCTTTGCGATTGAACGAAAAGCTTTTGACATGTTTCCTGCTCTAGTGACAGATCGCCGTCCTCCTTAGCTCAGAAAATGTTGCGACACTAAGACCAAATTCAGACGCAAATTCAAAACTTTACAGAATTTTTTATAAAAAAAATAATGGTTGTAAATCTGAAAGTTAGACAGATAATTTTTGGGTCGTTTTCGGGAGATTTGTCATCGGACAGCAACAAATAGGAAAGTTGTTCTAAACCCTTTTCATAGTCCTCAATCCCTTTGTGGATTATTGCCTTGATTAAGTCTCTGCTACTTTGTTTTTGCCATATCAAATACTTCTCTTAGTTTGGTTGTTTTTCTACTGTAACCGAATACCTTCGGCAGAACTTCCACGCTCTTATGGTTGCCTGCTTTGATGTGCTTATTGAGCTCCGCTCATTGTCTTAGTCAAGTTTTTTTCCCGCCATGTCTTCTTAGCTATCTCACTAAATGCAGCTTTGGGGTAGTTGAAAGAACTGCTATTGTGAGTTGCGCGTTCTGTACAAGAAAGGGCGGCGCAAAGAAAAGGCAGGATTCTCTATCGCGTGAAATGTGTTGGAAGACCATGGAGAGACAGAGAGAGGCGGGAAACGGGCCGAGAACGGTGAGATAAGTCGGACGAAACAAAAAAAAGGTGCTTGATAAAGAAGCTTGCGCTAAGGAGAAAAGGAGGACCGCTTCCCTTGCCTGGACGCTCTGTTTCCCCACACTAGTCAAGCACGGTGGACGCGGCAACGCTCAGCCACAGTCAGCAGCATGTGTGGCCTTATCTGATGCTGGCAGCCTGGCAGTTACAACATCATCCATTTAGAGGGCCTGGCTGAGATGCCAGCGGGAGGCTTTCTGCTGCTGAGACTTAGAGCACATCTCCTTGGCACGTAATGGCTGACGGATAAAGGAGAGGAAATAGGTCGCACACTGTCGTACTCACAATGGCATTGTTTTATCTGTCACACTTGCCTCGTGGGTTACACGCGAGGAAGACGAGGGGATTCAAATTCAGAACCTCCGTTTAGATACAAATGCATGCGAGTCTGCAGGCGGTGATATCTGATGTTTTTTTCATTGCAGGAATAATCTCATAAAACCATGGAGCTGTAAGAATGTGGTTGTGCCCCCCAATACAGCCGGGTGATTGGATTTGGATAATGTAATCCCCGGGAATTTAAATGCAGCTATGGATAGGCAGGTAACATTTTATCTAGAGCTTTTTCTGGCTGGATGACTCCATTGTTAATCTGTGCACACACTTTCAATGTGAGTTTACAAACTACAACTCGTTCTCAGATGAAGACGCACACAGGCAATGGTTGTGAATGTTCCCCGGAGGCGTAAACGGAAAAAGGAAATATACATAAAAATCAAATGTCTTAAAACACACACACACACACACACACACACACACACACACACACAGACAGACAGACACACACACACACACACACACACACACACAACAGCGATGACTAACCGTACTCTCCTGTGCTATACGATGAAAAATTGAAAGAGGAACTTATGCGTCAGGAAGCGAACGGAGGGAAGTGGTTTGAGGACGAGGCCTGTTGAGAGGCCACTGCCAGCGCTCCCCCCATGAATAATGGAGCTGTGAGGCAGGTTAAGGCACTCCTATTAGTCTGAGAACACAGCGCGCCGAGAGCCCAGCAGCAGGCCTGCCTGTGGCCTCACTCTTATTAGGCCAATTAGGGTGGAGAGATGGGAGCAGATGCAGGAGTGCAGACTCACCATGGGGCCCAAAAAGAAAAGACGAAGAAAAAAGAAAAAAAGACGTGGATTCAAATAATCGTATGACTTTTTCTCCGTTTTTTTTTTTTACTTCTAAGGGAACAAGTTCAAGAGGTACATTTTAAAAGTATGTAGTGTGAAGTTCAATGCTTGACTCACTCACTTTCTTTTTTTGACTACACAACTGACCTGTAAATATATGGAGGTCCACAGTGACATTTGTGTGTCTGTATCATAAAGTAAAATGCATCCTGTTGTTTTATTATACTTTTTTTGGGGCAATTGTTGTTATCTTTCATTCCAATGCGCTAATCAAGATAAACTCAGCGCATCCTGAGTAAATTCCCCTCAGCAAACAAGTGGGTCTTTTGGTCTTCTTAGAGGACGCACCACTGCAGCCGACCCCAACGTGGCTGCCAACGCCCCTGTAAAGGCACCAGGTCGGTCCGCAGATTGGGCCTCTCCATGTCAACAAGGCACGCCATCCGTGTAAATCCTGTTGGCATGCGGCCTGACCCCCTTCGACCTTTGAGCACCAGCCAGAACTCCCACGACACAACGTGCTCCTCAAAGCTCAGAGTGACGGCATGACGATGACGGCCGGTCGGAACTGCCGAGGACTCCGGTGTCAGAGGTCGCTCCCTGGTCGACACGCTGAGACGTCGTCATCCCGCATGTAGGAAAACGATGGGAATATCTGGAGCTTGGAAGTGAGAGTTCGAGATTTTGCTCCATACTATGTGCTTCCTCAAGTAAGTTGTGAAAATGAAAAATGTAAATGTTTTATTTTGTCAATTCAGGATTAGTCTATGTATAATAGAAGACAAATTAGGCGATGATGTGGACACATGTTTCAACCCAAACCCATAGAGATGTGTGTGAGTAGCTAACAGTAGATGGACCTGGAAAGCCAGCTCCTTAGTTAATTGAAAATAGTCCGAAAAACTTTGTCCGACTGTAATATTAAATATTCACATCACCATGACTTTCCATAATTGCCATTTGATGGGCACTGTAATTATGATAATGAAGTTTAGGAGCATTAAGTCTATTCTTGGTGTTGCTGAAAAAGGAGCGCTCTTCCATTGGGTCCCTTGTAATCGAATCCATTCTTCTATTGGCATTTTGATTCATGATACTACCACGTCTTACAATGTGTACAAAGACATTCCTACGTCAGGGAAGCAAAACCTAACACTGATATTCACACCATTATCTAGAAATACATGCGATGTCCAATGTGTCACGAAAAATGAACTTTTCGGGCTAATTCGGTGGACATTTTTGACAGACATTAATATTTGATGTTGGTCCTCTCCGCTCCTCTCCTGCTATCCCTCTTCCCTCTGTTTTGATGTCAGAAGAGACAGAAGTGCAGTGTCAAAGTCAAAAAGTACAACTTTACTTCCAGGGCGAGAAGCAGCAGACCCGGTGGTAATAGTCCTCCAATGACTGCTTGCTTGAAACAAACCTGCTGCAATGCATTATGGATGAGAAAGAGAAGGGAAGAAAGTGACCAACCGTATTTGCTGCCATTTAGAATGTATCTCATTGGCATTATTAGTAGCAGTGGTAGTGGTAGTATTTGGGGCACGTCTCACTGTGAATGGTCGATTGAGGCTGCCATTGAGAACATTGTGGATGATCCAGCATCTCAGTTGTTCTGCCTGAAATAGTTCAGGAACCTTTTTCATTTGCTTTCAGTGTTTCATCTCTTCCATCGGGATTCCAATGCTATGCACGTGATGCGTTTTTTATTTATTTATTAAAAGCTGCAAAAATAAGCACTGGTAGGGCTAATGTCAACAAAGGAGCCAGAGCCGAGAGGAATTTCTAAGAGCGTCTGAAAAACTCTCCAGGACGTTGCTTATAAAATATTAGGTGTTCAACCTGTCAGTGAAAGATATTAGAATACATTAGATAGTTTACAAAAGAAATGCATCTCCGAAGTTATTTTCTGGTACAGTGGGCACTCTGTCTTATTTTTTTAGGGGGGGGGGGGGGGGTTTGAAGCAAATAACACAACAACAAACAATACCAATCTGAGTGCTAATACATAAACAGTGAGCCACTTAATGCACTTTGTCTAGGCTCCAGGGAGCTGGTGAGATGATATAGCATCACAAGCTGGGGCCGCGCCAACAAACATTGACGCCAGCGCATATCCGGGGGATTCAACACTATAGTTCCATAGGGTAGTCCAAGTGCACACGGTTACAAAAAAGACACACAGAGCCAGCAAGCGGAATGCCTCTACCAGAGAGATGACATTCATAATGCATATTTTACCTGCATCAGTGGAGGGTTAAAAGGTATAATAGAATACACGGATGCTGTTGTGCGGAATCACAAAGGCAGATTTACAGTGGCAATCATTTAAACCAAAGCAGCGGGAATCCTGACACGTTAAACGATTTCCTCACCGAGATGCGCCCAAAACAATTTCTCGCTCGAACGGTCCCACTCTCCTTCGACGCAATCAGATTAAGCCGACATTGACTGGGTAAAAGGGAGACACAATTGGTGTTGCTACCGTCTTGGCCAGGCATTTACTCCAAATATAATAACAGTCATCTGTGGAGATAATTGTAAGATTGATCTAAACATGCTTGAGGGTTAATGGAAGCCATTTGTTAGATTAGTGCTCCATTTCTAAAATGGCCTCCCACAGGCGTTATTAGGCCTCAGCTCTTAAAAGTTCCTAATGGCATTCTCTGAACTGCGAGAGGGGCAATGCTGAAGGAGGGTGCAACTACCGCAAGCACCATGGAATAGCAGCGTAATAATCAACGCTACTTGGAGGGAAGACACACACACACTCGCATGCTATGAGAGTGTCTATTGACAGCTGTCTTGGGTATTCTTAGAATCCACAGCTCCAAGCGTCTTTGTTTCTCCACGCACCTCCATTCATTGCCAAGGGTATTTTGATGACGTTTCAATGATACTGAACATGAAACGTCAGGTAAAGTTATCCTCACTGGTTTTAGCCTCTGGGCTCCACTCCAGTATGTGATGCTTCCACTATCCCAGTTTCCAGCCAAAGCCACAGCTACTATTCTGGTGTACATGAAATTTTGATGACCCGGCTTCCAGTTTCCCCATCAACCTTTTGTACACACGATCTCACGATGAATAATTCAACAGCAAAGTGAGAGCTACGTCGCCGGTAACAGCAGGTAGCCTCAAAATGCATCGGATCTAGCCCACAGAAACAGCCACCCACCCACGTTCCAGCCTGACACTGTCACAAGCCCTTCCTTCAGCCGGCTGAGGAGCCTCTAAGTCGGACTCCGCAGATTCCTTACCCCCCGTAGCCCCGGAAACCACCATGGAGGAGGTTGGCCAGCGGAAGCTCGGCCAGCACTACGAGGGTGCCAAGCCCAGGAAGGTGAGGTTCAAGCTGGCCTCGTCCTACAGTGGCCGGGTCCTGAAGCACGTCTACGAGGACGGCCAGGAACTGGACAGCCCGGAGGAGAAGTACCCGCACAGCTTCATCGACGGGAAGATCCCCCCGGACCACCTGGAGATGGAGCAGCTGTGTGGCTTTGAGGGCATGCAGGGGGACCAGCAGGGTCAATACCCACCGACAGGTCTCATCGCACAGCGCATTAATGTCTACAGGGGGTCCGGGGGCTACAGGCCACCCGCAGCCAGCGGCGGCTCACCGGAGGGGGATGCTAAGGTGAGCAGCGGAGCACCGCGATATCTGGGGGCACTTTGACGACTCGTGTAACTTTTAAGATTATGTACAAAATATCGAATTAAGCTGGGTGTTTATTTTATTTTTTATTTTTTTTTGAGATTGTGTGAGAAATAGTGTGAGAAATAGACTGTAATGCATCATGGTTAGTACAGTTAAATAGCTTTTGGATCACCAGAGGACCACAAAGAGGCATGTCTCCATTGTGTCACCTCATCAAATTGAGGGACATGTTCACCACCAAAGGGAAAATATCAGCTTTGATCGTCGTGCCATGTCGAGTCCCACATTTTAGATGAAAAGCTTTTTAAATAAATCACAAGCGTCGAGCATCACTGCAAGTCATAAACGGTTCATATTGCTCTGATGAAACTCTCCCTCTGCATGCAGTGACGCCATGCCTCCTGAATAGCAAATGAGAATGCAAAAAAGTCATTAACAAATTATGGCTGTGCTTAAAAATAGGGCCTAGGATTTACACTTGTACAACACGAGCTATAACTGAAAGTAAAATGAATCATTCATGGCTACAGTACGCGGACGATTCAAACTGCCCCAAAACATTCTGGGGTGTCACTGAGAGAGTTTCTTTACCACAAAAGATTCAATTTGATTTAGCAGAAAAGGCATACAACACGAAACTTTAGGAAAATGTAATTTAATATGCATGCACTCCAATAGCTTCAGAACTATGAAAAAGTACAATAAAGTACAATAAGCGTTTTCAAGGTTTTTATCATTCATATACTGTATGTAGGCTACTCAGTCCCCATTTAAGCCTCAGTGCGTTGAAACCGTTTCCTTTCTTCACCAGTATGGCCAGCTGACCTGGCGGCCGCTCTGTCACGGCTCACATGGCATTAGGTCAGAGGTCAAATATGTCATACCTCCTTTCCAATTCCGTCTTTTTCGACCAAGTTAGGTGAGGTTGTACTGCTGTATACAGCCGTATGCACAGCCTACAAAAATGATGTGCTGTTATTTTTTCTCCAAACATTTCTATCCACCCGAGGTTTTCCAAAGTGTGCTGATACAGGTCCATTCTGACTCTTAGACATCGGTCAGAAAAGTAGAAGCTGAGTGCCAGCCCAGGCCAAAATGTCCTCTTCGGGTTGTGAACAAATCTCTCTCAGAGGTAGCTTTACCCTACCAGTGCCTGTGACTGTCTCCCCCCCCCTCCCCCTCCCCTCACCCTACAGTCTCAAGTGTTGGACTTTGGCAAGATCATCATCTACACCAGCAACCTGCGCATCATCCGGGCCCCGCAGAGGAAGCCCGAACCTGCCCGACACAGTGCGCCCCCCGCAGGCCTGGAGGAGCGCCCGCAGGCCAGGGAGAGGCAGAGGGGAGGCAGGCGGAAGACCAAAGCCATCTGTGCCCAGGAGGAGGTTCAACAGAAAGACCATGCAGAGGACAAGGTAATGGCCCCTGACGAGCCACACTGCCAACTCATTAGTCCATCTATGACTTCACCGCTGGCCCATCTTTCTTTGGTCGTTTTTTCACCCCCGTTTCTTTCTTCTTCTTCTAACTCCCTCTCTGTAACCTCATTGTCCCTTTGTTAACTTTCGACGGGGAACAGATAGTGTTGACTCGTCAGTTTTTCATTTTCTTTTTTTTTTCAAGCGGCATCTGCTACCGCTAGCCGGCCAGAACACTCACAGTAATCCTGCTCCTCTCATCTCCACGGCTGATTGGGGGTTGCATTGCCTTTTCTATCCCCTGCTCATCTCTCTGAGTAAATGTTCTCATTTTTCCCGGCCCTCCTGGGAAACTTTCTTGCTCAGCTTTTTCACGACTCTCTTTGTCTTTCTCGACGCACTTTTAACTTTTTTTTTGTTGTTGCTTTTTCTTTCTCTTACATTGCCATTGTCAGGACCTTGAGTTTCAACGTTAGGTTGACCGTCTCCACATATATCACATCTTCCAGCTGTCTCTGACAAACCTCTCCCTCTTCTAATCTGTCCGTCTGTCCCTGTCTCCCTTGGCTTTCCACTCTATTCCACTTAACCCTCCTTCCTACCCTCCCTCCGTTCATCCTGGTATGGCCACCTCTTTGTTGTGTGTCCAGGAGGTGCCCGGCTGCCAGCGGTGTGGTGGTTCGGGCTGCGCCCCCTGCTCCCTGTGCCACGGCAGCAAGCTGTCCATGCTGGCCAATCGCTTCAACGAGTCCATCAGCGCCCTACGCTGCCAAGCCTGCTATCCCCACGGCCTGGAGAAGTGCGAGTCCTGTTCCAGCAAATAGCGTGGGAGCGTCGCTCCTGTGTATGTGTGTGTGTGTGTGTGTGTTTGCTTGTTTGAGAGAGAAAGAAAAGAGAGAGAGAGAGAGAGAGAGAGAGAGAGAGAGAGAGAGAGAGAGAGAGGGGGGGGGGGGAGAAAGAGAGAGAGTTGACCACGTTCTGTACGAAACGGTCCATCTGCGTGTGTATGGTGACTAAGGGGAAACGACCTCTGCGGCTGCAACTTTTCTAAGATGCAAGGCGTCAACTATGGGTGGATAAACGAAGGTGGCCGCGAGGCAGAGTCATCAGTTTGGAGAATAGGGACTATTATTGTGTGCATTGAACGTACGCAACGGTACGCCTACGCCACAGCATTCATGTTTTGTTGGCTTGTTGTTGTTTTCTTTTTGGTCTGCATCTGAGCCGCACACTGAGATAACACAACTCGGCAAGAGTCCCCACCACAGCAGACTTATCACTTTAATTAAAATCATGTAAATCTTTTTGCATGTTATTTGATCCGCCTGAGAAGCGGTTCTATTATGCTTGGACTCACCAGAGAGAACCTTTTTATCAGCCACCTTATATACTAGGGGTAATTGATGCTTTCATTTTCGCAAAGCTTGATAATGTGTAGTCAAAGGAAATGCATTCGTATCAGCGAAGAGCGAGAGACCGGAAATTGAGAGAGTAAGGGACAGAGACGGAGCAGGGGACGGAGAAAGAGTAAGAAGGAGGGAGGGAGACCCACTAATTTAGAAAGGTGTTCCGATCAGCCTAACCAAGGAAGAAGAAGTAAAGGTGTTTTTATTCATCGGATGATTGACTGGGAAAATACAGTATGTGTGATCTTCGTGAGGACTTCTGCTCGATTTGAAACTTTATGCAAAGTCTTGTTTTTAGTTTGGTATTCATTAAGTGTACAATGTTTTTTTACCGGAGGGATATTGAAATATAATCTGAAAGTAAAACTTTAATATATTAAAATGTAAAACTTTGGCTGACGGTTTCTTATTGGCTTTTATCTCAGTTGAGCACACGACACACAAATATTTTTTTATTTTTACGTTTTCTTCCTCTCTGAAGCAAACGACTAAAAGGAAGACTTATTATTTGCCTTTTGTGTGTGTGTGTGTGTGTGTGTGTGTCTGTTTATGTGTGTGTGTGTGTGTGTGTGTGTGTGTGTCTGTGTGTGTGTGTGTGTGTGTGTGTGTGTTGTAGTAGATAGTGCTGCATCAGAGCTTTGAGCTGCTACAGCCATCCTGAGGCCCCAAGGGAAACGCAATAATCCTGCCGGGTGCGGCCTTTCAGCCTCTCACAGCAGTGCCGCGATATTGGCAGTAGAAATGCTCTCATCAGATGGCTGAGTGGCTACCTCCCCACACAGGGTGTGTGTGTATGTCCTTGTGAGTCCCCGTGCACGTGTATGTGTGTGTGTGTGTGTTTGTGTGTGCACTTTTGGGGAAGATAAAGGGGGTCACTTCGTGTGTCCGAGTGTGCATGTGTGTGTCCGAGTGCGCATGTGCGTGTCCGAGTGTGTGTGCGTCTGAAGCTTCCACAAACCGCTATGCAGTGATTGCTCATTTCCCATTCCCAGTTTTCTATGAATAATTTGTATTTATAAGGATTGGGATATTTGAAATCATTTGAAAACCAAGGCTCTCTGCAAGGCAGTGTTTATAATAATAGGTCCAGGTTAACCTGTTGCTCATAATGGCTTAATTATTCCATTGTCAATCACCATTGTTGTTCATTAACATGCTCTGAATTGGAAACTACTAAGCTGTATAAAAGGAATCCATCACATATTTTATTGGCGGGAATAAGCCAAATAGCAAAATGAGGCCGTAGACTTGCTTGGAACGGTCAGACAACGCAAAGAACAGACCCTTAACCCGCCTCATAAAAACACAGGCAAATCTGTTTTCCCCGAGGTGGAGTAATAACACGTAATCGCTTCTCTTTCCTCAGGCAGAAGGCCCGAACAGTGTGGCTCCGAGGCGATAATAGGGTGGGGTGTCAAGACTGTTTGTCTGACCTCTCAGCCTCACGTCCGGAGCGCCGCGTCTGCCGGACAACTCGGCCGGCCATTAGGTTTGGCCTCTGCGGCCTCGCCTCTCTTCTCTGCGTTTCTCCTCGGTGCCGCCGAGCGGGTGGCACGCAGACTCCAAACAATGGACGATTTAATGGGGGGAAAAAAGGCAACTCCTATTCGTCTGCTCTAATTGCTACCCGGCCACAGCCGGTGGTATTTTCTCGGAGAGCAGCGTGGCATTAACTCAGGGCTTTGGGTAGAGACATTAAGAGATAAAAAAAAAAGCAAGACCGTGTAGGCAACCTTTAACAATATGGAGAGTTCGAAATCGACACACTGTAAAGTCACAACAATCTACCCCTTGGGTTGCACCATGAGTTCAATGCAGACACGAATGGACATTTTAATAGCATAATCTCCCGTGCTAATGGTTTAAGGTGAAGCCTTACGTCTGGTTTTAACGGCGTGGTGTATCTGGCTCCCTCAGCTGTGGCACTGACATCTTGGAGTTGCATTTACAGGGACGTTTGGCAGTTGCAGTGTATTTCACTTCTGTGAATATCGCATGTGTTTAAGTGTACCACGGGTTTCTCGGGACGTTTATGCATCTCCCCGGGGAGAAACATAAATAGAGACTGCTCTCACATTCACATTCAAGAGGAACGAAAGGTTTTTGGAATATATACATTTCTAAAACCAATCAACATTCTCCCACCCGGTACTTGGTAAAGCACACGTGTGAAAGCCAATACAAAGAAATTGAAAGCCATAGTGAGATGGGGGGATCACTTTTATCTTGGCGTACTAAAGTTCATTCACACAGAAAAAAGGGTGAGGATGGAAAGGGAGAGAGAGAGAGAAGGAGAGCAGCAGCAGCTACAACCTGTCAGGATTCTCTATCTACTTTGAAGAACTGAAATTTTCCAAACATTCCACTTTGTCTTGTTACGGCAGTTCTGTGGTTGCGTTCAAATGTCAACATGGGTGGGTGTGAAAGAGAGCAGAGCGTGCCAGCGCCCCTGACAGCTCTCTCTCTCTGTCAGACCGTAAAGATCACAGCCGGCTAGCCCACTAGCCTCCCCCAGTTAATTGTTTGTGCCTTTAATGCCTGAAAGGATGTCATATTTATAGATTCCCCCCCCACTGGGAGACAAGGCATGCAGGGCTCCATTGCCGATGGCTAGGGAGCCTTTTTTATCTCTTAAATCCAATAGCTTTTTACTGACAGGGTGACGTGTGATGCTTGATATATGATTCGTAGGTGTGGATTTGAAATATGTCTGATTCCTTCTCATAGATGAACATTGGAGATCTTTTAAACATCAGGCCTGATAGTGAGAGGTAGATTGACGTTTAAAAGAGGCCCAAAATGAGCCAATACATTTCACTGTTGAGGGGAGATTTTTCAGGATCAGAATCAGGATAAAGGTGTTGGCGCTGTGCCGCCACACAAATCCGAGCATTCCAGCCCCTCTCCTCTTTCTCCTTCCCCTCCCCGCTTCTAGTTTACTTTCCCTCCCTTTGTATTTCTTCTCCTCCTCCCCCTACCTTCCCGATCTCTCCCTCCTTTCTACCTCGCCATTTTCCAATCCACCACCCCACAGCCCCCGGTCCTCTCTCAGATCTCGATCCTCAGACAATCTCCCTGACAGCCCTTCTACATAGTGAATTATCATCTACTCACCCTGGAAGTCATGGCGCTGACTTATTACACCCCCCCCCCCCCCCCCCCACACACCCCCTCACCCCCTGCTTTGGTCCCAGTGAATGGAGCTGAGAGGAATCTTTAAGTAACGGTCATTCAGATATCACTTTGCATTAGAGCCGCCCGGAGGAGGACGCGCACAAAGCAGGCCCATCAGATAAGAAGGGAAGGAGCCCACGGATTCAGTTGGCCTCATTTCATGCACACCTGGCCGCTTTGGGACAATGCATCCTTTCACAGGAGCTCTTCCGCCGGAGTTTCGTAATGGGTTCGTTGACACTTGGAATAACTTTTGTGACTGTCCTCCATTTCTGCTATGGCCACTTATGGACTTTCCTTAGTTCGCTGTCCCTGACTGAGGAAGCTTAGCTTGAATGGTTCCATAAGCCTGCGCCGGAAGATAATATTCTCCACATGCAGTGAACTGTCAATGTCGACGTTGACTTTTCACACTTGACAAAAGTAAAGACATTGGGATAATCTTGAAAGGATTTAAAAATGAAACTTATAGTATTGGTTTAACTAAGAGCCTACACATGTATTTAGTTTGACTTGAAAATCCATTTTGGAATTAGAATTTTATTAAGAGATTTCCCAGGAAATATTTATCCTGTAAATATGAAAAGAGAAGCTGACTCACAAGGGTTTGTTTGTCTGTGTTAAGAGGCTAGCAATTAAATGTACACACACACACACACAAACATTCACACAAATTACCGTTATTTCATTTAACCCCAGCCATCGGGGTGGCCTTTTTTCAAGCCGCTGTGCCCATAGATTGGCCCCTCTGCTATCTTTGGAACTCATCGGTAGGCTCTCTCGTGGTGAGGAGGAGGAAATGGGGAGAATAAGGAGCACCAGGGAACGCTCGTGAGTTCACTTGGCCTTACCCCCCTGAGGCTCACGTGGTAGCGCTTCACTCCTGACTCTCTCTCTCTCTCTGCAAACGAGGGAACCAGCAGCCTTTTGCTGACGCCAGGTAAGGCCTGGTAAAGGGGGGATTTCCAGTCTGTGAAGACGTCACAGTTCCCACACTTAAATGTGTGGCACATAGCAATCGAAGTAGCTAAGTCATGCTAACCCCGAACATAAAAGTGAAGTGATGGGAAATAAAAGAAGACAGTAGTAATAAGAACAGACTTTTGCGGGACACAGAGTAGAGTTCTGAAATCTGGGTTTCTGTCGAGGAGGACATGGCTAAAGAGGCACCACTGCACCATTCTTCTCCTGAACATGCCGTCAAAAGCCTAGTCGCCTGATCCAGTGGAGAGATCCTCACTTCCACATTACCCACAGTCATGAATGAAAGAGATGCAGAGACGTGATCCCAGTCCTGTTTGGCGGCGGCGGCAAAATGCGTGCACGTCAAATGAGACTAATTTGCCATCTTTATGAAAACAATTAGCGCAAGCAAATGATTTTTTTTTTTCATGCTGATGTTTATCAACAGTGAAACCACTTTGAAGACTGCAGACAGCTTGTTAGATCCCACTGCTCAGCTTGCTATAGAAGCAATCCATGGAAATGGATTAGACGAGCGTGACTCAAACACATACTCATACATCTCCTATTAGACTGGCCTTAAAAGTTCAACACTGTTTTGTAATATGCTCAGGCTGCCTGGTATGACTCCTATTGTTCTGGTCTCTTAGCCCCATCAAGGCCCTCTCCTCTGGATTCACTGCGAGGTAATGGGTGTTGGCTCCTCAGGTTTAAGCTGGACCCTGCTTTTTATCTTGCACTAAACACCCCGTAAAGCTTAAATCATCGGAAGGGTTTCTCTATAAAAAAAAGGATGCATCCTTAAAAGTGACAGGGGTAAACAGTTTTGTTAGCAATCGGAGAGTGGGGGAGGGTGAGGGTTGGAACACACAGATGCCTGGACTATCCTCTCCACATACAAATGCACAGCAATCATGCCAATATGTATGCATAACGCAGCAGAACTGTTTGTTTTAACCGTCTCTACAGCGCTGATAGCATGGGTGGCACGGAGTCAATTTCCTCTACCTTTTTCTCTTCCGTTTGATCAAAGCGCGCTTGTGTTGCGGGTGTGATGTGATGGCTTTCTTTTTAGGGCAGGATCCGTCAGATCAGAGGGCGCTGCGATACGGTGTGATAATCCATACCCAGAGGATATGTTGCTACAGAAGATGATACGTTTGTCTCGACCCTAATCAACCGAGTGAGTGGAGACGGAGTCATACATTTGGTCCAGACGTTGCACTGTAAAACTCAGCCAGGGAGTGGGACTGAAGAGGGCTCTCGGCTCCTATTCCAAGACACACGAGAAACGTAATTCAACATAGCGTTCTGTGGGGACACTTTTATGCAAAGTGGCAACAGCACAGCGAGAGCATGCATACGTAGGCCCGCTGTAGTTTGGTTAGGCGCTGCAGGAATCACTGAACTGCTAACCCTGACAGAGTCCACCCCACTCTTTATCCATTACCTACCGTAGCCCACTGGACCGCAAACTTCGGTTTTAGAATCATATTTATTCACCCTGGCAAAATTATTATTTTGGATTTTTCTTGGTGGTCTTTGTGTATGCGGTGACATCTAGTTCTGGAATAGCATAAAAGTTCTGACACACCGGAACAGACGTAAAACATACAGCAATTGGACAGTGTGTACTGTATAGCGAATCCCAATGGCAAACGTAGAAAATAGCAATGACTATTATTGTTGCTATGGTTTCTGTGGAAAAAAACATTTATATATAAGATACGAATAGAATAATTTAACCATTAAACCAAGTTCT
This sequence comes from Aplochiton taeniatus, assembly GCA_017639675.1. NCBI lineage: Eukaryota > Metazoa > Chordata > Actinopteri > Galaxiiformes > Galaxiidae > Aplochiton > Aplochiton taeniatus. The sequence continues at coordinate 14,213,517 of CM030177.1, forward strand.
AACATTTTTCTAACAGAGCTATAGCCTAATTGTATTGCTGTTGGCACATCATTGTGGGAAATTGTTTCACTTTTTCTATCCCTGTATGCTATTTGTAAATGTTTTACTGTTTACATTTTGCCATTTACTCTGTGCCTGGGAGATTAATTACACTGGAACTCCTACATGATACATCAGTGTGGCTGCCCCTCAACTAATTACGTGATCCATTCTCAAAGACTCAAATGACCATGCAAAAGGACAATCCCATTTATTATCCGTCCTTTAAAAGAACTAATGACCCAGTGGTTTGCACTTTTCTACTTGACTGCTGTCTCACTCGATAGGTTTTTATGAAGTTTTAGCATTGCTATTTATTCCTCATAATATACATCTGTACTCTATAGCATGAAATATCGAATGTAATGTTTTACAACAGCTTTGTTTCGCAGGCTACCTGAGTAGTGCACTATATTATATTACTGTTATTGCTTAAGCACGCCAATGTTATGCTTCTACATTGTTGTGTATCTCTACTTCCAACAGTACTAATACTTGTTCCATGTGAAATATCACTTTATTATACTGTATATTCTGCAGTGCAATTTCGGAACACATTTTGATCAATTTTGGTTAAGGTTTGCTTTAAACCTACACTTCAAAAATCAAGATGCACAGTTTAGTGACTTTCAATGCAAAGCGAATAGGCAGGTGGAAAATACAGTTAATGTGCTTTTGTTTTCGAGTTTGTGAAACAACAAAAAAGGAAGAAGTTTCAGGCAATACCGAGGCCATCAGGCATCATTACTTCTGTAAGTCTACGACCGAGTATCAATCATGTGAGAAATTAAAAGCTAATTTTCTTTCCCCCCCATCATGCAGAACAATCTGGCCTTTGTCTTGCTGGCACTGTTCAGAGACGCACCACATTCTTTGCTTCAGCCTCGTATTCATATTCTCAAATGAATGCTTCGGTGCACCTCTCGTGAGGGGAGCTAGCAAAGTGTTTGAATTTGGCCTGATAAACGTCCAAAAACCACGGCAACGTGGTTCGGACAGGGAGAGACAGGAGGAGAGTCCATTATTCACTCTTCCCTCCCAGGGCAAAAAGAACATCACCTCATTTACAACGGGGCTGCGAATGATTGCACGCATTAGCAGTGCGTAGTTCGTAGAGTAAACTGCAGAGACCAAGGAACACGAACCTTTCGGTGGGAGATCTTTCACGAAGGAGTAGCAGCCTTGTACTATGGTGGTTTCAGGCGCTGGGGTGCAGAAGCAGTGGTCTGAGACTAAATATGTGGTCTCGCACCATCCCCTCCCGCTGTGTCAACCCACGCGCCTGCCTGGTCAACCGTGCAATTTCTTGATCAACCACAGTGAGAAACACAGAAAGTCTTCAGAGCTCAACAGCTCACTGTCTGAGTTCTTCCTTAATGGAAACTAGCGTCTAGGTTTTTTCTTCAAATGCCCCTGGACACCACTTCTATAAATAAATGTAACCTGCTGTGAGGGAATACAGACAGTCTCCAACTGTCTATTTAATTTGCTCTGTAGATATGGAATGTGTGGCATATTTTATGTCACTTATTTTTATTTATTTATGTATTTCTGACAGCCTAGGACTATTCCTAGGCCCATAATGAGTCCTAAAGGTGGAATTCTTCTAGATGGATTTATATTTTGTCTGATTGGATCTCCAACTTATGCATGATTGTGATAAAATAATGTGTGTGTGTGTGTGTGTGTGCGCGCGTGCGTGTGAGAGAGAGAGAGAGAGAGAGAGAGAGAGAGAGAGAGAGAGAGAGAGAGAGAGAGAGAGAGAGAGACGGAAAGAGTGAGAGAAAGAGATTCTGCTAGAAATAGGGCAACAAGAAAAACAGCATGCCGTGTGCACTAGAGTGTGTGTCTGTGTACGTGTGCGTTTGTGGTTTGCCACCCTTGGCAGGGGCGGGGCAAAGCTCTGCCCATCTGCAGTTTGGTATGCAGCTTCATGGCTCTGGGTGGCTCAACAGACAGTTGATAAATTCCATCCCCCTTTTTTATCGCAGCCTTTAGATATGGTGGGAGATGGAATAATTAGCACAATGCTATTAAAATCGCTGGCTACAGCCGTTCATTGCCCTTGGCAATTGTACCGAGTATGCCTCAGCAAAGTAGAAATAACAATTGAACTCTCGTTCACACAAGTTGATGAGGGGTTTTTCATTTTAATTTCCATCTCTGGTGCAAGGGGAAATGTGCTTTTCCGTACTGTCCGGGTTTCTCCATGGCCCATAGAGAGGCCATCGGGAACGATAAACGGCTGTGGTCCAATGGGTGCGGTGATCCAGCAGCTCTGAGAATCCGGATAAAAATCAATCAACGCTCCATGGAGGTTGCAAAGGGTCTGGAGACTAGTTTCCTTCAGGTTACCAGGCAAGATGAATGTAGCCTTTGCGTTCCTAATCACAGTCCCCTGACTGGAAGCAGTGCAGTTGAAGTGCCTGGGGGGTGGGGGTGGGGGGTGGGGGGTGGATCTCGCAGTTCTGTACTAATAGAAGCACAGCCTTGGGTCAATCTGCTCCAGATTTATTTAGCCACTGAGGTGTTGCTCAGTTTTTTAATCAGCCACAGGAAGTCACCAGAACAATTCTCTCTCCTCGCCGAAGCCGAAGTGTTTGTCACCAGCGGAGACAAAGTAGAAAAGAAGCAATGGCCCTAGTGTGTGTGTGTGTGTGTGTGTGTGTGTGATGTAAAAATGTGTGTATAATAAATGGTTTAATTCCCAAGAGACTGATCCCTTGCACCCTCCACTGATGTAAGACCACTGAAGCACACAATCCCTCTCATCCCTCTTTCCACTCTTTCTTAAGTCCTCTTCACTGATCAGAGGGGGTTTCTAGGACAGGGCCGGCGTGGGCAAGACGCTTTCCACATCTCTAAGTAATCACCTGGGCTACTCAGTCACTACTGCATAGCTTTTCCCTGCATTACATCTTTGGAACTGTGTCTTTTTCGCCACAGGTCTTAGCTTCGTAGAGCAACAACGATTTCCTGACACGGACCAGAGAACTCCCTGTGGTCCAGGATTTACAACTCGCAAACCTGTCATCCCACAAAATAGTACCTCTATCTGTCCCGCCACTGTCAAGATATGACACCCTGTGATACCGCCATGGTACCGGATATGAATATTAATGTAACAAGGCCTTGGCTTGACGTGGTTGTCCTTTCCCCTAAATTGCTGTTTTAATTAAGATATAAAAGGGTCCTCCGTCTCCGACGTCCCTCATTGATTCAAAGATCACGAACGGGAGCAGGGGGGCCGGCGCAGAAAGGAGGGAATGGCCGCCGTGAAACTAATGACCCGCTCGGCCCGTCTTCATTATCCGGGGCGAGGGAAACGCGGAGCGCTGCTCTTATCTCCGGAGAGATTGAACGGGACACGGCGACACCGACAGAGCCCGGCATGTCAAATTAGCTCGGCCCGGGCTGGTCGGCGAAACCCTCGACGTCAGCAGTAAGGGAAGTGGTCGTCTTCAGGGGGGGAGGAGGAGGAGGAGGAGGAGGAGGAGGAGGAGGAGGAGGAGGAGGAACAGTGGAGGCTTTCAGAGCGCCGAGCCTAAGCACTCGTTTGTTTTGAGTGCCGGGCTGCAAAGCGTTCGTTTGAATTGCTGGTTTTCCGCTCGTGTTCGTAACAGGGCCTGGGGTGTCCTTTCCAACACGTCGTCGGCTGCACAGTCCTGGATAGTGAAGGCTTCCACCCCCCTCCTTGTGGGCTGGAGAGCCGGGGGCCGTCATTTCCAATACGGGCATCAGGCTGACTTGGGAACGAATGCATTCACTCTCTGACACATCAAGACACAACCAGAGACAGGCAAATATGCATACTCTTTTATAAATGCACTCGAGGTTTGCGAGTGCGTACACACACACAAACGCACACCAGTAAAGCAAAGCACACGTTGCCCGACCCACTCCCACACCCCTGCCTCTATGGTTTTACATTGATGTAACGTATATGTGCTGCGCGGCCTCCAGCGATCATCAGCTTGTCTGAGCCCTAATAGATAACCTTCTGGGGGTGCGCCAGGAGGGGGGAGCGCCCTGGCGTTGCGCTGCTTTCCGCCGTGCTGTCCCAGCTGTCAGTTAGGATTGGACAGGGCCGTCCCTTCACTTAGCGGGGGGAAAAGACGTGTGAGCCGCAGAGCGCCGGAGAGGCCCTGATAACCGCTGCCCTGCCGGGGATGTGTTCCGTATGCAGGCAGGCAGGTCCGCATTTGATCATCCAAATTGATTATGCTCTTACGGAAAGGACGAGCAGGGTTTGTCAACAGAAGAGTGGCTTTGTCGTTAATACACATGCATCTCTAAGGGGCTGTGCTGGGGAGGGAGGTTGCTCGACGGGCCAGCAACAGTCCGCCCGTGTCAATTAAGGAGATGATTTCACACGAGTGGAAAGATGCCACTTTGTGGACAACAAACCGCCCCGAGCACCGGCGGCACCAGCTGCCGCCCCCTTGGTTCAGCCTCCGGTATTGCAGCCTGTCACATAGCTGTAGTGTAATTTCTCATTAGTTTGGACCATAAAATCTCTCTCCCTCGCTTTCTCTTTGTTTTGGTTTTGCGTTAGATTATACAGACACCCAGCAATTAACATAGTGTTGACACAGCGGATCAGAGTCACAGCTGCTGCAAATAACCCCCCACTGAGAGTGTGCAAGGGGAGGTCTGTCAGCATTATTTTTACATGCAGTTCCTCAGCACCTTTGCCCTTGAACGAACCCTCTGTTGTTTCGACTGGCAGTTTGATATCAGTGTATGTTCAATTGTGCAGAAGACTCAAGGGGACTTGATTTCATTCAGTTACGATATTATCCCAAAACTTTTCCTTCCGGAATCTTGTACGCCCCCCTTCTCCCTCGTCCTGGTTACTCTCTCTCTCTCTCTCTCTCTCTCTCTCTCTCTCTCTCTCTCTCTCTCTTGCCTTCTTCTAGTCTGACTGCATTAATAGGAGCAGAAGAGATATACTTTGATCCCTCTCCTTTAGATATTTGTGTTCTCCATCTTTATGATTTTTTTTTAACATACAGTGTAACAGCTGGACTTCCACTCATCTCCATGCCTCTTTGAAAGTAACTTTTCAATCAGCCCCTAACTTTGCCAGAGACTTTGTCAGATATTTATCGGAATAAAAGGTAATGCCATATAATATTCACATTCATTTTGTTATCAGCACAAGGTTCCTGTTAATGGATAGATAATAGTTTGAAGGCATTCTTATTCATCTTGTTTGTTCCGGTTTGTTTAGGTTGAGCATGTACTGCAATATTTTAGAACCCACGTAAAACAGTAAAGCTATTATGTGGTTTCGAAAAGCAGACCCTCTGTGTCAATGTTTATTAAATGTTAATCCTAAACCTGCCACGTGATGTTTGCGTTCACTCTTGGAGCTTGCGTTGATGTGGTTCTCCAAATGGCCGTCCGTCACATCACCAGTCACGACGGAACCCAGATGGAATTGAACCCCTGTCGCTGCGTGTTCACGTCTGTGCGAGGATACACAGGAATTGCTGCAATTGGAGCTTTCAGCGAAAGTTCAAGAAAGATAACGCAAAGTTGGCGCGCCGCTGATGTAAGCCGTCATTGTGTGTGTGTTACACACACTAATCATTGACCCACGCAATCAAATGGCATATCAATGAGGGAGGCTGGAGGTATTTAAATGACCTGATGTCAAAGTTAGGTGCTGGGCTTGTCCAATCAGGTGATGGGAAAATGCTCCCACCTCCACCCCATTTGCGACCTCGGGCCTGCTAATCTGTTCCATAGGGGATTGATGTATGCTAATCTGTTCCAAAGGGGGATCAATGTATGTGTACTCTCTGCCTCTGAGCATTGTCTCGGACATGTTACGGCAGGGAGCTTAAAACTACTTACCAAGCCCAAACATGCCAAACGGAATTGTATCCACATCTAATAAATGTCATGACGGAGGAGTTTGTCTATTTGAATTAAAGTTGTGGCTTGTGAGGAGTAGGACAGTTTGATCGATAGCCCACTACATACTACGTGGAGATTTAAGTGTTTTGTAATAACCTCCCCTTGAAAATACTGACGACAATGACTTCCTGTTCCACTTGACCAGCACAGTCGATGATACAATGATAAAATCCATCCGCAAAGGCAGCAATTACGGAAAGATGTACGACACAATTAAAATCGTCGAAGCAACAACGCTGGCTTCAAAACTTGAGGAAACTAAATAATTCAATGTTGCTCTTATTATGAATCATTTATCGAACATATCAGCCCGAGCCCCTTTGGGCCTAATGGGACCCTCGATATTAGAGAGCCACTTTCAATCACCGGGCCTCCCTTAATTGGATAAACAACAGGAACGCTTATTAGGCAAAAAGACTAACCCATTAGGAGAACAGAGGCCATTTTGATTCTGCTGTGCTACGCCATAATAGACAGTTCACAGGCACCATGCCACAGTGGAAGTAACCTGCACAGAAATCCAAATCAGTTTGAAGCAAAGGAAAATGTCAGAAGTTGCACTTTTAGCGTGGTTATTCACCCAGACCTTTAACCTGTACGCAATTCCACAGTGCAAAATGTTGCCTTCATTAAAAGAAGGCACCTCCGCTTTGCAGTCTATACTGTATATGAGACACAGACATACATTTGAAGCAGAACTAAATTTATTGTCAAGTCAGGTAGTGGGAAAGTGGAAGATATACTTCAGCCAGATCATGATTTAGTCCAGTCCAACGCATTAATGCTCGCAAGTGGTTTGCAATGCTCTCCCTGCCAACAGCATGGGAAGGCCTTGTGAAGGTCCGCTTTGCACAGTGGACATATCTTACAGGTCTATCCTTTTAGAGGAACGGAGAACCAACTTTGACTCCTTCCATTGTTTAAATTAGTGACACAACAGTTCAGCGTACCAAGCTAATCCCAACTTAAATAATGATTCAGTACATTAACTTTATTACACTTCTGCTAATGCTCGCAATTGAATTACACTGGAAGAAAAGACAGAGACTTCAATGGTGGCAGTTTATGAATCCCTCTGGTCCATAAATCTTACATGGATTTGGGTGTGCTATCCAGCGTAATAGTATTTCTTTTTCTCATAACAACGTCTTGCTGAACCCTGACGGGCGCTCTGGCAATATCACAGAGTATTAATTTTCATAATTCCCTGGCTGCTCGGAGACTTAAACAGATGACGAATGGGTGGAAGTATATTTTTTTTCTCCATGTGAGGGGAAAAGGCTTGCGTTTCAGGCAGAGTGTGCTTCTTTTGTCTTTCTTTGGCCCATGTCTTTCCTTCTCTCTGGCCATTACAAAGCATTGTAGATCGCTCAGCCTTTAAGTTACTGGCCTGGGGAAAAAAAGCAATCAGATTCCGTGACCGCGCCGGATTGGGCCACAGGGAGAATATATTATATACTTCTTTAGGCCCCTGCTCTTGCCAATCTCCATTTTTCATTCCTTTCTGACTCCTCGTAAAGCACGAGAAAAAAAACAAGAGATATACTGTTGTGCGACACACACACAACACACAATAAACACACACACGCAAAAAGAGAATAACACATAAACATGAAAGTACACTGTATATATAATATAATACTCTCTCTCTCTCTCTCTCTCTCTCTCTCTCTCTCTCTATATATATATATATATATATATATATATATATATATACATAGATATATATACATACATATATATATATATATATATACATATACACACCCTGTTTATCTTCAAAAGGCTGGTGGCTTCCAGGCACATACCTGTATTTCTGTCAGAGAAGAGGCAATATGTCACATCTGTAACCATGACTTCGGTTTGCTGCTGCAGGCCTTAAACATGGTAAGATTAACATTGAGCCTACGTTTCGGATCTCGCTGTGTCCTAATAACTGCATTGTACATTTCTGATGGAGACAGTCCCAATCAAAAACTGACCAGGACCAGTGAGAGGGTGTGTTTGTGACGTGCATCTATCGACAGCACACTGTTTAGTGTTCAGAGCTTTTTCCCAAGAGACTTCTCAGTCTGGCCCCAAAATGAAACAAATAAATGGTGCATTAAAATGGTTCGGTTATTGAGGGAAGACCGAGAGGAAGGGAAGTAGAGAGACAAAGTTAGAAAGAGAGAGAGAGAGAGAGAGAGAGAGAGAGAGAGAGAGAGAGAGAGAGAGAGAGAGAGATTGTTGGCTGGCTGATCGATTGCGGCTTTATTTGGGGGATATTCAACAGAGGTGGAGATGGAGCGAGTCTGCAAAACTACAAACCCAGTTATGTCTGGCGCAGCTCATACTTTCAGACTTTAGGGAGTGCCAATACAATACACATTACTCTTTCAATAGGAAAGTTGGAAAATTGCTTTTGAAAATGCAGAGGCATGAGCACAGCCAGCCAAGGCACAGTGTATCTGCACGTCATTGGATTATGAGGCCTGGGATAGGAAAAGATCTATGGATCAATGCGAATAAATGTTACTTGGTGGATGAAGCTGTGCTGATATACCATGGTCAATACCAACAAAAGACAACATCATTTAAAAGTCCATATTATTAACAGGTGGTTGAGGTTGAGGTTTGTTCGTGTTTTCAAAGCCACATTGATTGTGGGTGGTGGAATCCGATGACAGTGAATAGCAGACATTACTTTAATCTCTGACTCCTAAGTCGAGGCTAAACCTCTCTGTCGGCCTCAAAATATGATTCTTCAGCCACCAGTGGTATGAACTGAATCGACCAAGTGCCCGAACACGTTGAGACGTATGATTAGCCCAGAGAACACACGGCCATGGCTGCCAGCTAGCTGAGTGCACGAGACATACTCCTCGTGGTATTCTCGGCACACACTCATATCCACCATCTACCGATTCGGGAATCAAACGATCGCAGTGATCTCTCCAGAAGCCTCAAAGTGAGGCGGTGGGAATAGGAGTCTGTTCAACCGAGACACACTCGCATGGCCACTACAGGTGTCAGACTATATCCCGGTAATGCTGGAATTAGAAGGGCATATCGTTCCTGCAGAGAAAAAGGAAGGTGACAGCCCGCTGGAAGATATGGCCGCTAGAGCACCCAATTACTCAGTGAAACCGACCATGAATCCGAATCTTCAACAGTTTTAAATGGGGATTATAATAGAGTTTCCGAATCCGGGTTTTCCCATTGCCATCAGCTACCTCACAATAGGAATTTCAGCTCTTTTATGAGCCTATTAAAACTGAGCAGCAACAGGCTATAAATCCCATACCCCTCATAAAAAAGACGTGCTTTTTTTGTAAGTGTTTGTCTTTCCTACACTATCTCCATCTCTCTCCCACACAGCTCTCCCTTTCTTTCTTGATATCTCCATCTTTCTCTCATCCCCACCACTCTGTGATTAGGCCTTGTGTTGAATATCCCCGTCATTCCAGTGCTCCTTAGCGAGTAGATACTGTACTGATCCAGAGTAGATACTGTATAGTGTAGGCTTCAGGGTATGTCCCAATACCCACTACCCTACTATTTAGTAAGCCAGAAAAATATTTAGTTGTATGTCTGATGCAGCATGCCAAAATACCAGGATGCATTTGGTCTCATTTTGCATATGCAAGCCAGCATGCTTTCTTGGTAATCTGACCCACAATCCTCTTCAAAGCGGAAGATACGTCACATCCGCTGAGCCGTCTGAGCAAGAGGGTCAAAGTTCAAGGTGTATGACAAAGTAGTATATCCCAATTGTATGCTTGCATACTTTGTAAGGGCAGCTACAGTGCGTAGTCAATATTAAAAGTAATGTGCGATTTGGGACATAGTGATAGTCTTAATACGCAGGCACCAGAATGTCCTCTTCACTCTGATAGAAGAGGCCTACCTGTTTGGAATGTAGCAGGGTGTGCATGACGCTTTCAAGAAATAAATATTGTGCCATTTCAATGTAATATATACCATAATGTTAATGTCGGCATGTACTCCTTAATGCAGTTTCTTCATGCAAAAACAGAACATAAATTAATCTATTTAGGTTTATTTATTTCCCCCACAGAACGACGCACTCCTTATCAAGAAAAAAGCTATATTTTTAGAAAACCTCTTTTTCGGTGGTGCTGCCGAATCATTTGCGGTTTGACTATCGCATCAGAGTGCACGGTGGAAGATAGAGCACGTGGTGTTTCAGAGCGCTTGGGAAGTATTCTGCCATTCCGGCAACATAGACATTGCTTGGTCCTGTCAAGGGACTCCCTTGAATTATTCACAGAGGTAGCTAGTTAGCATAGCTCAAAATCCATCAAAGTTAGTCACATCCAGTCGTTAATGCAATCCTTCCACAGCAATAGAAAAGCCCTCAGGGGTTTGCTAAAAATCTGGACCGGATTCAGAATTAAAACGGATCTCTCAATACTTGAAACAAGTGAGCAAATTAGCACTGAATAAATCATTTGGTGGCTGCAGAAAAAGGGGCCAAGGATCAGAGGAAACCGAGGGTGATTAGATTTCAGAGATGAAAATGAGTTTGAATTGCACCAAAAAAAAACGTCCTAATTTCTTCACCTGTTAGGCACTGTACCAGCACTGTGACCTAGGCGACCCATGCATCTCCAGTTAATTCTCTCCAGTCAGAGTCAGACGTGATTAGGTTTAGAGACGCTGCGCGAAAGGCAATTATACCGCTGGATGAATTCAATATTTGACTCCATCTGAGGCGGCTGCTACTGAGTAACACAGGGGCTCTTCGTTTAGGGATGCATTGTTCCTGGATAGAATGTTTCTGGAAGTATTGTCTGCCAAATCTCACACCAGATCTAATTGTTGGTATACACACTGTGGAAATAATCAATTTAGCGATTTAGCTATGATATTTTAAAATAGAATAATGGTCGCCCTAAAGTAGTACTCTAATATATTACTGCTAATATAAAAGATTGGTGCTGGGGTACTGCAACATTAGAAGTTTTCTTGGGTTTTGGTTTAGGGCTTTTTAGGAGAGAAAACAGATACGATTGATTGAGGAGCAAAGCAATGTCTACGGTTCAGAAACCATGAACACCCCCTTGCATGTCACTCAGCCATTCCATTCTATAGACACAGTGTACCGCATAGAAAGATAATCAATCACATTGCTAATGGCATCCATCACTGTTGTTAGTGATACCTCCAGGATGCTCCCTGTTGAATACACTTATTCGAAAGGACTCACTTATGCTTGCATATATGTATGCTGTAGGTGCACACACACACACACACACACACACACACACACACACACACACTCATTCATTCTCACTTTAGCCACAAACACACACACATAATCACACACCTACACTAACGTCAATTCCTCCATGTGACCACACATGCAGGCATTACTCCACCTCTCATACAGTCAGGTGACCACCGGCGTTTTTTCTCTCCCTCTCCTCGTGCTAGGACCAATGTGGACGCTTTTGTCCGTCCAAACTGGCCATCCATTTTCAATCTGTGGCCTCCTCCCCGATTCAGTGACCAGTGAGCAGCAGCTGCTTCCCTCCAACGCGGCGTCCCCCTCCAGCTCCCGTCTGCCGCCCGCTTGCCTGTCCAAGAGAGGTTGGAGAGAAGCCCAGCAGAATGTTCACTGGCTCCTCATCCACTCCTCCATGGCAGATTTTATCCAGCTTTCTAAAGATGAGCACCTTCTGTGCGGTCATGGAGCTGGCTGGTGGCTGACCTCAGGGATGTCGATGATAATGTCTCTGATCGGGGAGCCTGATTTGACGATCCTGTTGTCAGCCAGTGGATGCCTTTTGATGACAAGCATCAAGGGAGTACGTTATTATTGCAATTGTCAAGGTTTTCAGGGATGCAAAGTGCAATGCAAAGTAACTCATGCATAACAGTGATGGATTGCAAGGAATTTGCAGCTACGGCTTGACTTATTTCCAAACATGGGAAATAGTGTTTTCCATATTTTTATATCTCCAGCACATGACATAAATGGTCTGTGTATGTTAATAGTTTCTGAAATGTTTAAAGAAGTCAACGAAGCAGAAAGCTTTTTCCTCGTCCCTGTCTTTTGGATTTTTCGCTTCAGAAAAGCTTAAACAAACGGAACATATTTTTTATATTCTGCAGTAACTTTTCTCTCGTCGGATTATCTTTCTTTGTGAGTGGTTTGGGTCCCGATGAGTCAACTTTCTGTTGTGATCAGATCCAAACCAAAAGGAGAGAGTCTCAACTGGGAACCATCATCCTCCATCTTTATCCTGACATTAAGGAGTCAGCCAGTGAATATACCTCCTAAGATTATACTTTCATTTGCTCTCAAAGGTCTCCAAAGCTTTCCTGGCGTGAGGTAATCTGTGAACCAGCTCTGACAGCTTCATTATCAGGGGCTCTGAAGCTACTTGGAATGTAAATCAGCCGTACAATTACAGAGATCCGTCGCCCCTTTTGGTACCGTATAGGACAGCCTTCAAGCGGTTTTAAGACTGTTAAACCGGCATGTTCTGATGTCATCGTGAATAGAAATGATGCGACTATTCTGACTGATTGATCGTGATTAGTATAAAACAATTTGTGTCTAATTTTGCTGCATCTAATTTTGATTATCCCTAATGTGTAATTACCGACATCCATGAGTCTAATCCTCATCGCAAACCCTGACTTGACCAATGTAATCGAAAAATGGCAAAAAAAAGACTTGGGTGGTTTTGGTATCAGTTAACAGTTATTCGACACATGCCATAGTGGCATTAAAATGTGATCACAGTTGACGTCAATAGGATTATACGTACACTGTAGATTACAATCTGAATAACGGATATAGAATACCAGTTGTGCTCAAAGCAAAAATACACCCTGGTAGCTCGATAGACAGAGAAACTAACAACAAGGACTAGCCAGAGTAGAGCAATGTAGTGATTCAAAATAAATCCGTACCCAGTGCGTGCCATATAGCATTTAATTACAGGTGACAAGTGTTATGGAAAGTCAGTCTGCATAATAGGTCGCATGAGTATTCGAAATATCATGAAGGAACCATTCTACAGATTACACAGCAAATGAAAAGACTTTCAAAAAACGACATGCTGGGTGTATACAGCTACAATGTGAGTGAAGAACTTAAGGGCGGAGCCCTTGGATTTGTAATGCCTTACTGATTTCCCTAGAAGCACTAGATGCCAGGAACATGTACAGTAGTGTGAGGAGTCTGGTCGAAAGAAATAAAGAAATACACCCACACCGCATGCTGAAACCAAACTGTTGCTGAACAAGTTTCAACTGTGACATTCCCTGAAATGAAAGCGAGCATATTTCTAGCCCGATAGTGCCTCCGTGTAGCACTAGACGCAGGGCAGACTTTCACTTCAAACATTACTGAATGTTATCATAGTTTTCCCTCTGACATCAATACACTATGAAGTCACCGTGACAACCAAAGAACTCCAGTTCAAGTGCAGACGACACAAGCCCTTATCAGTATTCTGGACTTAATCCCCTCGAGCGATCAAGGCCCCACTATTCCCAGGATGGAAAGAGTACCCTGTCTCTTTCTCCTTTTGCTGTTCACCCTATCTTGCCTCCATCCCTCCGCCTCTCTTTAGCTAGGTATTTCACTAGGGAGTCAGATACAGGGAAACCAGGTCAGTCTTCTAGCTCCCAGCTCGGTTCGCGGCTCTGTTCCCTTTAGCACATTCTGGGGGGAGAGGTGGGAGGTGGTATACAGGGGGTTCCCCTCAGTGACACCTATGGCCCCTCCCTAAGCACCATGAAGGAGATTTGGCGGAGCATTTCCTGGTCCAGAAAGTTACAGAAAGTTACCCCCACAGAGCTATGGTAACTTTCCTTTAGATCTAATTTAGAGTATTGTGGCCTTTTTTGTTTTTACGTTACCTTGCATGACGTACAGTACATGTTCTGTACATTTCAACGCATTTATCAGACCTGCATGACAAAAATGGTAAATGAAAACAGTCTCTTTTAATTTCCTATATAACTTGGGTTTCCTCATTTAACATGATTGGAATGAAATGAGTGTTTGACAGTTGTTTATATGATTTGGTAGTAATTTGCATTGTAGTCTATTTCATCCTTTGAATAGCTACTGGAAATTTGGTCGGCAAAATGTATTCCGCTGAAAATGTGGATCTCGGATTTACAATTGATTTTGCTTCGACATAAGTTTTAGAGCCATCATGAAACGTTCAAACAGGTTCCGAAAACCATTTGCAGTTGCCAACTGAATCCCAAAAGAACATCATCCGCCTTAATACATTTAGCCTTGACATACCAAATACTAAACAGATTCATGGGGGCTGAGTTACTTGGTCTTTGATGGCAAAATGAAAGGCTTTGTTCTCTCTGATGGGAAACAAAAACCTGCACTTTTTAGTATTCTGCACTTCATTCGGTCTGTTTCTCCTCTCTCTCTCTCTTTTCTCTCTCTCTCTCTCTCTCGCTCTCTCTCTCTCTCTCTCTCTCTCTCTCGCTCTCTCTCTGGTGGGGATATTTCATTCCCATAGCTTACTGCATCATTTTGGTTCTTGCTGCCTATTTCTGGAGGAAATAAAAGGGGAATTTGTGACAAGAAGCGTAAACAGTGGAGCGAATGCAAATGGGTTTTGAGAGCCTGTTGTGCAGCTTGCTTGTGAGGGCGCAGCACAGCACAGTTCAACAATGTTCAAAACTGATCAATGCAGCACAGTTCAACACTGAACAGCACAGCACAGTTCGACACTGAACAGCACAGCACAGTTCGACACTGAACAGCACAGCACAGTTCGACACTGAACAGCACAGCACAGCTCAACACTGATCAACACAACACAGTTCAACACCGAACAGCACAACACAGTGCAACACTGAACAGCACAGCCAAGCACAGCACAGTTTAACAAAGCAGATCTGTAAACCCCTAGACAGACAGCTGAAAATTCCTGTGGCTGCGCTGCACTGTAACATGTCAAGTCACCAGAGAAAAAGAGGAAGGGAGAGAGAGAGAGAAGAAGGGAGATAGATGAAGAGAGAGAGAGAGAGAGAGAGAGAGAGAGAGAGAGAGAGAGAAGAGGCCAACAGATGAAGAGAGGAATTGTTACACTATTGAAACATCTACATTAGAACCCGTGCGGTTCGATATAAAATATATGATGCAAGGTAAAAATGGAGAGACAGGGCCCAGGGAACATGGGCTTCAGAGCTACCTCACAGGATGTCACAAGGTGCAGTGGAGAGGGAACTTTATCCTTCTTGATCAGAAGGAATACCTTACACTATTACCCTGTCGTGTGTCTGTAGCCAACATGCTCCATCACAATAATTTCTCTGGATTTGTATGGCGTATATCTGCGCTGTTGATTTGAAGTGAAGTCAAATGACTTTGATGAAAGAATGGAGGTCGAAATATCAATGGCCCCTCCGATATGTTGCCACATTCCCCCGGAAAAGTCGTCATGCCTGGGCGCGATAATCAAAGGCGACACAAAAGAGTTGTCCTTTTTCAACCGGAGTCATTAGCAGCAATCACCCCCGGGGACTCTTAGTCCTCGGTCAGCCGAGCAGCTTCTAATCACTCTCTCCACTCCGAGGCCCGGCCGTGTCGGCTGGATCACTGTCAGCCCGCCGAGGGGCGTCATGGAGGGCCGGCGTGGTTTCATGCCGCTGCGCTGAGTGTGCTTTTAATCAAACTCCAGCTCTGTTTTCAAGAAGAAACGCAATGCAGTAAGACAGCGAGTCGTACTTGCAAGGATGGAGTGACACCCACAGGAATTAAGAATAGTTAGAGAGTCACTTTGGGCAAGCTATGTGTCCAATTATTTAGTTGATAAAAATGATTCCTTGTTCATGAAAGAATCCTTCTTATTACGCACATCATGTACCACTACAGAGTATGTTATGTCCTGGTACATAATTACAGGGGTTGGGAGATGGCCTCGGTATTATTAAACCATAATCAGACAAACTTGTGTGTTGCCTTGCACATAATCGGATGCCAGCTTGTGTAATCCTTCTTGAGATGTACAGCAATGAGTCGTTGGCATGGAAACGGTTTCCTGACAACATGCTGACACGCCATCTCCGCTGGGGTCAATCGAGGCTGCGTAATTATGTAAATGACCGTGGTGATGAGGGGACTAAGGTCAATCAGGGTTTAAAGGGTTGTTGGGGCGGATCACTGCTACTGCTGGGGCTCAAAGATCCGTCAATGTCAACATCCAGGTGGAAGGGAGGCTCCCCTACTCCCGCATAAGGGAGAAAGCCAACTCATGCCCGTCCATTACAATCACTGGTGATAGATCGAAAGGAAGCGGGGCAATTTGTGACTGTAACGTGTCACAGTGAAACATTCCATTAAAATCTTTTAAAAATATATGAATACATTAGCCTACTGTGCAAAAGTTTTAGGCGGGTGTGAAAGAATGCTGGCAAAAATGTGAAAGCAAAGAGTGGTCACAGCAAATATTGATTTGATTTAGATTGTTCATTTGTTCATTGATAAAAACAAACACTTAGATTTTTGAAAGCATTCTTACTTACACACCTGCCCTACACTTTTGCACAGTCCTGTATATGCAGTATCTAAGGAGGTGATTCATATAGCCCTTCAGTGGGTTAGCAAGAAAATACATTGGGTTCTCGTGAGGAAGTTGCGTGACAGTTGAATAAGTTCATAAATATGCATGAGTGCTAATATTGGTCACATCCAGCTACAGCAGCATGCTGGTTGGAGAGTGCACCTCTGCCACGGTTAGTGTATTACGTTACAGGAGACATGGAGCCGGAGAGGCTCCAATCGAAGCTCTTTTAGTGACCTTGCCATCTCCAGACTGCTGGGCACAAAGCTGACACAACACAGGCCAAGACGCAGCAATTGAAGCCTCCATCTGTTTCCACTGTCTGCAAACAGCCAATATTTACCCAGCATTGTAGTCTATCCCCTCTCTCTCTCTCAGTCTCTGTCTCTTTCTCTCTCATGTTTAAAAATATTAGTTATGGGACTTGAGGAGGGTTTCTCCATGGAGCTGTTTATTTATGGGCCCAAGTATAGTTCGAAAATAAGAAGGCCGTGCTGTCTAGAGTAGCCAAGTTTGCCATATGGAAAACAAAAAATAACTGTTTCCTGGGACAGGGGTCAGTGGGTCCTGTGCAGGCGATGAGGGGTGTGTAGGCTGCTGTCTCAGGATTGAATATGGATATTATAGACTGGTGGGGGACCTAAAAAACCTTTGCTGAGATGTGGGGGATTGGGGAATGTTTAATGTTCTGTACAGAATGATGGGAGCTTATTGATCATTGTTTGAAGATGTGTTGGCTGTTTAGTTTGCTGATATTTTTTAAAATGTAACCTTTATTTAACCAGGCATGTTTGAAACCTAAAGGAGTGCATGTTTTTTTTCTTCTTCATTGCCCCCCCTTTCTCTCCTGAAACAGAGTCTCTTTTTGCTATTTTTTTTCTCGGTTGCTTTTTGTAAATAGCTTGTTTGGCTGGTTAGAGCGGTTGACTAGTCTTTGTGAAAAGGAAGCAATGCAGCAGAGAGCAATAAAGCGTTTTTTTTATTCAAATTCTCCTTCTCTCTCTCGCTCTCCCTCCCTCTGTCTGCATCTCAAGGTTGTTTTCTTATTTTGCCCTCCTTCCCCTTTCTCTTTAACAATTTTCATTGTACGTTCCACATTCTCTCTTTCTCTTGCTCGCTCCACCTCCTCCTCAGTCAACGGTGTTCTAATCCGCAGGATTCGCCGTGGGACCACACACCATTTTCTGACCCGCCACACTCGAGGCTGCAGGCAGCAAACACGTTGGTGGTACACCGGTCCAAAGAGACCCAGTGCTGTTAAATCACTGAGTGGAATCTGCAGGTCCATGTAAACACACAAACGGAAAACACACCACTATTCAACCTGTGGGTCTCTGATTTTTCTGTCCAGCTCTGCCACACACCAAGAAATAAAAACAGTGAGCGGGGAGAAAGAGAAGAAGAGGGTGGGGGAATTTAGTTTTTTATGGACAATATAAAGGAAAGCTTGTAAAAGTGACTGTGTTCACAGGCACGGCTGATATGCATGCAAGTGGCAGGCACATATGATAAGGCCAGTGCTTCTTCAGTCCCATCTCCTTCTGTGACTGAAGCTCAACCGCCTGTGAACGGTAACCTTATGATTGGAGTCTTCAACACAGGCTGGAGACGGGCGCTCGGAGTGCTGAATTGAGCGCTATCCAATCAAATGGCAGACGATCTCCTTCACACAAATTTCCCCCCTCTAGATTCCTGTGCCCCTACGCCTGTCAGAGGCGGCGTCACCGTTGCCCGCCTTTGGCGGCCGTGGGAAATCGGTGTGGAAAGTGACATTCCTAGTCCGCCGACAGAGACCCGGTGTCTCCCGCACCACAGGGGTTCAAACAGCCTTGTGCTCTGCTCCAACTCCCCCCTCCACTGGGCTCTGTGTCACATGACATATCCGGGGTTTTCATGGAGACTGCTTCCCTGTTGTAATGGTCTCCAAGAAGAGGGATGCCGTTTCATCAGGTATGTTGCTCAAATCCTACAAGCAAAATGGCCAACTGAACGGCCTGCTTGTATAATTAAATGGTCTGCCTTCATTTAACATTAAGATGGCAGCCCATAAAGGTCAAAGATCAAACCCGTTAACCTTGTGGGTCTCGGATTAGTAAGCCACCGACACTTCCCTGCTTTAATAGCACAATGACATCTCATCATGTCAAGCCTGGCTAAGGGCAAAAAATCCATGTAGTTCATAGCATAGTAGAACATAGCAACCGCTACATAGGTGTGGATGACCAAACTTGAAGGTGCTCTAAAGCAAATTCAGAGATTTCTTTTTAAGCACATTATGCATGTTAGAAAATAATAACTGAAAACATGTGAAAAGACTGAACGATTTAGTGCCGAATTGTGGAGTTAGGCCAGTTTTTCACCGTGTGTGTCCCGTATTTTTGGGCAGACCTTAATGCCACATGATGCACTGCGACCCCTTCCCTAACACTACATCAAGACTAGACCGCGTTAGCATCCTGCTCACTTACTAAGTACTACAATGCTATGCCTATCACAGCCTATCATTTGCTAGCTATGCCTTCTTTCCCGCGAATGGCCATGGTTTGAGCGCCTTCAGCGGACACGCCCCGAGCGTTACAGAACAGAGACTGCGTATTTTTTCACGATTTTGAAAAACGAATTTTATATTTACTTGCTGTTTTTTTTTTACTGTTCAAACTTGACTGGGTGGTTAATAACATATTTCTCTGGTGTGTGACAAACTCAGAACACATTTAATATCACATTGCAGCACCTTTAAGTACACCGTTTATTTGGTTTTGGTAAAAGGGGAATATGATTGTAGCTAAAGAGTTCCTGGTGCCTTTGAAGTATCTTTGTCATCCACCGTGATTTCCCTGCGGTTGTTTTAATGAGTCAGCGTCAATGAGTCGGCTCATATTTACTCATTTACTTCATTCATTAATTCCAATAGACAAACAGGGTAGATTACATAGCTAACTGGTGTTTCGCCTGATATATTGTTTGCCACTCCTTAACCCCCACAAATTGGTAGTTGTATTGTGGATGAATTGACCCCGTTTAAAGGGGTCACAGCAACAGTAAGGCTTGTGAATGGATACTGTATGTATTGTGAAAGCCGACCGGTTTAGATTTTAAATTCCTCTACAGTTGAGCTGAGTGCCCTAGGGGTGGGAGTCTAGGCTGAAGCCAAGCTGGGTCTTCTCACCCCGCTCTTCGATCTTACAGCCTGGGCTCTCTCTTAGTCTCTCTTAGTAACACTTACCTCAAGACGTGTGCTAGCAACGCACTGAACCAACCTTATTTCTGGCCTTGTTGAGGGGTGATAGTGATTCAGTGGCTTCGTTGTCCTTCTGGCTATGCTGAGGACCGTGTTCTAAGGACAGTTGTAAAACATCTATTTGAACGAGCTACTTCATTGTTTCTCAGATACACAGACGGTTAGAACAGAACAGTATGTCAACCCCCAAGCTAGTGCAGCATCATGCCATTCCTTTATCACATAAAGACAGTTTCAAGGTTCATATAGACAGAAGAAAAGGTGCATACAGTATATAATGGTGTATGAGTTACTGCTCTATGAAAGACTGTCAGCCTGTGATTTTAACGAAGCTGGGAGAGGATTTGAGTGACATATGGCGTTTAGGCGCGTATCACATCATTATACAGCTCTAAAGTGACCGTATCAAAATTCACGTTCAGTCGAACAAGGACACGTTAGATTTTTACAACGGCTATTCCGTCAGACGGCTGAGTGAAATGTCTTCGCGTCTTAGTCCGCATCGACAGCCATCACCAGTCTGTGCTTGATTGGACCAGATGGCCAGGTGTTGCGGTGTAGCTCTTCCTTCTGGTATGCCTCTCTAGGTCATCAAAATACCGTGAAGAACGGGCAGCGGCGTGGCATCCGGGTCCGTGTGCAAGTGGACAGGTTAGATGCCCGGAGTGAAAGGTAATACATGCAGGGATATCAAGTGGGAAATGTGTACCCGTATAGAATCCCTCCGTCCAATCAATCCATCTTATTACAGGCACTCGTTGCATGACAGTCTGTACAACACCAAATTTTCAATCCGCCGAATGAAGAGCGCAAAAGGCTAATCCAAGGAGGCAGAATGAGTTTAAGTTAATGCGTTGTTCGAACGTGGAACATGTAAATTTGGGCGGTTTAAATAATTACAGTGGTAGGCATTGTGCAACCTGGTTGTATGAAGGAATCCCATGGTAAATGTGTTCAGTCATTTAAAAAAAAGATATCCTCTCCCAGGGTGTAGCACAGTGTACGACATAAAAACTAATATATTTGATATTCAGCGGGGAAAAGAAGAGGGAAAACATTTGGAGTATACTGCCTGAGGTGTGATTTCACGATGAAACTCTCTGTGGGAACCGTCTTAAAATGGAAGCATGCAGAAATGACACCGGCCCACCCCTTCCTTCCACTCGGAGGCTTGAGGCACATTTTCCTATTAAACGTGGTAAAGCAGTGGCAGGAGTGAAGCCATCCTGAGCCTTACCATTACTCTTTCCTCTGAACATAAGAAATATGTTACGGAGAGTGAGAGAGAGAGAGAGGGGGGGGGGGGGGGGGGTGAAAGTCTTACAGAGAGTTACACAGAAAAGGGTTACTGAACAGGTTAGAGTCATATTTCAACAGCTGTGCCTGTGTGTGGGAGGCAACACAGAGAGGAAGTAGTAGAGCAGGTCAGAAAGCTTTGGACTTTATCTAGCCATAACCCATCCACATGGTTGCCATGTACTCCTCAAATGTGCCAGACATATTCAACAGCTATAGCAAAAAGTCAGTACGTCTAATATTATTTGGGGGCTTGCAAAAAATTTAAACCACAGAATCAAACGTTTTAGTATGTTAAGTAAGTTCAAAAAGTCGCTGGCTTTGTGGAAGCTGTGAGGGAGACTACATCAAACGCCCTCAAATGAGGAGCTTCATGCCATCTCAAACTGAACCCAGCAGAAGGGAGCTACTGTGTGGTAAACAAGTCATGTGGAAGGCTAATCCCTAACCCAATTTGCAGTAATAATAATATAGAGGTTGTGCACTGAAATGATAATGAAGATATACAAAGATGAAAACCTTTGGTATCACTATAGGTCAAAAAGATGCTGGACTGATTGCTCAAGCCGGAATGACTCCAGGGAACCCAAACAAACAGCCAACCAACCACTTATCCATCTCTGTTAGAAGTGTGTGTGTGTGTGTGTGTGTGTGTGTGTGTGGGGGGGGGGGGGGGGTATGTGTGCCTGAGCTCGTTTGCGTGTGTGTGCTTGTGCACGTGTGTGTGTGTGTATGTGTGTGTGTTAGAAGTGAAGCCATGGGGCTGGGACAAAGAAAGGCTTCTGTTCTTGTCCTCTCTGAGACATCTGTTTTGCCAGGTGTGTCCCATACTGACGCTTTAAGAGGTGTCCCTGAGGTGCTTTAGCTGTTAATTGATAAGACTTCTGTGGGGCTATTGAGATAATTATAACTTTAATCTCAATATCCCGCGGTGCACAGGAACATTTTTTAGGTTATCCCATAATCAAGTACCCTTGAATAAAATATAATTATATTGTTCCAAAGTGACCATAAAAAGTCCCATTTAGTAGAACAATGAAACATTACCTTTTTTTTACAATGGAGTGGAAATGTCTTTAGTCTCTGAGTCGGCTTGAGTCATTTGTTTTTGTCTCGGAGACAGACCTTTGTCTAGTTCCGGCAGCAGATTTATCATTTGGGATAGGCATTTTTTGCAGACCAATAATTCTTGGTCAACATGTCCAATTACTTTTGGTCAGTTAAAATGGCGAGACTGTTTTATTTCTAATTCCATTTACTGGAAAACAAAGCCACAACAACAACAAAAATGTTTCTGTCCAAATAGGCTCCAACATAATAGAACATAAACACCTCTCTGTTAGTACGCATTCAATCACAATCTTTGAGTTTTGAAGAAAGGTCTTGTTTTATCTTTTCGTCTGTGCTCTTTTGTTGGCTAGTTGCTATCTAATTCCAGGACCATCATTGAAGATAACACCCGTTGAAGAACATATCTTCTTAACATTTTCTATTATATTGACTGTGGGACAGGGGGACGGGAACCCGTATATGTGAATGAATAGAATTGTTCAGTGAACCTGGTCCTCTTTGCCTTTTCGGGATAGGGACATGCCTAATTCATGATCCTCGCTGTTACCTCCCCCAGGAGGGGCTGTTCTTTTATTGCTATTTATGGTGTAAGGTCTTTCTGCGAGCCCGCTGACAGCTTATTCAAAGAATGAGCCCTGCGATTGTATGCTGCTGTGCAAGAAGCAATAACGTATTTGTCATTCACTGCCAAACCGAATGGACTCTGCTGTTGATCTTTTTGGCGTCCCATTTTCTGTACAACAAAGCTAGAAATATATACCGCCTTCTTTTTTATGGCAGGTATATTGTACCTTTTCGTATTTGGAATAAGCACAAGTTCTTATTACGGTACATCAGTCATAGAGGAATTCAGTCATGAATTCAAAGCTGTTCATGTTGACATGTATAAATATGATAGGAACCGAATGTCCTTAAAAAACGCCTACTTAACTTTTCATAAAGCATAAAATGGGACATGGTGGAATCTGGGGAAAAAATCCTGTGTAGATAGAAAAAAAAGGTAGAATAAATAAACAGATACTAGCATGTCCTCTGAGCGGTTTTCCTCTGAGTTTAATCTCCTCTGATTCCCTGGGAAGATGTAGAAACACACCCTGTGATATCATTTCATTGGAGCATCCATAGTTCATTGTTCCATATCAGCTCCATCTTCACTTCACTTGTTTTTGCCTGACCTCCAAGGGGCCTTTGGATCAGTCTGCCCGCTGAAAGAATTTCAATCTGTGCCTTTGCTCTGTGTTTGTGTGTGTGCACGTGCAATCATTTACGTGTGTGTATTTCAGTTGGCTGGATAAAGATTTATCGCAAAGAAATCTTTGAATTCTTCGAGAGATTCAATAAGCCATTTATAACATCCCACTTAAGAGGGGGCTGTTTTTTATTTTTTTTTGTAACAGCGTGCATTAGCTTCTAACAATGGTTGAAAGGATCAGGCCTGCTGGAACAGAAATAAATGGTTTTCGAAGGGAGGACTAAAAGGGGATGGAAGTCATGATTATATATATTAATAGTAAAAAATAGATGAAGCATTTTCTGGTGTTGTCTTTTGTATTCCCTCGGTAGCGTGGATTGGTGCAGATAAATATAAATGACCTGGTAGGATTATTCCATTGCTGGTGCGGTGTGTCAAAATCCTTGCTAACGTCAATCAAACCAGTTCTATTATTGGAGAATTATAGTGTACCCTGGTGTGGAATATTAAACACTTTTGAGAAGTAGAGGCTGACTTTAGTATTTTCTATTATCTCTATTTATTAGGTGGATTTTGCAGAAGAAAATTATGCTTTGCCAATCACTTCTCACATTATTCATACCGTCACACGTCTTAATAAATCCACAACACGACTTTTCGTCGCAAATCGGCAATCCCAAAATGCCCATGACCATCAGCCAATTAGAATCGAGTATTCAACCAGGTCAGTGTTCAAACTGCTTCTTTCTAATGGGGCTGGGATGAATGTCAACTGTACCCTAAAGCTCCGCCGTTTCGGGCTCGTGATTCATGTGCAACATCTTGCGACATGAAAACTAATATGGTGACTCCGGAGCAATTATCTCAATTCCCTGCTGTTTAAGTGGCATGTCCACCAACTAACTCGGGATTGCCACCTGCGGTTTGTGGCACAGATTCAGGAGCAGGAGAAACTGTGTTATTTATCAGCTATGCATATTTGAAAGGACTGGCTGCTTTTCACTGTCTGAATGTAGGAGGTCGCCCGGGGATTAAAATCTATTTACAGATTGACAACAAGCCCACGTGAAACCTATTACAGCTACTTTCATGTGGAACAGTTGGAGGATATCTGCCTGTCTGGAGAATGCACTGCTATTTATATGTGAACTACAGCATGAAATTAGACTATAATACATGCATGTTTATTACACTTTATATAAGCACAGAGGTAGAAAGAAAAAACGTGCCTGCAATGCAATTTCTCTGGATCCGCCAGTCATGTGACTTCCGAAAAGCTAATGGCTCTCAGATAAACCTTACCCGCGGAACAGTAAATTATTTCTCTTTTCTATTAACGATGTTACCTGAGCGGCTGACCCTTTTGCCGCGGCACCTGACTGACGCTTTATCTCCCAGGCTTCGTCTCACCTCGCCTACCTCCCAGAAGCCTGCTGCCGCTGAAGGGCTACCCACAGGAATCATCGTGGGCCGTACTGTCTCTCTCTCTCTCTCTCTCTCTCTCTCTCTCTCTCTCTCTCTCTCGCACTTGGTGTTAAGCCTATCCAATGGCTTTCTGCATGAGATGGATGGTGTATGTTTTCTCTTTCTTCTTCATCTCCATTTTTCTTCTTTTGTTGTTGTTGTTGTTGTTCTGATGTACATCAGCAGCCTGTGGAGCGTTAAGAATGTTCCACAGAAGAGGAGAGGCCTTCCGGGCCTTCCGCTTGTTCGAGTGCTTTGCTTGATTTATACTCTTTCCCTATAAACATTCAACACATTGCCCACCCAGCGCTCGGATTTCCAAGTTTCTCTTGCCTAATCCGGATCCCAACCATGTTTTAATTAAAGATGCAATGAAGAGGAGGCCACTGTTCAAAACCATAATGACCCCTAACGTGCGATACATGTTTTGTCATTGTTAAAAGCCAAAGCTACTGGGTGCAAAATAAATAAATTATTCAATGGTAGTGCATCCACAGTAATCTGATAAATTATGAGAGATATTACATTTGGAAGGCCTTTCCTTTTGTCTTTTGGGCAATAAATAGTCTGAAAAGGTGTGTTTAACTTTACAAAGAATACACAAAATTGAAAGTAGATTAAAGACAAAGTGTTTAAAGCCACAGGCCATAATTGTTTATTTTGTGTAATTGCAAAGGACACACAACATCAACCATGGCATGGACTCCTATTAATGGCAATCCATCACAGTCTACCAACTCCCATTCGAGGGTCTGCTCACCATGCATATCATAACTAGCACCTTCTAGTCGATTTATTACAGCAGACATTACCATGCTGCTGCGTCTCCACCATTTCAACACGCTAATTGTTCTGTTGTAGGCTACGAGTCCACCCTGTTTAGATTTAAGAGGTGATTTTGCCTGCTGGTTTCTGTTCATCGAAAAGTTTTAATTAACACTGTAAATATTCAAACCTTATGCATTCCTAATGTCAGCGTGTAAATGTGTGTGTGTGTGTGTGTGTGTGTGTGTGTTGGTGTGTTTTTGTTGTTCTCATTACACTTTCTCGGAGGAAACCATTTTTTTTCTCTCTCTCTCTCCTGGACTAATGGGATGCCAGAGGCATGAATCAATTGCTATTACAGTGGATTGCCAAAATGCCCTGTGGAGTCATGGCTGCATTCCATTCCCTATCATTTCGTGTGTATGAAAGGAGGCTCCTGAATGCTGCTGGAAGTGCCTTATGTACCTTTCGTTAAATCTAACATGACCCTTTGACCCTTGAATTACATTTTAAGAAGGTTTTTATTTCTAGTGACGTCCATTGGATGAGGAGAGCCTAGCTAAAAACAATGCTACACGATACTAGAAAACTGTTGTTACTGTACTATACAAAATATAGCACATACAGTATGTGCAGTATATATCTTATAAACTATCAAATATATATATATATATATGTATAATGCTTTAAATATTTAGTTCTTTGTAATTCTGCATAATTGAATCTCCATTCTGTGCTTAGTACTGCGCCATGAACATGTGTATCTGATATTTGAAAATCATTTATTTTGCACTTTAAGTTCACTGAGCTCAAACATTTATTTTTACCTCCATTGTCACAATTTCTCAGATGGCGAAGAAGGAAATTGTGTATTTTCCCAAGCGTTTCATTTAACTGAGAGAATAACTGTCTGTGGCCGCTGGAGACTTTGGTACAGACACAATCCAGGAATGGACTGAGGCCTCTAAAATAGACGCTTTCACCACAGCCTCAGCTAGCTTTGTGCTTGATACCTCGATGAGTGATAGACTATCTGGGAAAAGAGGAGGTGCACACGCTGTGAGGAAAAACATGAGGAGCGAGGAGGGGGGTGAGATAGGGTGTTTGAGAAACAGACTCACACCAACACACACAGACACACAACCCCCCCATAGAGCACACACAGACACACAACCCGCCATAGAGCACACACAGACACACAACCCGCCATAGAGCACACACAGACACACAACCCGCCATAGAGCACACACAGACACACAACCCCCCCATAGGGCACACACAGACACACAACCCGCCATAGAGCACACACAGACACACAACCCGCCATAGAGCACACACAGACACACAACCCGCCATAGGGCACACACAAGGCAAACACGCAATAACCGTGCACACGGTGGTGTCGCTGGTCTAATCTGGTCCAGAATGTCAGAGCTTAGCGTGGGTCTCCCAGGGCTCCGTCTACACTCTGTGAGTGTGCTCTGTGATAAAGCCAGGTCTGTCTCTGCCTTCCCCGCTCCTTCGCAGCCGGGGCAGATGGCAGTGGGATGTGCAGACAACATTCACCAAGCTCCCTCCTAACAGTGCATAACAACAAACCGGTTTGTTCATATTTCTGTTTTAAAGGCACAGGCCTTGATTAAGGGGGGAGCTATTGCGCTGTTGAGCTGGAGGTGACAGGGGGTGTGCTAGTGACGTTGTAGACAGCGTGCATTCGGACAGTTTATTCTATTCTGTGTCAGCACACAAAGAAAGAATCAACCATGACAATAATAATGTGAATGACTTACTGCTGCTTATTGTGTGTTGTTGGCTATTTGATAGCGTCACCCATGACGGTGACCTCTGTAAAAATATGGATATGTTGTGGAGCCAGCGTGGTGGTCTATAGAGCGCGCCACAGGGGCCCGTTTTCAGTGCGGGGCGTGTTCAGCGTAGCTTAATGGAGAGCAGTGCTGGCTGGTGGGTTTCGGACCACCCTGTTGATATGATGCAGCACTGGTGGCGTGTGTTTTCCACGCGCAACCGTGCCGAATAGATCACACTGAGGGGTATCTGGTAGACTTTCACTCGCAGTCCCCCTCTCTTGTTTTTTTCCCTCACAGTCCTTCCCCCCTCTCTCTCCCTCACTCCCCTCTCCCTTTCTCCCTCTCCCCTGCGTGTCTTTCAGCACCTTCTCCTTATCGCCCCTCTCCATTCCGCTGCTACGCCCCACCTTTGCAGCTCCTCTGCCTCCCTCCCGCTGGAAAGCGTGCGCCCCTCTTTCCCTCCCCTCCATCTTCTCATCTCTTAATCGCCCCCTCCATTCTCACTTTCCCTCGCCCCCCCCCCCCCCCCCCCGTGCACTGCCTTGATGTCTTCCTCCATTGGTACCGCCCTACCTCCCTTCATCTTTGCCCCTACCCTTCCCATCGCTGCTCATCCTTCCAGCCCTTCCTCTCTCCGTACGCACCAGCCCTCCTCCATGCAGTCCTCTCTCACTGAGCACTGCTGATGCTATTTCCAGCGCTGCAGGCACTCCCGTGCCGCCATAGAAAGCTGGCATGAGGAATTAAAATGTATGTGCTCTGACGTAGGGGAACGTGAAACTCCCCTGCTGGCTTGCCTGACTGTCTGTCTGTCTGTCTGTCTGTCTGTCTGTCTGTCTGTCTGTCTGTCTGTCTGTCTGTCTGTCTGTCTGTCTGTCTGTCTGTCTGTGTCTGTCTGTCTGTCTGTCTACCCTGCCTGTCTGTCTGTCTGCTTGACTGCCTGTCTTCCTTCCTCCCTCCCCTGCCTGCCTGCCTGCCTGCCTGCCCGCCTATCTACCCTGCCTGTCTGTCAGCCTGTCTGCCTGTCTGTCTGCCTGACTGCTTGACTGCCTGTCTTCCTTCCTCCCTCCCCTGTCTGCCTGCCTTTCATCCGCTCTCCTAATTCTCTATTCTGCTTTTGAATTCAACCGATAATTATCGTCGCTGACAAGCAGACAAAACTTTCGGTGAAAATGGTAGCTTTCTGCTCATATGCTGTCGCAGGAAAACAAAGACGTTGTATTAGCATTGTTCTTTGGAGAAGTGGATATTGTCATTCTATTGGGGGGGGTAGATAATCTGTAGTGTTATCAAGAGGAAAGGATGTTCTATCTCACTGGCATTTCAAATAGCTATTTAACAGAATAAGAATAGGGAAACCACTTGTTATAAACTTCCTTGGCTCTGTGCCGCTAAGTTATCAAATGCTGATAGACAGAAGGGAGCAATATACATCCTAGTTTAAAAAACAAAAACAGGCAACTAACTGATTCCAAGCTGAAGAATGCAACTCACATTTGATTGAACAGAATCTCTCGTTTATTTCATGTACTTGCACATTGGTTCACAAGTCCTAAACGGTTGTATCTAAAGACTCTCAGACAAAGTGATCCTGTCTTCAACTTGTTATGTTGTACACCTGTGGAGAACATCAGTAGACACTACCCACAGTGTTTGTGCTTATCTTTATTTTTTTTTATTTTTTTTGGCAAATTTTCTATTTTTTTGGTAAATATTCTCAGTTTTGGACATAATTATTTTTCACAAGAACAGACTAAATTCTCTGTAATAATTCTGTATACCAACATGCTCACAATGTTTCTGAACCTTATCTGCAATCACAAACACCAAACAAACACCCCTTTGTTCTTCGTGTGCTGGTTTACCGTGGCTGCACCGATCTAGTGTATGTGTGTGTGTGTGTGTGTGTGTGTGTGTGTGTGTGTGTGCGTGTGTATCAGTGTGTATCTGTGTGAGCGTGTGAGTTTTTTTCGTGGATCAAAGATTGGTAAAGGGCATGTAATAGGAACAAAATTACAGGACTCGCATTCACTGACGACAAAGGCTTCAGTCTGTGTATAGTAATACGACTACTGTAGCGAAAAATCCTAGTTGTAGGCATCTGAAGTTGAAAATTGCATTCTCTTATCCGTAGGCATATTACTTTTCTTGACATAACTCCATATTTGACCCAACGCATACATCCTCATTCTGTACATAAAACATTTTATACAGTATTTCAGGACTCGATCAATCGAGATATGGATACAAGTAAAAATGTCTAAATTAAATGTGTTCATTACTTTAAGGGTCTGAAAGGCCAGTATCATGTCAATCAATGTACAGCTATACTCAAATGACAATCTTTCTGACACCACACAAGCTACGAAGCATCGTTTGTGAATATATTGTGTGCTGTGAATATTTACATGGATTTCTTTCTTCAAATACTTTAATCTGAGTAATTTCTTCTCTCTATACATTGTGCAACAAAAAAAAAAGCTCACATCTACTTAAGAAGGCCTCCCTGTGTCTTGGTTTTCCACCATTGTGTTTGACTGACATTGTAACCTACTTTATTTCAAACGATTTGTCAAAGCTTTTGAAGTCTTTCTGGATTCTTTTCTGTTATTTATTTTCACCTTTCAGATATTTTACATTTTCACGTCAGGACCGGATAAAATCCTCCATCAATTCATACAGAATCCTCTATCAAAAAAAATCCTCCATCAATTCATACAGAATTGCAATCATTTAAATCATATCATACTTATTATACTGACCATTCAATGATACGGTGATGATAAACATGAAAAAAACATTATTGAAAAACACGGAGAGAAATAAATTAAACCTTTTCGACCATCATCTGATCATGGCAGAGGCATTGACTGCAGAGGCAACCACACAAATGCAGAGTTTCAACACACAACAGAATATATGAATGTTATATTTACATCTCCAGAGAATGGACAGGGAATTTGCTTTTGTGTTTTGTAATGTGTGCTTCACAAACTTGGTTCTAAAAAGGTCATCCCTGTAGTCGATTCTATTGGCTTAATTAAAACTGTGCTGTTGCCTTTTTTTTTACAGTAGTAATCCTTGAATCCTGTGCTCAAAGAAGACAAATTACTTTTAGTCTGGTGCAGAAACCCATATATCTAACCCCTCTCTGTGCTATTTGTTTTGGTCACCTGTGCATGGGCCATTTTTTACTTATTACAGACCTATATTCCAAATAAAATGACCCCAAATGACTGTTGATCTGCGTACATGGATTCTTGTTTTTTAAACGAGCAAGGATAAAGAACTGAATGATGGTAGGGAACATAATATAAAATATATTACAAATCTTAGGAAATTGGAATGTCATTCTGTATTTACATATGAGATGCACTGTCAAACATTTTCTTATTAATTTGCTAATGAAAAGGGTCTGAAATTGAAAATATATGATAAGAGCATACAATTATGAATCGGATAACGGTGAGTGTTGGGGTGGCATAGCAATGTAAACATTGTTTCACGGTATTTTTGAATTGCTTTGTATTAATATCTAGTACATGGAATATACTTCAGCCAGTCACACAGTTCCTGCCTTAGGAAAGAGAATCGATGACTTTTCAGTATGTGCTTTCGATTTATTTAATTTACATAATTCTTCCAAAAAAGATTCCATTTTATGAGGATGAGATTATATATATATATATATATATATATATATATATATATATATATATATATATATATATATATATATATATATTTGACTCATATATATTTATAGAAAAATAAACATAATATTGTACTAAATTAAATAACTTTCTATTCAACAGTATATACTGCCTAATAATAACTGGTAAATGTGTAAACTTTTACCTTTACGCTTGTGCTTTACCGATAACTGTATTTAAGTATATTTTGTTTGGATTAGATGGATTTTAGTGCGCCAGAGTTTGTTCATAACCCTCTTCATAAATACCTTTCCTTTCCAGATGCAATAATACATTGTAGAACGCTTAGTCGCATGAACAAATCAACTAAAAGTTGTGCAAGCAGCGATTATTCTATGCTCTGTTCTTTTCTCTAACTCTCCTGAAAGAAACTGGCTGATTATGAATGTTTTGAGTATATTTATATATCCTAAGTCCTCTTGAACAACAGGAAGATGTCACTTTGCTAAGTCCCAAAAAGTACCCGGAACGAGTTCAGACACTGTCACACCCTCTAATCCATTAAGATGTTATAGCCTAACGCAAACTACTATGGGCCTTTAGTGAGCGTCTGTGTCTGCTCGATTTTTAGCACACAAATATAAAATGTGTGTAACTGAATGTGCCAATATCATACCCCAACATTATCCACGTAGTGTGTTTCAAACAGCATGTATTTCCTCATAACCAACCGACTTCATTGGTATCTGTTATGATGCTCGAGGTAACCCTTTACAAGAGTGCTCAGATCACAGACTGACCCCTACGTCAACGGGCGTGAGGTCAAGCCAAGGTCACCTTGTGTTTTGCATCATGTGTTCACTTCTTAAGAGGATATATCGTGTGTGTGTGTGTGTGTGTGTGTGTGTGTGTGTGTGTATGCTTTAGAGAGAGTGTTGATGAATCTCTACTTTTTGCTACTTTTTTTAAGTCCCTCAGTCATCCGCTACACAGATCCAAATTAAACTTTCTAAATTAAAAAGGCCAGTTTTTTTTTTTGTTTTTTTTACTTAAATCCATTTGGGTTTTGACTTTAGCAGCTGGTAAAATCAACCCGCAGTGTCCTACCTAAAGGAGGCGACCAGGGCTGGAGGAACAGTGGCCATACTTCAGAGGAGCCTCTGGAGTCTCCTGCCATCGAGAGAGTGTTAGAATCGAACCGGCTATTCATCCCTCCCTAGCGGGGGATATTTTTAGAAAGTGCATTGTCGGGACAGCATGAATTATTTATGGTTCTGATGCACATTCCTCTTCGACCTCTGAGCCACTTGCATGCAGCCGCTGCGCCAAAATCACGATAGGGTCACAAACTCTGCGGATTGTGTTACAAAATGTACAAACACCCGTTCACACTTGACTGCACGCATAAGTGCAAGCACGCACACACGCATGCACATGTACAAACACCCAGACATGCGCATGAACACCCACCAAAAGTTGTGCTTTTCTTTGTGACTCTACAGATGCTGGCTGACGGTGCAGTCGGACGCCCTTTTGACGGCGAGCTATCAGTCGGAGACTGTTTGAGATACATGGTAAATGTAGTTCAGTCCAAATGTGACCGGTCCTCCCTGTTGTTCAAAGCTTCCCATTCAAAGCATTCCGCTGAGGCAGTCCAAGGCAGTGGCCATAAAGCACATACAGACCTACGTATAGCATGGACACACATACACGTATAAACAGAGAAACAGTCATGTGTTTTTATGCTTCTACTCGTCTTGACTCTTTTGGGATTCCCACGTGAAACCTCACAGCCTCCAAGGAATACGATAACGTTGCCCCCCCCCCCAGAACCCCCCCCCCCCCCCCCCACCACCACCACCACTCCATGTGAAATCAGGTTTCCAAGCCTCTCCCTCTAGTTGTTAAGGTTGGAGACAGCTGACAACAGATCCTTAGCCAATCAGAGACGTAGCAGGGTGGGGGTGTGTGGGGGGTGGGGCAACCTTTACCTACTTCCTGTTTCCCTCTCAGAGGCGGTACTTCCTGAGCAGGTCGGCCTGCCACATGTACTTCCTCTCCGGGAAGCGCTCGGGGATCTTGATCTTGTGGAAGTCCTGGATGCACTTGTCCAGCTCCTCCTCCACGGTCAGCTTCTCCTTGGGGGCCCTCTTCTTGCAGGTGCTGGTGTCCCGTGAGCTGGCGGTCAGCGTGCGCAGCAGGTCGCTCTTGCGCCGCTGCTCCGACTGCTGCAGCATGGCCACGGGGCCCTTCTTGGGCGGGCGGTCCAGCGTCTGGACGTGGGCGTGGGGCTGGCGGCTCACCGGCCCGCAGATCACCGTGCCCTGCGGGGAGCTGGCCTCGGAGTGGCTCTCGGAGCTGGAGGTGGAGAGCTCGTTGAAGGAGGTGCCGCTCTCGCCCTCGCCGTCGCCCTTGTGGTTCTTGCAGCAGCAGTCGCAGGGCGGCGAGGACCAACGCGATGCGCCGCCTTGGAGAGAGAGAGAGGGAGAGAGAGGGAGAGAGAGAGAGAGAGAGACCGAGGCAGGGGATAGAAGAAAGGCAAGAGAGAAAGGGAGAAAACCAGAGGAAAAAACGGGAGAGCGGGAGGCGGCAGAGGAGAAAGAGGTACGTGAATAGAAAGGGAGGAAGGGAGAAAGAGAGAGAGAGAGAGAGAGAGAGAGAGAATCATGAGAGCATGTCCCGACTACAGTGGTACCTAGCAGACAGTGACAGGCAGGGCCCATCTGGCCGGCGTCCAGCCGGAGGATCAAACAGACGCGGTGTGTCAGGTGGGCTGACAGCCCTGCTCCATCAGGAGACAACAATGTCACGCCGCTCGGTGCTCTCTCAGGCAACCAGACGGCACAGAGTGAAAACACTGCTCTCATTTGCATCAGGATAACGAGGTAACATGCTATGGTTTTTTTTTGGTTTTGCACAGTGTCATTTTTTGTTGTTGTTGTTGTTGTTGGAAGAGTGTAATTGAAAATTGGATACGGTTTCATGAAGAAGAGATATAAAGATTTGTTTGCAATGAGTTTTTCATTGGGTGAACTCATCTCTATCATTAGGTGAAGGAGGAAACACTTCGGTGTGCACTGGATTCCCTCCCATGCGGTGTGTTTCATGACAGTTAAGTGGCAACACCTACAACATAGCAACTAAGTTAGCGGCAGTCGCCGGGAAGTATCCTGCGTGTAGCCAAAGTTCTAAAGTTTGTCGATGTTTGAAACCCCCGTCTCAAGCTCAGCACGTCGTTAGCGGTCAACCAGGCGGGTTGTTTTTCAACGGGGTGCCGCAGTCAAATCAACCGGGCGGGTTGTTTTGGTTGTGCCGGAGCCCCGCTCTACTCCTCGGATGTGTCACAGGCAGACAGCCCAAGCCAGCAGCCCGGCTCCCCACCCCTCAGAACAAACGTGGCTCTGTAGGCTCACTCTGACACCTCGGCGATGCGTTTTCACACGCACCCGTCTCTGGATCTAACTCTTTGATAAAGTGTGTTCTTCGCAAAAAGTGTGGATCTTATGTAAGACCGAGTGGTTACGCAAGCCTTGTGCTGCGGGGTGGGTGCAGCTTGGAGTAGAGGGGAGAGGAGCTGCCCTTCTTTGGTTCTCCATCAATCTGAGCTGTATTAATATCAGTTCTACAGCCTCAAGCAAGTCAAGCAACAACATACGCAGCACAACGCACCGGCAACAACCTCAGACCGAGCATTTGTTCCACAATCCTTGCTTTTGAATACTTTGAAAGGAAAGTGAGGCAGGTGTGTGTGTGTGTGTGTGTGTGTGTGGGGGGGGGGGGGCAATTGTAAATATCATACGAGCCATTGAGCACCATGCACACAATCCCAGTGAGAGCCACACCTCCAGCTATAGGGGACATGTTTGATTTATTTTTCATGGTTAACCTCCTCAATAATTTAGCAAAGATCTGTTGCCTATGGATTCCTCACCCATTAGGCAAGGGGGTAACATTGCCTGCGGAAGTGCAAATGCACGCCAAATAGACACACACACACACACACACACACACGCACACTTACGCCCCACAGTGCTTTATAGCGTGGCTTTTAAAGAGGCGCTCATCTTCCTCGCTGTGTGCATGGTGTTTACATAGATAAAGTGTTACAGAAATTCAGGGCATCCTCTCGATATTGTTTTTTTTTTCGTTCCTTCCCGGGGCATTTGCCTAGAGTGATGCACACGGTGCCTACCGATGGGTGTCTACCGTCTCTCAGTAACTACGAGGCACCAAAGGGAGCTGGGCTGTGTAGGTGAGCGCAGTCCTTAGCAGATGACACTGGCTCAGCCTCGGTGATATCAAACCTCGGCCATCAAAGGACCTGAGAGACATGGAGCAACGCGCCCCTCTGACTGCCGAGACTCCGCTCTTTAATTACTGCTGACGTTCACACACCGCCTCTCTCCTCTGTCTCACGCGCAGTCACGTGCACACGGATACGAGTTCACGTTCCCAGCGAGGAGTGCACGACTCATAAACACTCAACACTCTCACTTTCTATCTCCACGCAAAAAAAGTAAACACACAATCGCTCAGGCAACGACAGGCGGCGGCCCCGGTCTCGCTTTGCCGAAAGAGCGATGGCCTCTCTTCCTCTTTTGTTTAGGGAAGGGTCCAGGAATTCATTTGTGTCACTCAGAGTGAATGGAGCACCTTTGATCGATGAGTCGCCGCCTCATAATTGGTGTTGTGAAAAATGGGCCTCAACTCTGCTGAACTGCTAAAGCTGCCTGTGGCCAATTTCCCTGTCGGAATCAAATTAACAGGATGCGCCCAACGCCACACCGCGCTGACAAATGTTGCCGTGGCGGACACGGCGGAAGGAAACTGTGCTCGTAGATAAAGACCGCGCCGCTATGTGTCACTGACCTCACACCTCGCTGACAGGTCAGTGGGCAGACAGACACATCGTAACGCCTGAAGGGAATGGACACCTTGCAGCAGGACAACGCTGTTGTCTATGTGACAACAGTCAAGAGCCAAACGGTTTCACGAAACCGCGCCTACCGAAACCTAATGGAGCGTTCCCATCGCTGTTTGTGAGTGACAGTCAGAAATATATGCAAATCAGATTCGTTCGCTGCGTGACTTCCTGACAGTTGTTGCTGCTTCAAAGCCGCGCGACTCCCACTTGAAAGGCACGCGAATGGAAGTTGTCTTCCACGTCCTTTCTCCTCCCCTTCCTCGTCCCAGGGAGAGCGTAGAAAACACGGCCGACGATTTCTACCTCTCAGGGCACGGTTTTCAGTCACACACACATGAACACCCACGCA
The DNA here is from genome assembly GCA_017639675.1 of Aplochiton taeniatus. NCBI lineage: Eukaryota > Metazoa > Chordata > Actinopteri > Galaxiiformes > Galaxiidae > Aplochiton > Aplochiton taeniatus. The sequence continues at coordinate 14,249,803 of CM030177.1, forward strand.
CGCACACACGCACACACGCGCGCACACACACACACACACACACACACACACAGATTGGTAATTGGCTTCTTTGTTTAGGGAACCACATAAGGGTTTATTGGTCTGTGCTGTTAAGGTAGCAGATCAATTATGTTGGGTTCAAAGCCATTATCAGTTGCTAATTATACTGCAAATACCAGATAGTGTTTATGGCAATTAACATTAGTTATCTGAGTGTTTGTGTGTGTGTGTGAGAGAGAGAGAGAGAGAGCGAGAGAGAGAGAGAGAGAGAGAGAGAGAGAGCGCGTATAAGATGGGTGTGTGTCACACATCATCTTTTCCTTATGCGTGTGATGAGTGCTGATATAAAAACCAATTGTAATACGAGAAATAAAATGGCCAAGAAGGAACGATTCAGCAAAAAGAAATGGTGAACATACAGGTTTTTAATCTGGATTTGAAAGTAGTCAGGCTTGGAGCGAGTCTCCATTAAACCGTTATTTGAACATATCATATCTTATTTGATAGTGCTTTGGGGAATTTAAATACTGACATGCTTGCATTCTTTTCCTCTACTAGGAATTATCCTATTTGCAGTGTCTTCTTATAAAGACTGAAAACACAGAACTGTTTGTGTTATTGTGTGTGTGTGTGTGTGTGTGAGTGTGTGTGTGTGTGTGTGTGCGTGCGTGCGTGCGTGCGTGCGTGCGTGCGTGTGTGTGATGGCCAGAGGTGTCAGGTGAGTTTCTCTGGATGTCGTCAGTTTTTGTCAGCATGTCAGCAATACCTCTGGCCAGCATCACTCTCTCTGCTCTGACTGTGCCACGGCATGTCTGTTTCTGTCTGTGTGTGTGTAAGCTGGTGTGAAAGGGGATATATAGAGAGAAAAAATAATTAGTAATACACCCTAACATGTGGTGTTCTATGTTCTCTCCCCCTAGGATGTCGGTAGATATCACACACACACACACACACACACACACACACACACACACACACACACACACACACACCCAGGCACACAGCTCATAGCCCTGGGGTATTGATCTCAGCAGGGACCTCCACAGCCGCAGCTGTCAGAGGCCCCAAAGAGACCTGTCATCCCCCCCACCCGTCCCCCTCTCCTCATACTGCAACCGCCCCCCCCCCCCCCCGCCCCCCTTCTTCTGTTCTACCTGCTAGCCTCCTTTTCTACCCTTTCCTCGACTCTACTTTCTCCCTCCTCTCTCCCACCAGTCCCCTGTCCTCTCCCCCCGCTCCCTCTCACCTCCCCGCACTTCCCCTCTGTGCCGCCCACACACCCAGCCTCTCTCCACGGTGTCTGTCCCCCCTTCAACTCCTCCATCACCGGCCATCGCTCAGCGGCCGCCGCCATTCGTCAGCTCGCGGGCAGAGGTGCGCGGACGATTGCCCCGCGGATTGATTTCTGGCGGCGGCGGCGGAGCGCGCGGGCGGGGGAGACAAATGATCTCGGCACCGCAAAATCCAAATAAGGCCCTTCGTCATCGTCATCGGTTTCACTCCGCAGAGTGGGAAGGGGCTGATGGGGCAAGCTTTTAATAGGCCAAGACAGAGTGGAGTCTCGGAGGGAGAGACAGGGTGCGGGGATGGGGGGGGGGGGGGGCGCGGCAAGACGGAGTTGGTTTTGAGCTCCGCGTCCCCAAGGGAGGGGCGGGGGGGGGGTGGGGTGGTGGGGGGAGGGGGGGTAAGCCTCCTCTCAAGGCTCCTGCACCTTTGGGCGCATCGTCCCCGCAGTAAAAAGCAGAGATGGGGGGGGGGGGGGGGGGGGGGGGCGGGGCAACGAGTAAAATCAACCGCCAGGACTTCTTTACCGCCGCACGGGCAGACCAGAGAGGGGCTGCCGAATAAGCATTCAAGGAGCATCTCTTCTCAGATCTGATTGCTTGTTGTTGGGCTGCATTTGCATGTTTGGCAGGAGAGATCTGGAGGGCGATGTCCCGCTACAGCCTCCCTTCTCCTCCTCCTCCTCCTCCTCCTCCTCCTCCTCCTCCTCCTCCTCCTCCTCCTCCCCCTCTCCCGCTGTTCTGTAATTACAGGAGAGGAGTGTGAAATGATGTGTCGGGCCGCCCGGCTCCTTAGAATGGCTAGCCTTTTTGACGTCAGTGCGTTCTCCTCCACCTGTCCCTCACTGAAATGTGTGTCTGCGTGCGTGCCAGGGTGGGAGGTGATGATTTGTGTGTGGCTGGGTACGGGCACTTCTGTGCGCGTGTGTGTGTGCGCGCGTGGGTGTGTGTGTGTGTGTGTGTGACCGTGTAGGCATTTGGAACCGGATTTGTCCATGAACGGCGTCCTTTTCATGCAAGCTGGTGTTATTCCTTAGACGTGACACATCTCAGCATGAAATGTCCCTTGTCGCCCCATTTCTAGCATGATCTCCCTCCCTCCCACTCACACTCTCGCTCTCTCGCTCTCTCTCTCTCTCTCTCTCTCTCTCTCTCTCTCTCTCTCTCTCTCTCTCTCTCTCTCTCTCTCTCTCTCTCCCTCCCCTTCCCTCTCGGTGTCCCTATCCATCTTTCCCTACCAGGGCTGTGTGCAGGGTCTCCTTCACTCCTGCCTCGCTGTTCTTGTCATTAAGAGCCGCGCTTAATTAGCTCCATCTAGTTCCTGGGGTGGCGAAGACGACCAGGAGGAGAGAACACAACACAAGGCCAAAGCAGCCTCTTTAAGCGCGGAGAGGAGAAAGTTTCACTCTGGCTCCGAGTGACCGACTCCAGACAAATGAAGGGGACCAATTAGTGTTGAACACGTGCTGCAGAGGCTGGAAGTGTTGAGAGGGACAATTTAAAGGAGCGGTAATTGAGGACCAGGGGGCCTCTCTCTCCCTCTCTCTCTGTCTCAGTCTCTCTCTCTCCCTCTCTCTCTCTCTCTCTCTGTCTCTCTGTCTCAGTCTCTCTCTCTCTCTGTGTGTCTCTCTCTCTCTCTCTCTCTCTCTCTCTGTCTCTCTTTTTCTCCCTGTTTCTCTCTCTATATCTCTCTATGTCTCTCTCTCTCTCTCTCTCTCTCTCTCTCTCTCCCACACACACACACACACACACTTTTTCTATTGATCTTTTTATGTCTCCATCTTTCTCTTGCTGCTGGTGTTATTCCCAGGCTACTAAAAGTTGTGTTCGGTATTCTTGAAACCGCTCGTCGGTTCTTCCTGTGCTCCCCCCTCCAAAAGTGACAGCATAGAAAACACCATGTTAGGATTACAAATGTAACACACACACACGTACACACACACACACACACACACACACAGAGTGACAATATAGAAAAAGACCTGAGTAGGATTACAGATGTAATGCACGTACACACACACACACACACGCCCGCCCGCACGCACGCACGCACGCCCGCACGCACGCACGCACGCGCGCACACACACACACACAATGCATCAGTACTTGTAAGCTGCATGCACGTAACAAATAGAATCAATAATTTCATCAATGACAAGCCAAGCCTTCATCTTGGGGCCAGTGTGAACTGACGCCTGTTCTGTCATCAAGAGGAGTGAACTCACAGTGGTCCAGAGTTCTGGGGTTGTTGATTTCTCCTGAATGACTGCCGGCTTGACTCCCACTTCAGACAAACAAACCATGAATTATGCACAGATGGACCCAAACAAGGACTAATCTGCAAACAAAAGCGTGACCATTATCGCTGCCCGCCAGAGTCCTCAAAGCACCGCTCCATCTCTCTTTTCTCCCTCTCTCTCTTTTCTCTCTCTTTTTTCACTCTCTCTCTGTCTCAGCCTCTCTCTCTCTCTCTCTCTCTCTCTCTCTCTCTCTCTCTCTCTCTCTCTCTCTCTCCCTCTCTCTCTCTGTCTCCCGATTGCCTGTCTTTCTTTTGCATGCACGCCACATCCCTTATCCCGCTGGTCTCTCTCTCTCCAAAACATTCATCCGCCTCTCTATATCTCTCCCTCCAATCCCCCCCCCCCCCCCCCCCTCTCTGTCCTGGTCCAGATCCGCTTAAAGGAGGAGGTAAACATATTGGCACAGCCTGGCGCGCCGCTTTATCTTCCCGGCCGCAGGAGGGGGAGTGTTGACGTGGCGTTCCGGCTGTCGCCACGGCGATGGGGGCCTGATAGATGGAACACGGTGATAACAGATGTGACACCGGTTGTCAAGCGCCGACGGACACCGATAAGGTCCAATGGCAGCTCTCCGTCTCCTGCCCGGATAGAGCAATCGACGGGCCTGACAAACTGCAACACGCCACTAACGGGCTTTATCTAGTACCACGCCTTTTAGGCGGGGGGGAGGGAATAGACTGTGTTGATGTTTTTTTTAAATGATGTGTTTGAGCTGAAGCAAAGCGCTCCAAAGAGACTGCTTGATGTCCGTGTCGGGATGATCGAGTGTCTGGGAAGGGAGACAGACTGACAGGTGTCGATCAATCGAGCCGCGGCAGACTTTGAAACCCCCCCCCGCCCATCCTTGTATCGCTCCCTCCTTGCGCCAGCATCTCACCCTTTCTCTCCATCCCTCCAGCCCCGCTCATTCATCCACCTCTCTCTGTTCCTTCCTCCCCTCCCCCGCGTTCCTTATCGGACCATCTCTCCATCAAACCATTACCTCCGTCCCCCTCCCTCTGTCAATCCCCCCCTCCCTCCCTCCGTTCCTCCTTATCTCCCGAGCGTAAACCCTCTCTCGTCTCTCCTTTTTCCCCTCCGTCCAGCTTAAATCCCCCCCCCCCCCCCACCTGTCGATGTCTATCTCAAAGGGGAGGTGAAGGAGGATCCGGCTGGCGCTGTGTGCCCGGCAGCATCAATCACCCCCGGCAGGGGAACGATGGAGGCACCCAGCCTGGCCGTGATGGGTCTGCCCACTCCCTGCCCGGGCCTGGAACACCGTCACAATGGCGGCGCTGTTCGTTTGACTGACATTGACTGGCGACCGTCGAGGCTCCGAGAAGGACGGCACGTACAGGACCAAGCTGTGCAGCCCCATTTTGGTTTGGCCCTCTTAGCCAAGGTGTTGTCTCGCGCAGGAGAGAAGAGGAAAAGGCATCGCCTCGAAGAGTTATCAGGACCTCTAGAAGTTTCCGGAAATCTCAAGATAGCCCCCTGTAAGTTGGGGGGGGTGGGGGGGTGGTAGCAGCCCCTCCTGTTTCATGGAGGAGAGCATTGAGCTGTTTCCCTGGCTGTCTCTGTTCAGATGGGAGACATTTTCTTTTTCCAACAGTCTCCCTCTCGCCCGCGCGCTGTGTCCCGCGACGCTCTGTCAGTTTGGAATCTAATGACGCTGTGGCAAGAAGCAGCTTGGAAATACATGAGGTATGCATTGTGCATCTGGCTAAGCACTGGCGAAGTGATTTGCTCTGTGTGTGTCTGCGCGTGTGTGTGCGAGTGTGTTTGTGTGTGCACGCATCTGGCTAAGCACTAGCGAAGTGATTGGCTCTGTGCGTGTGTGTGTGTGTGTTTGCGAGACTGCGTCAGCCTGCTTGCAAGCATGTGTGCGTCGCTTCAAGATAGACAGGTGCGATTTCAACGTAGTGAGCATCGAACTGATTTAGCCAACCCTTCCTCCTTGAGTGAATAAATATGCATCCATCCAAACACACAGACAGACTGGCTGCTCTGTATGACTGTTGCCAAAAACGAACGGAGGGCCTGGTGATTCAAAGCGGGTTTGGATACTGTTGGAGAATCAATGGACACGTTCCCATGGGTCTCATTAGGAGTGGTGCATGCTGGGTAGATGACGAGGGAAGGCTTTGAGGAAGTGGGACACGTAGTCAAACACACAAAGACACACACACACGCACACACACAACAAACACACACAGTGGTACAGAGCAAGGCTTTAGAATGTGCCAGAGCGCTATGCTAATTTAACTGGCAGTAAAGGTTTGTGCTTGTCAGCTTATGGCTGTGTCTAAGAAGACTTTGTGCATATAGAGGCCTCAACTTAAGGTAGGGAGGAAGGGAAAAACAGGTTTGGCAGTGTTAATCCGATTCCATTCACTGCAAAAGCCACAGTAGCTAATTAAATTCTCACTATTTAGCACAGCAAATGATTTTGTCAGCTAGGTTTATGAAATTAGATTAGTGTCTGGTGTGTGAATGTGTCTGTGTGTGTGTGTTTGTGTGTGTGTGGTTGTGGTATACACACCATGTGCTAGGTCATTAAATACGACAGCTTTAGCTCATCGTCGCGTTCAAGGCTTTCTAAGAGTTGCTCACACGCAGAATATAATTAAGTCAGCGTCTTTTCAGTTTTTATTATACATCTGGCGTCTTTTTGTGTGTGCCTGTGTGTCTTGCTGTGTGTGTTATTGTGCATGTGTATGTGTGTATTTGTTTCTTGGCGCATGTGCCAGTGTGTCAGTGTGGGTGTGTGTGTGTCTGGGTGTGATATGCATGCGTTGCCATCCTTCATTCACCTACTAGATATAAATAATCCTGATCTCCTAGCGGTACGCTCTCTCTCCGCTCCCTTCCGACTTCCATTTGAGAGACCGGCGCCGACCAGCCTTCAGCTCGCCGTAAGGCCGGCCCAGCTGTGCCCTCCTCCCACACCGCCATGACATCAAACATAAGCCCCGTGGGCCACGCAGGCTCAGGTGGGTCCAGAGGATCGAATCAAACGCTCCGCATGGCAAAACAGAGAAGAGAATCGGGTCCTCTGGCTAGAAAGTGCATCTGGTCGGCACCACCTGGATAACTCACGGCGGCGGGGTGGAGTTAGCGGCGCGTGACGGCTCCTCGGGACGCTGTGCGGCCTTGCATTTACGAGGGGGAGCGAGAGGATCAGGCCCCGCACACAGGCCGCCCGGGCGCCGCGCCGTGATGGGCCGACCGGGGGGCCAAAGGCAGATGCCGCCTCCCCGTGGTAAAGCAAAGACGCGGACGGACGGGAGGCGGGAGAGCCGTGGGGGTGGGGGACGGGGGACGGGACGGGGCGGCTGGCAGCAGATGGCGCGCGTTGGAGAGGAACCACGGGCGCTCTCCGTCTCTGTCCGTTGCCTTTCCAGCGCTTTCCCTCCTCGTGCTTTTTCTTTCTTTCCCCCTCTCTCTCTCTCTCTCTCTGCCTCTCTCTTTCTCACTATCTCTCCCTCTCTCTCTCTATCTCTCTCCCTCTCCCTCTCTCTCTCTCTCGCTCCGTCTTTACCCGGGCCCCCTCCTGGGCGCGTGTCTCCAACCTGCCAGCCGCCCCCCAGGGGGGCCCCCGTGCTCTAATCTCCTAATTGGCGGAGAGAGGCGTCCGCTAGCTGAAGGATGGGGGCCGGGGTGGAGTGAGGCACGGTGCTAAATGGCGCGCCTCCCTCCCTCTGTCTCGGGCGGGCGGCGGCGCCCGACAACGGCCGTCCTTTCTCCCGGGGAGCCAATCAAATCCACGCCAACTCTCCCATTTGTCCTCGTTGGCGCCACGCCGTTTGGCCCCTGCCGTTTCTCCGCCGCGGCTTCCTGGACTTGAGCGTTTCTCAATGAGCGTGCCACGCTTCACTGCTTCCCCATAGCGGTAATCGATGGAGGCCTAGTTCTCAATTATTGAACCGTCCCCTACCCTCCCTGCCCCCCCCCCCCCCACCACCACCACTACCCCCCGCAACCCGTTAGATCTCAAGGGGTCTGTTGATCTATTTGACTGGTGGGGAAGTTGTTGACAAACAAGGTTTTGAATGAGAGAAGAAGAGTGAAATAGGAAGAAACTTACGGGCCAAAGCGCGAGGGAGAGATGGAGATAGAGATTGAGAGAAAGCGGGGCGTGAGAGAGAGAGAGAGAGAGAGAGAGAGAGAGAGAGAGAGAGAGAGAGAGAGAGAGAGAGAGAGAGAGAGAGAGAGAGAGAGAGAGAGAGAGAGAGAGAGCACCCAGACAGGGCTCACTTAGCCAAATGAAAAGGGAGACGTGAATAATTCAACTGCTGCAGAGAGACAGCCAGATCTGGTTCTATTTCAGGACTTCCAGAATGTTCCATCTTCCCATCCTTGGCGCGTGGGTTAAGGCAGGAATTCATCATTCCCTTCTCCTTCACCATCCTTTTGCCATCATCGTCATCATCATCATAGCATCAATGGAGTCAGCGTGAAAAACAGTTTCATGCAGCAATCAACGGAAATGTGCCGATATTTACTGTGCAACAATCAGAGCTCGCCACGGATGAATACAAATCATTGTTTCGCTCTTTCCCTTTGAATGTATTTACCTACCAAGCCAGTTAAATGTTTTCAATTGCCAAGTGTGTTTGGAACGGCATGATAGCTATAATGAAACCTTCCTCTGAAGCTCGCTGGATGGCAATCGCGAACGGTGTTTCCATGATGTTTCAACGTCACTCTTTAGCTCTCTGCAGACTATTAGGTGCATAATCAGTTGAATAACCAATCTCCAGGCGAAAAAGGGCTCGTGTTTACGGGAGACGTTATGAAAAGAAAATATAGATTTAGAGGCCTTTCGTAGCGCGGCTATTAAAGTAAATCAAAACAAGGCTGTTGGTGATCCAAGCCGATGTGTTGCTGATGAAAATGACGGATGCTTTCTATTTCTCAGGCTCGACACACACAAGCCCTTTAATAGTTCTGTTGATCTGATTACTCGTTTGATTACTCGTATCTGACATTTGCCACTTTTTCATTATGCCCTTTGGGGGGAAAAACACACACATCAGGATCGTCTAAATGTCAAAAGTGACACGGGAAAAATTGAAGGACAAGAGGTTGATACGGCTCCACGAAGTCGGAAATAACATTTTCTTCTGCTTATTCACACAATATCAGATCCTGCCCGTCAGTTTAAGTAAAGCCAACTGACATGGCTAATGCCTTCATTAGACGGTAGGGTCGGGGCCAACCAGTCGTAAGTAAACAAGAAAATCCATCAGTAATTAGACATGTATTTTGTCAGGGATAGGCAAAACAATAAGCAATGAAAGAGGCAACAACACACTAAGGATGGACAAGAACAGACCCTAGATACAGTTTAAAGCTAGTGAAAGGGAAAGGACTATTTCTAATAGATCAGCCCTGCAAAGTATAATGAGAGTTGAAAAAATAACTTTTGGAATACATTAAATCTCTGCTGGTTTCAACGTTTTCTCTCTATCTGGGAAGATTCCAGGACACAACTTCTTCCAAACCAACCAATTAAAATGAAGACTCTAAAACAGCCTTCAATGCCCTATTAGCTAGTCATGCCTCTGCCCGACTCCCTTGTCCTTTCTTTCCCAAATGGAAAGAAATTATTTCCTGTCAGCCGTTCTAGCCTCCATTTTGTTTTCATTGCCTACAGTAGAAGGAAAACTGTGCCAGATACAGAAAGTGGGCCAGGTGACAGCAAGAGCTACATCAATTCATATTTTATATTGTAAAGGCTATTTATTACAGACAGTTTCTATTTTCCGGTCATTTCCATAGTCTGTGGTCTGCTGTAGAATGTCGACGTTGTTCGTCTGTTTGAAGTTAATGAAGGACTTGATATGGATGAGTGGCTGGCTGCTCTACCTGTTCACAGAGGAAACAGCACACGATATGGCTTCCTGTCGGCTACACAGGGGTGTGCCCTGACGCTGATGGACAGCTTCATATTGCCTCTCTAATCTTGGCTTTTCCTAGATCTTGTTCTCTGTCCCTCCCTCCCTCTGTCGGGTGTACTCACAGTTGCGCACACACGCAAACACACCGACACCCAGACTGACGCCTGTAATCATTTCTGTGGATCAAACAACCTACAGCTTGGCCTGAAGGACAGCACAACACGCATTCACACAACTACACACACACACACACACACACACACACACACACACACACACACGCACACACACTGCTTGCATATAAATGTGGCCATTTTGCATAATAAACACACACGCAAATCCTCCCATCTCATATCCATTAGCCATCCCCGTACCCAGAATGCCGAGTTTTGTTTTTCCTTCAAGTCTTGTGTTGGCTCCTAGCTGCTGTTGTTGCTGTGTGCTCCCTTTGTTTCCTCCCTGGCGGTGACCTGATTCGGAGTGTGACCTGTTTCTGTGAAATGAGAGTCTTCCATCCAGAAGAATATCGACTAGAAAGGAGGCTGCAGAAGTGGAAAATGACGCCGGGCTCCTCGCTGGGGGAGAGGCTACGCCACGCCGTTTGATTACAGCAATCAAGTGTTTGTGTTAGCGCAGGCAGAGAGGGCAAGACGGAGGGAGGGAGGGAGAGGGAGAGAGGTCGAAAGAGAGGAGGTAGACGTAGACAAACTGAGGAAGAGAGGGGGGGGAAACGAAATGGGGAGCGGACGTCATTTGGGAGAAAGAGCGGCTGAAATTGCATGTGTGTGTGTGCGGGTGCGTGTGCTTGTATGTTTCTGCGTTAGCGTGTGTGTGCGAGGGAGAAAGACAGGCGGAGGAGAGGTAGGTGGATGAGACAAAGCAGTAGAGAGGATCACAGAGCTCCTCTAACAGGGCTGTGTGCCTCTGAAGTGGAAGGGGGGAGGGAGGGAGGGGGGGGATGAAATGAATGTGAATGCTCGTTTTCCTGAAGGGCAGATGAAAGAAGAGCCCTCCCTCGCTCCCTTTCCGTTTTTTTTCCTTTTAACTCTCCGGCCGGTTTTGTCTCGGGGCTGGGGCTGGGGCTGTGTGGGTGGTGTGCTACGACGTTGGAAATGTGTCAGTGCGCTTGGACAACGCCAGGCTCTGCTGTTGTTGATGTCGTTGTTGCTGTTGTTGTTGTTACGGCAGCCGACTCAAGTAGCAACTGCAACGGGATAGACGGAGGTCAGCCATGCCACCGAGGGGCTTAATTCAATTACCGTGTTCACCCAGGGAGGCGCGGGCCGGTTGCTCGCGAATGAAAACCAGGCAGGGCTTTGTCTTTCTCTCTGCGTCTGTTGACAGCCCGCGTCGACGAATGACTGATGGGTTTGGAGCGGCGAGACGTTTTTCCGAGGAAGAGGCCCCGGTGAGCTTGAGGCTTTCGCTTTCCCGCGCGGCGTGGCCTCTGCGAACGGCCTCCCACTGAACTCGGTGGAGATCGGTTTCGCTTGAACTAGCAAACGAGAGCGGGCCGACTCATCAAAGTCGACGGACGCTCTGCTCCGTAACGATGGTGGCGCGCGGGGATTTGCCGGATATCTTTAATTCCAGATTTAGCTTTGGAGATGTGGCCGACGGGATAACGATAGCCCGCCCGGACAGATTGATCATAAAGTAATGAGGCTTTCCAGCACATTGCCTTCTGACTGGGAACTTTGAGTGTGCCTTGATGACAGACCCGGGTGTCTTTACATGCGAATGATTGGACGAGCTTGATTCCCTATACCTTGCACGTCGGGGTTATTCTCTCTGAATACATCTGCTGGTTCTGGTGTAGCAAAATAAATGAAATCAAGCGCACCCCGAGCATTTTAAATAGCCGGCCATGTTCCTGCCAAGCATGTCGGCGTCAGGGCAACAGTGGTTTCGCTGAGTTGGGGAAACCGGGTGGACGAGGGCCGTGGTGGAGGCAGAAAGGGGGTTGAAAAACGACAAGCCACCAGTCAGAGACAACAAGAGGATTGAGATGAGCTTTCCCGAAAACAAGTTATTCCCCTCCGCTTTGAACGAGAAAGCTGCAAGTCAGGCTAGCATGTCCTCGAGGTTTCTGAGAGGTCTAAACATTTTAAACAGTAATCAGGAGTCTGACCTTTCATAAGGTGTGTATATATATATATATATATATATATATATATATATATATATATATATATATATATATATGTATACATACATACATATACAGTGAAGGAAATAATTATTTGATCCCTTGCAGATTTTGTAAGTTTGTTCACTGACAAAGAAATGAAAGGTCTATAATTTTAATGGTAGGTTTATTTTAACATTCAGAGATAGAATAAAAAAAAAGAAATCCAGAAAATCACATTATATAAAATATATACATTGATTTGCATTTGATTGAGTGAAATAAGTATTTGATCCCCTAGCACAACATGACTTAGTACTTGGTGGATACCCTTGTTGGCAAGCACGGAGGTCAGACGTCTCTTGTAGTTGGTTACCAGGTTTGCGCACATCTCAGGGGGGATTTTGGTCCACTCCTCTTTGCATATCCTCTCCAAATCCTTAAGGTTTCAAGGCTGTCGTTTGGCAACTCGAAGCTTCAGCTCCCTCCCCCCACAAGTTGAAATTAGGAGCACTTTCTTAGAGTGAGGGACTAATATACCCGGCCTGTGGGAGCCAAAATTCTTGCTAGTTGGTAGGGGATCAAATACTTATTTCACACGATCAAATGCAAATCAATTTCTATATTTTATATAATGTGATTTTCTGGATTTCTTTTTTTCTATTCTATCTCTGAATGTTAAAATGAACCTACCATTAAAATTATAGACCTTTCATTTCTTTGTCAGTGGACAAACTTACAAAATCTGCAAGGGATCAAATAATGATTTCCTTCACTGTATATATATATATATATATATATATATATATATATATATATAATGTATATATATATATATATGTATATATATATATATGTATATATATATATATATATATATATATATATATATATATATATATATATATATATCATTTCAGACTTCTGAGTACTTTACAATACATTATTTGAATACTAGAATGGTTCAGGACCAGGGCTTCTAAAAACGACTTGACTATCAGTCATACCTTCCTCTGCTGAGATAGACGATGCAGCACTTATCGGTGTTACAGAATACTGCAGAGCATTTGAAAAACATAAACTAGGGCTCCTTCTTGAAACCTCGTCATGGCACTTTTTTTGTGGATAGACGTGTTGGATATCGCTAGATGGCCATGGCCATGGAGCAAGTGCAGTGCATTGCAGCTTCCATGGAGGTGCAGACACCAGTGTCACATTCAGTCACGCGCAACCAGGGTCTGCTGGAGCCCGTCTTGCGTGACAGAGGGGCATGCTCTTGCGTCAGGCTAGACGCGGTGATCACAGGCCTGAGAGGTTGGTCTCTGAAGAGGGACTGTGTTTCCTCGCCTCCCCACTTAGTCCAACCACTCTCTGCTCTACTCCTTACTAATTCTGCATGATGTGGTGCTCTAACGTATGAGTGAGTGTGTGTGTGTGTGTGTGTGTGTGTGTGCTGTCATATTTATGAGGACAGCAGGCTCTGGAGCAGCCCCCATTCAGTCAGGAGTAGGACCTATCTCCATCAGTCCTCTGACCTGCTGGAGGTAATGACGCGTGGGCACCTGCACACACGCACACACACACACACACAAATAAACCCTCTCCTTAGGCCTTCTACCTAAACAAACACGTGCACACACACACATTCACACACCCCTACGTTAGGCCCTCCACCTGCCCACATACAATCACACAAACACACGCGCACACACACATAAACCCTCTCCCAAGGCTTTCTATCTACACACACACACTCACACACGTACAAACACATACACACACACACACACACTCCTAAGGCCTTCTACCTACACATACACGCACACAAATACACACACACACACACATACACACACACCTTCTCCCACGGCTTTCTACCAACACCCACACATGTGTACATAAAGAGGCAAACTCACCCACCCACACACACACATTGCATCTCCTATACCCTCATACACACATCTCCTCTACACCCCCACTCACAAACACACACAGCAGTTTGTTTCCACTTCGCTCACTGCTCCCTCCCCACACACATGCCCCTCCTCCACTGCCTTGGCCCCTGCTTCTCTGCTCGCTCCATAACTCCACCTTCCTCCCCTGATCCGTCTTCCGCTGTCGGCCCGGGCCTCGCTGCCACTCCCTCCCCCCGCCGTCCGGTGTTCCATCACTTCCCTGCCTTTCCTCTGGCCTCCTAGTGCTCTCCATCAGCCTTTCTCCCTCCATCCCTCCAGTCCTCCATTCCAAACGCTAGCCCAACTCTCCAAAATGCTCACCTCGGACCATCCTGTCGCCGTCGTCCGTACCCCGCGTTCGCTCCCCCCCTGCCTTCTCCCTGTCCTCCTCCCCTTCCTCTTCCTCCTCCTGCTCTTCCTCCGCCGCGTCCGCCCCCACCCACCCCCCCCAGGTCTCCTCGTCGTGTGTTCCTGACTCTATAAATCACGTCGTTCAGGAGGTGATGGCGGTGGAGCAGCTGCTCTCCCTGGGCTAACCTGACGATTACACGGCGGTTTGATTTACTTTCATTCTCCCTCGGCATAACCACGGCAACCCTGAGAGAGACTATAAACCCAGGTCTTTTCTAGCGGCCAGTTTTTTTTTGGACGGTGTTGTGACGTAAATTGAAGTGTAAAAGGTAGCAGTGCAGGTCGAAATATTATTATGTTAGCAACTCCAGCCCGCTGTGGGGTCAAAGGTCATGTGTTTATTCTTGAATTTCCCTGAGCTTTAGCACCTGTTCCATTGTAGCCTAGGGCCCCGTAGAGACTGAAAATAGACACACAAAAATACACGCATGCACACACACACACACACACAAACACACACACACACACACACACACACACACACACATATACACATGCACACACACGCAGGCACTCACTCACTACTCTATTCACAAGGACAAAAACCGAAGCAAACAACGACGTTTTTTTCCAGCCAAATCCCTCAGCAGAACGGAACAAAGAGCAGTGAGAAGGCGAACGGCCTTTTTCCCGTACAGACAGGACATCTTGTTCGAGTGCTTCCCCTGGAGGCGTGCCGGGCTGAATGGGGGATAGCTAAGATGTCACCGGCAAGACGGCCACCTCCCACGCCGCCACCCTCCCGATCTGATTGGTGGGATGCACCTGGGGCTCATTCTCCACGTCTCGGTGCCACGGCGACGGTCGGCCGGCAGCGGGTGCCATGGCGACGCGGCGGTGTCATGGCCGCGATAACCTATAGCCCCCCGCCCTCCCCCCAGACGGAGAAACAGACGCTCGGAGAGAAACGGAGGGAGGGAGGAAGAGGAACGGGAGGGAGCGAGGGGGAGAGCGATAGAAAACCCTTGGGGGGGCGGGGGGGGGGGGGGGGGGGGGGGGGGGGGGGAAGTCATGGCGGCGCGGGGGTAGCAGCAGAGAGCGCGGGTGGCAGGGTATCAGAGAGAAAGGGTTGCTTGAATCAAGAGAGAGGGATGGGGAAGAGACGGGGAGACGGGGAGGCACTCCCAGGAGCCAGAAGAGGCCACGGCCATACGTACGTGTAATTGCAGCCATTAGCGTCATTAGCCTGGCATTCAGCCTCACGTGGAGGGCCGACAGGAAGGGCCCAGAAATAGGCTGCGGTTTTAAATAATGCATGGGCCTGGAAGGAGACAAACGACGGTAGGGCCGCTCCTCTCTCTCGCTCTCTCTCTCTCTCTCTCTCCCTCTCTCTCTCTCTCTCTGGCTATGGCGCAGTTGTTATTGGAGCACGCTGCATTTCCGTGTGCGCTTGCAGAGCGGACACGGGGCGGCAGACATGTGCATGTGGAGGCCCCCCCCCCCCCCCCCCCTCACCCAACCCCCCCTCACCCCCCCCTTCATTCTCGGCTCGTGGTATTGTACGCGAAGCCAGCCACACACACCTAAGAGTTGGTTGGTTGTTGGTTTGTATTGGTTTGTATTGGTTCAGTGGGTTTTTAATGGCATGCTCTCAGCCCAAAGGAACCTCCATGACGTGATTCATCCAACGCGTGTGTTTGACACATGCCTTAAACACTGTGCCAGTACACTAAGGAAGGTTTCTCTATCGACCACGTATCTCCTCCCACATCGGAAAACTCCAGACCTGACTCGGTATGGACAGGTCAGGGGTCATGTGGACTGAGAGCCTGTTCCTACTGCGCCTCCATGTGTACCTTCCATTGCACTGTTCCGCCAGTTTACACGGCAACACAGCGCAGTGTGTAACAGGTCAGATGCGTGCCATGGTCCTCACTGACTTTCAACTGACAGGAGGCCAAGCATTTTCAACCGTTCCGTGCGATCCAAATCTCTGTATACTACATTGCCAATACAAATTCTTGTTCTGTTTCAAGTTCCTAACTCCAGAAAAGTTTCGCTGTACCGTCTACTAGGGGGCAGTATGGACACAATCACAACTTCCTGGACGTTCACGGTGTTCCACGGGATGCTGACAGGGCGCACTGACCCGTGGGCACTGGGCATCCCAGGCTGCCCAGCGGCTGCCATGTCTGTCTCTGTTGATGTTTCATGCCCCCGCCCCTGCAATTACAGCAGTGAGCCTTTCAAAGCACACTCATTAGGAATGCAAATAGTGCTTGGGTTCATTTCGCCAGAGAAGAGCCCTGCAGCTAGCAACTCCACTCTGAAAGAGAGGAAACAAAAAAGAGGGAGTGGGTAGAGGGACAGAGAGAGAGGGAAAGAGAGAGAGGGGAAGAAAGAGTGAAAGAGAGAGAGAAAGAGAGGGGGGCAAAAGAGGAGTGAGTGGAGGAGAGAGAGAGAAGAGAGAGAGAATAGCAACAGAGGAGAAATGGGAAGAGAAGATGAACCTCCACAACGGCAGACCTTCACACGCTGTTGAAATGGTTCCTTTACCAAGTGGAACTGCCTGAGAGGGAAAGCATGAACACTGAACACACACACACACACACACACACACACACACACACACACACACACACACACACACACACACACACCCACACACATACACACACAGCTCCGGTTGGGCTTTAAGCTAACACTGTTTGTCTTGCAATAATTGAGCCATAACCAACAACATCAATCATGCAATTAATTTACTCGCGCAGAGAGCCAGCGGCTTTTAGTTACCAGGGAAACGGCGAGCTCATTGGTCACCCTGAACCAAGCAGCGACGGACGGACAGACGGGCATTGTGACCAACCTGCTGGAGGTCCTTCCGCTCATGGAACACTGAGTTACATCAAGACAAAGCGGGTCCAAGTCATGAGTCTGGCCTTTTCGATTGGACACTTTGACTGGGGGCCCGTTTCAGGGGCGGATCGAAAAAACGCCGAGTCATTCCTCAAGCCTCTACCTCGGAACGTGCACGACATCCCTCCATCTCGCCGTACTTCCATCGCATGCTTGCGCACGTCGTCGCCGTAGTTCCACGCACGATAAACAGCGGGCAACGAACACACTTGTCGATTAAAACCAGGTTGACGCCAACGCCGCTCCCCTACCGACGCCGCTGTGCCCGGGAGCCCGTGCCGTAAAGCATGATCCACTAAAAGTGATGAACACCGTCCTCGGGTAGGAGGCCCTGTGGGCAGTGGACCGAGCAGCGCCGCTCGCCCCCTGGCCGAGCCACCGGAGCCTGGGCCATTCATCAGTGACTGGAGCAGGCCAGGATCAATGGGCTCGACATTCAGGAAATGGATTGAACGACCCCTCCAGCATTACAAAACGCCTTTGGGAACGCGCCGGCGATGGTGATGTTTTCATTGCGGGGCGAAAAAAAGAGAGAACTAAGGAGAAAGGGGAAAAAAGATGTGCGTCACGTGTCCGTCCGGGTGTGTACGTGCAAGTTCATTTGCGCCTGTGTGTGTGTGTGTCAGAGTGTCTGCAGTACATGCTGAAGCACTAGGGATCAGGCTATTGACTGGCTCTTAGACTGAGCAAACCTGACTCTGTGATCTGCTCCCCCTCGAGCCGCGCACTTCCTTAACCCTCCCTCTGCCTCCATGCCAAGAGGGATCTTCTCTGGGCCATGCTAGCCCGGGGCGGTGGATAGTACCGGGCCGCCACCCAGGCACTGCCCTGGGGGAAGGATTGTGAGTGGCGGGGGAGGGGGGGCGGGGGCGGACATGCTGGGCATCGTTTTTCCAATATCAGGTTGGCCATCTTTGTCGCTCAGGTCCGGTGGCGAGAAGAAAAGGGGACGGGGAGTGGGGGTGAGGGGGTTGTCTTGGGAGACACTCTAGCACCCCCCTCCCCCCCTCCCTCTAATTTCCTGCTGTGTGCTAAAGTAATCAGTTGGTAGCGGAGCAGCAACAACCAGGCCTACAGCGGAGACGGTGGTGTTGCTCAAACAGAGGCCACGCTTTGCCACGGGGCTGCAAATGACTGTTGATCTACTGGAGGAACAGTGTTCCTCTGTAATGACCCGACTCCTCACCAGCCTACGGGAGATCTTCAGTAGCTTGGAGTGTTACGGATGTGAGACTTGGTTCACCCTTTGTCTCTCTGTGTGTGTTACCCTTTCTCTCTCTCTCTCTCTCTCTCTCTCTCTGGCTCTGTCTCTCTCTCTCTCTAGCTCTCTCTCTCTGGCTCTGTCTCTCTCTATTTCTCTTTCTGTTTCTCTCTCTCTAGTCGAAACAAACACCACAGAGCAACACCTGTAGTCGAAGGGGGATGCTACTAAAAAACGAACAAAACAACCAGAGGTCTTTGAGCCCCACCAGAGCTAACCATCACAGTTTCATACACACAAAAACACACGCACACACAAACACACACACACACATACACACACACACACACACACACACACACACACACACACCCTACAGCAGAGACTCAAAGCAGGGGGAAAGAAGTTGATCACGAGAGATTGCATATGTACAGTCCCCTCCAAAAGTATTGGAACAGTAATGCCAATACCTTTATTTTTGCTGTAGACTGAAAGCGTTTGGGTTTGACACCAAAAGATGAATATGAGACAAAAGATCAACATGTCAGCTTTTATTTCCAGGTATTTTCATCTGGATCTGATAAACAACTTAGAAGATATCATTATTTGTAAAGGAACACCACATTTTTCGTTGAGCAAAAGTATTGGAACATGTGACTAACAGGTGTGTTTTGTTGCCCAGGTGTGTCTTATGACATTTATTATTCAAACAATAAATAACACTGAATGTCTAGGCTCAGTTTCAGATTCTAGTTTTGCCTGTGCAGACTGCAGTTATAGTAATCAACATGAAAAGCAGAGAACTGTCTATGGGTGAAAAGAAAGCAATTGTGAAGCTAAGAGAAGATGGGAAATCAATCAGAGCCATTGCACAGACACTAGCCATAGCCAGTACAACAATTTGGAATATCCTCAGGAAGAAACAAACTACTGGTGTACTAAGTAACAGACATCCAACGGGACGACCAAGGAAAACAACAGCAGTTGACGACAGAAACATTGTCAGAGCTGTGAAGAAAGACCCTAAAACTACTGTTGGTGAGATCAACAACAACCTCCAGAGGGCAGGAGTGAAGGTTTCAGAATCCACTGTTCGCAGAAGACTTCATGGACAACAGTACAGAGGCTACACCAGAAGATGCAAGCCATTCATTAGCATAAAGAATAGGAAGGCCAGGCTGGATTTTGCCAAAAAGTACAGAGACGAGCCTCAAAAATTCTGGGAAAAAGTTTTATGGACTGATGAGACGAAGATTAACTTCTACCAGAGTGATGGAAAGGCTAAGGTTTGGAGAAAAAAAGGATCTGCTCATGACCCCCAAAACACAAGCTCATCTGTGAAACACGGTGGAGGTAATGTGATGGCTTGGGCTTCAATGGCTTCTTCTGGGACGGGCTCATTAATCTTCATTGATGATGTAACACATGATGGCGGCAGCAAAATGAATTCGGAAGTCTACAGAAACATTTTGTCTGCCAATTTAAAGAAGGATGCAACCAAACTGATTGGGAGATCCTTTGTCATGCAGCAAGATAATGACCCTAAACACACTGCAAAAGCAACAAAGGAGTTCATCAGGGGCAAGAAGTGGAAGGTCCTAGACTGGCCAAGTCAATCTCCAGACTTAAACCCTATAGAGCATTCTTTTTACCTTCTTAAAAGGAGACTGAAGGGAGAAACCCCCCAAAACAAGCAACAACTGAAAGAGGCTGCAGTGAAAGCCTGGAAAGGCATAACAAAAGAAGAATGCAAAAGTTTGGTGATGTCCATGGGTCGCAGGCTTGATGCAGTTATTGAAGGCAAAGGATTTGCAACAAAATATTGAGTCTTATTCACTTAAATCCATTTCAAGTCTATCTGTTCCAATACTTTTGCTCATCTAAAAATGTGGTCTTTCTTTTCAAATAATGATATCTTCTAAGTTGTTTATCAGATTCAGATGAAAATACCTGGAAATAAAAGCTGACATATTGATCTTTTGTCTCATATTCATCTTTTGGTGTCAAACCCAAACGCTTTCAGTCTACAGCAAAAATAAAGGAATTGGCATTACTGTTCCAATACTTTTGGAGGGGACTGTATATGCTCCATCAGGAAGGTTGCCAATACATGTGCAAGAACACGCACTGAAAAACACACACGCACACGCACGCACACAGGCTCACGCACTCATACAAGCCCTTTCCTTGGCATTTCTGGGTCTGCTTTCTCCCGCCAAGACAGTTGCCGACTCCTTGAGCACCAGGCATTAACATTTAAAACACCCCCTCCACCTGCTGTCAGAACATCTCTCCAGGCGGAGCAGTATAACACAGCATCAATGCCGAGCCCGACCCACTTTATACTGCACGCACCCCATATCTAGTCCCAGTCAGGTTCACGCTCCATCAGAAACGGAGCCAAGAGAAACTAGAGGTGCGTGTTTCAGTGTGTGTGTGTGTGTGTGTGTGTGTGTGTGTGTTTGTAGTGTGGATACTACGCGGGGTATTTTTGTGGCCGCTGTTTCTGTTCTGTTCTGGAACCCGAGGGATGGAAAGCGAGTCCAATGCTGCTGTCTGCTTTCCAAAACTTCTCCGCCCTCTTGGTTGGTGTTGGTTTTCCTTTTGGGGGGGGGGGGGAGGGGGTGGCATGGGGGTGGGGGGAGTGGGGGTTTGGTCCTGGGCAACAGGCCTGGGCCTGATAGCATGGACAGAGGCTCGAAGGCTTGTTGTGCTGCGGCACGCACGCTGCCTGAGTTCTGGAGGGGGTGAAACAAAAGGAGGGAGGGAGGGGGTGAAACAAAAGGAGGGAGGGAGGGGGTGGATGATAACGTGCCAACCAAGCACGGCACGGTGTGCCAGGACCCGCGGGCCTGCATGGGGGAAAGGCTGTCAGAGCTAAGCAGGTCTGACTGGTTTACCACCAAAGCCCCAATTCAGTTACAGAGACCAGTCACTGTTGATGTTCTTTCAGGACTGCCATAGTGAAAAAACAACAACAACAACAAGAAAACATTTTATAAAGTTTGGCACACTTTGTTTGTGGATTATTGGGTTTCTTAGCGCGATAAATCAAGTTGAAAAATCTCTCTTCACAAGTCTTGGCTGAAAAAAACTCATTTCCCAGTTTCACAATGCACTGCGTCAACACAGAGGCCCTTTGTTGTGTAGTGTCTGCCGTCGTATTACTTTCCCTGGCACCTGAGTCCATCAAGTATGCACGCCACTGACGTTGATCGATGGCAAACTATGGAAGGTCTTTTACATTAAACCAGCTTATTAGAACGCTCCCTCGCTCTCTCTCTCTCTCCCTCCCTCCCTCCCTCCCTCCCTCCCTCCCTCCCTCTCCTCTCCTCTCTCTCTCTCTCTCTCTCTCTCTCTCTCTTTCTCTCCCTCCCTTCCCGCCGGGTTGCTTGTATCAGCAGAGCTGATCTGCGGTCGGCGCCGGAGGAGGAGGAGGGGCCGTGGTCCGCAGCGCTGCAGCTGGAGCCCGGGTCGAGGGGTCACGGGGAGACAAATCCATCACTTTGTCGCGGCGGAGCGGACAGGCTGCCGGCCGGGGGAGGGCGCAAAGGCCCGGCCTCCCAGACAGTCGGGTCAGCCCGCTGGCGACTCCCGCCGCCTGTTCTGGCGGCGACCCGCTCCGGTGGAACCCTCTGGAAGAGAAACGAGCAGAGAGCCCAGGGAAGCGTCCAGCTCCAGCCATAAGCCTAACCGCAATCCAACAAACGCCTTGAGACAACCACGCTGACGAGATAAGCCGTTTATTCGAATGAATTCCAATCCCCAAGACAAGGCCGAACGAATTGACCAGCGCCGTTGTCCTGGCGGTGCAATAGCTCCCGGCAGGAAGTGCCTGGTCATCAGGCCTAATAAACAGGCTGATTCTCTGATTCGATTGGGCAGAGTGCTGACTCAATCAGGCGCCGGGTGCTTTTCTTATACGGTAAGTTGCTAATGGCTCCGTGGGAAGACACACCCACTGCCCCGGGGGGCAGCAGGCCTCTGTGTATGGATCGGTGACGCCGCTGAAGCCCACAGGCATCCCGTGGGAGCGGCATAATGCACATCAAGCTGCCTCTAATGGTGGACTAATGGGGCTGAGTGGTGGGGGAACGACAGACAGACACGGCATGGAACCCGTCCAGAGAGAGAGAGAGAGAGAGAGAGAGAGAGAGAGAGAGAGAGAGAGAATGAAAAGAAGGACCTACTAAAAGAGAAAGAGAGAGAGAGCGAACGGCAGGAGAAACACAAACACATTTGGTGAGATGAACGGAAGCTGAGAGAGAGAGAGAGAGAGAGAGAGAGAGAGAGAGAGAGAGAGAGAGAGAGAGAGAGAGAGAGAGAGAGAGAGAAAGAGAGAGAGAGAATGAAAAGAAGGACCTACTAAAAGAGAAAGAGAGAGAGAGCGAACGGCAGGAGAAACACAAACACATTTGGTGAGAATGAACGGAAGCTGAGAGAGAGAGAGAGAGAGAGAGAGAGAGAGAGAGAGAGAGACAGAGACAGAGACAGAGACAGACAGAGACAGAGACAGAGGAAGTGGGGAGGGGAAGGCCAGTGAGCAGAGCCAGTGTTTGTTCTGCAGAGCAGCAACTTGGGCCTTTAATCACATTCATATTGAAGGGGATGCAGGGATTAGACAGCCGAGGCACCAGGCTGCTCTGTTCTGCCCACAGCAGTCAGACAGCACGACAGGGCCCGGCGACACCCAGCCACCGTCGGATCAACACTGGAACCAGCGCCACTGTCACTCATCAACCACAGCCCACTGAGCAGGCTGTGTGTGTGTGTGTGTGTGTGTGTGTGTAGTGTGTGTGTGTGTGTGTCATAACAATGGGATTATTGCTGGCAGATTAGCCGATTAGTCAAATGAGTATGGTCCATTCATTATGCTCTGTTGCCAGTGAATGGGTCAGATGTTTATGCATGTTATTCCTATATTCCACACACTGAAACACACACACACGCACGCACACAGGCTGGGTAGCAATTCAAAACATACATGCATGTGTGTCACGTGCTACTCAAGAATGAATCGAATGCCAGACGTAAACGAAAGCCGTAGGCTTCAGCTTATCGATGCTTCACAGCAGGAACCTGCGGTTGTGTGGGCTGCCTGGTGTGCTAGCTCTGCATGCTGTTTGCATCTCGTGTTCTGTCAGTCGGAGCTCGGGCCGCCCGATTTCTCTCCGGCATGATTTGTGGTTGACGCACGTTGGTGCAATGGCCAGGGCGCGAGCCTCCCCAACTGATGGAGAGAGGCAGAGAGGGAGAGAGGGAGGGAGAGAGAGAGAGAGAGAGAGAGAGAGAAGGAGAGAGAGAGAGAGAGAGAGAGGAGGGGGAGATCGAGAGAGAGAAAGAGAGGGGGAGAAAGAAGAGAGAGGGGGGGAGGGGGAAAGAGAGAGTGGGAAAGAGAAAGTGAAAGAGAGAGTGAGAGAGAGAGAGAGAGGGGGGTAGCAATTGAAGGGCAGAGGGAGACAGAGTGAGAGAGAGAGAGGGGGGGGGGGGGTAGCGATTGAAGGGCAGAGTGAGGAGAGAGAGAGAGAGAGAGAGAGAGAGAGAGAGAGAGGGGGGACAGGAAGAGGACAAACAAAATGCCTGAAGAAGAGAATCACATCAGACTAGAAATGTTCAGAGGATTAACTTGTTTTTTTTTGTCCAGACTCATAAAAGCCGTTTGGCGCTGTCTCTCAATATCTCTCTTTTTTTCTTTCTCTCTCTATCACTCTCTCTCTCTCTCTCTCTCTCTCTCGCTCTCCATTCTTCTGTGTCTGTCTTTTTCTTTCTCTTCCTCTATTATTCTCTCGTCTCCTCTCTCTCTGTCTCACAGTGAGTCACTGTTCCTCATGGTCCACAGTGGATTAGAAGCTCTTGCCTGTTCAGATTGCCTTTAGCTCCATTCGTCTCTGTCCTCCCCACTGTTGTGTTAATGTGGCAGGCCTGTCACGCTGCAGTTAATGGTGTCACTGTCCGCAACTGTCTCGGTTTGTTTGGAGGCTTATCCAACCGCAGGCCATCGTGGGACACACCTTTTTGTCTTGTGTGTGTGTGAGAGAGAGAGAGAGAGAGAGAGAGAGAGAGAGAGAGAGAGAGAGAGAGAGAGAGAGAGAGAGAGAGAATGTGTGTGTGTTCGCAGTGACTCATATTTTCTTATCCCTCTACATCTGAGTGGAAGGCAACAGAAAATGTCCTGCTTTTTTAAAATGTCTTTTTTTTTTGTTTCATCTCCCATCGTAAAACCTGACTTCACTTTGATGTCTGGTGGAGTCACAGAAGAAGAAAAAATGTTGGCTGCCGCGCTTCAAACAGAAAGGGAGTGCTCTTGAAGAGCCAATGCAAACTGATCTAATGGGGTGTGGGTGGAGGAGAAGGAGGAGAGAGGCAGAGGAGAGAGGCATTTCCATTCGTGCTCCAGTTTACTGTCCTTAGAGCCTGTCCCCTCACTTTGTAAGGAAGGTGCCCGCCTAGTTGGAGCCCACACAAAACACACACAGAAACGAATCTAGTTGAATAAAGAGAGGCGCACGTTTTATCTAGATCCGACAAAGTACAAGCCGCTCCGCTCTGAGTAACAGGCTGCCTCTGCGTTTTAACTAGCTAGCTACCTCTGAGCTGTTTGCTACGGCAAGGAGCGAAGAATCCCTATTCATGAGAACCAGCCACTCTGAAGTAACGGTGTGCCACTGGTCAGACCCCATGCCTGTCTGCTGCAGTCCTCATGGACCCCCAGCCATTCCAGACGTGTGATCTTCCCCAGTGCTAGCACACCTGGTGTAATTAGTCAAAGCCTTGCTGTGGGTGCCTTGATTACACCAGGTGTGCTAGCACTTGGGGAGATCAAATATCTGGAATGGCTGGGGGTGCTTGAGGACTGGGCAGAGAACCATGGCTCTAGTCTACACCCCGCTATTCCAGAGTCCTCGTCTTCTGACTCGACAAGGACCTAGGGGGATGGTCTGTAATGTGGGACACTGCCTAATATGGGACACCCAAGTGCCAGTGGGTATATGAAGCCAATCTGTGATTGGACACTTGAGAAGTCAATTGATTTTGATAACATGAAATCACAGCTTGCGTTAACCCAGTTTTATTGACTTCCATTTGTTTGAGCAAAACCTACACCCGTTGGAGCTTCTGTGTCCCACATTAGGCAGTGTCCCAAAGTGTCTCAAATTACAGACAATCACCCTACCTGCTGCGTGAGGACGATCTCCAGGATCCTGTGAGTGCGAGTCCAAACTGCCTTTGAGTAACATAGTCACAAAAGAACAGGACTTCCCTCTTTCTTCCCCCGGCATTGAACATGGATACCCTTTGGTCAAGAGGAACACGTTCGAGTTGACCTTGCTCAGGTTCAAGTCAATCTTGTGCCAAGAAGTTTGCGGGGAGAGAGAGAGAGAGAGAGAGAGAGAGAGAGAGAGAGAGAGAGAGAGAGAGAGAGAGAGAGAGAGAGAGAGAGAGAGAGAGAGGAGGTGGACTCATTTATTCGGTTAGCCAGGCAGTGCAGCTCGAGCCACCTCAACAGAATTGATGAAGCTGCAACAATCAGCATCTTATTCGATAACCAATCAGTGACAAAGTCCGTAGTCAGAGGAAAAAAAAGTGCAGTGTCCAGGGAGCGGGGCTTCAGGATGGGTCCTCATTTGGGACACTAAGTGACAGGAGCACGGCTTAGTCTGGAAGGCAGTATTCTCCAGCGAGGGGAGCTCATTTGTAAAAAGTTGCTGTCGCCACTGAGTTGTTTGTTGACTCGGGATAAATCGCAGTGGAAGGAAAATGCGTGCTCATTAAGCCCGGCCCTAATCTCACAAACATTCCCGCTCGATAGGGCCTTCTGTGCGCCCCGCAAACTTCGGCAAACACGTGTGAAAACAAGTGATTTGAATGGCAATGAGATCACAGCCGCTGATCTTTTCCCCCCGCCAACACACTCAATAACGGTGCGTATTGCGAGTCGTTACCGAGGCAGGGGGTCCGCTGTGTCGAGCCGGTGTGTAAGTCACATTTCTCTCTTCGAGGCAACTCCGAAAAGTCAGAACATGAGTTCTATGAGGTCTTGGCCGTGTCCCCCCTCCCTCCCTCCCTCCCCCTCCCCCCAGGAGCAGACAAACCCACGGCAGTTCCTTTGGCCCACCCATGGATGACATTCTGGGAATGTATGTTAATGGATGCTGAAAGGGGAGAACACAGAGGCTCCCCGCTGGGCGGCACAGAGACTTCACCAAACCTCAAGGGCTTCACAGTGACATTTGGCTTTAAAAAAAAAAAAAAAGATTGAGGGGAATTACCCACTCTCCCTGTTTCTCTGTGCAGTGAAATACCTCTTCCCCCCCACCCCACCACACACACACACACACACCAATGTCTCTGACTCTCTCTCTCTCTCTTTCTCTCTCTCCCTCCAAATCCCAATTTCTTTCTCTCTCTTTCTATTTTCAAACAATTAATATTATTTGAGTGGAAAATTGCTTCCGTTCCTATCTCCCTATTGTTTGGATAGCTGAGTTTCTGAGGCAATCATAACATGGTCATTGGTACTGTCTCAGGAATGATTGAGTGTCGCTTGCAGAGTCATTAAGTTAACTACATTCCGCATCAAGCCAACACCATCTTTCATGGCTTTGTGTAAGAAATGCTGCCCCTTTTTTCCTGACACCATTTTCACGATTTATTACTGATCAGATTGGTGTGTTGTTTGTGTGTGCGCGCGTGTGTGACTCTACATGTCTGGATAAACTCATTTGAAGTCACACCCGTTATTTTCGTCCAACGACAGCTTGTATGCCCAGCATTGGCATGTGGACAATGGAAACGGATTAGGGATGCTTTTGACTTCTGTGGCAGCGCGTTTGACGGGCAGAATCAGCATGACAAGCGCTTCGCCGCGCCATTACCTCCGCCTCGGGGGAAACAGCCACAAAACCATGTCGTTATCCGCACGGACTTCCTCCTTGACGGGGGCAACGTTTCTCTGGCCTTGCCGGGCGTGATTTCACACTCTTTCATTGATCTCTCCGTTATTGATCAGCGCTGCGGCGCGAGACAGGTCAGGCTCAACTTGGGTGCGCGACATCCTTCCACCACCTGAGTAAAGGCCATTCGGTCGTCTTTGACGGAGCGTGGAGACGCCTCGGCCTAGGTCTCCTCGGCACTCGCTCGCGTTCCACGGACGGGGGGCTCGACTGTCAGACGGCGGGGAACGTCGGCCATCGAACGTCGGCCAGGGGGATGGTCTCCGTGCAGAACAGGCATGGGGCCGCGGTGAGGGGAGACAGTGATGAAGTCA
The DNA here is from genome assembly GCA_017639675.1 of Aplochiton taeniatus. Taxonomy (NCBI): domain Eukaryota; kingdom Metazoa; phylum Chordata; class Actinopteri; order Galaxiiformes; family Galaxiidae; genus Aplochiton; species Aplochiton taeniatus. The sequence goes on from CM030177.1 coordinate 14,277,087, forward strand.
GTCCTTCGCCCTCACACCTCCTGATGGCTTGATCTGACAGGGCGTGACATACGAGAAAGAGGTCGAGCGGAGGAAAATGGAGGACGCCCTATCCGGCCAGCGAGAGAACTTAAAGGGAAACAAAAGAACGGTGCAGTTATTTTGCCAGAGAGAGAAAGAGAGAGAGAGAGAGAGGAGAGAGAGAGAGAGAGAGAGAGAGAGAGAGAGAGAGAGAGAGAGGAGAGAGAGGAGAGAGAGAGAGAGAGAGAGAGAGAGAGAGAGAGAGAGAGAGAGAGAGAGAGAGAGAGAGAGAGAGAGAGAGAGAGAGAGAGAGAGAGAGGAGGGGGTTCTGGGGGGTTTGTTTGGGGATTTGGCATTGCGAGTTCCGGAGGGTCGCTCTCCCAGCTCAACTGTCTCTATCCATAAAAATGCCAATGAGCCGCGGTGCCATTTGCTGAATTTAATGAAATCAGCAGACTGAATTAAGCCGTGGACATATTTAACAGGGTGGAGAGGGAGAGAGCTCTTAATTACAGTTTGTTAAATGAACAGCTGGTTTGCAGCGAGCCTATTGCAAGTCCTGTGACATGGAGTCGGTCACAGCTGTTCCCGGGGAGAGGAGTGGAGTGGAGAGGAGACCAGAAATAATACCTATTTGTATTAATGTAAATATAATGTGAATATATAATTATTATTGCTGTGTTTGTTGTTGTACATATTATGATGACTATGATTATGAAGAGGAGAGAAAAGGACAGGATGAAGGGACCGGCGTCCTCTAAATCGTTTGCTACTCTTCAAAACCGAAAAAAAACATAAGATGAGGTTCCACCTTTTTTTCATCCATTTTTCCAAAGTTCAAAGCCTTGCTTTATTTCATTTCAGAGGGCCATTAATTGTGAATATATGCGCCGGTTACACTGAATTACACAACTAACAACAATGAAGTCTTTTTTTAAAGGTTTTTTCATGGTTCAGAAATAATTAGGTTTGCCTGCTGTGATCTGTGCTCGAATACACATTCCACATTTCGGCTTTCTCTTAAGACGTTCCATAACGGGAAAAACGTCCATGGAGCTTTGAAGTCACTGCCGTCGATGCTAAATCGGATTCACAAAGGTAGACTGGGCACCTCAAGATGGCGGCCAGCGGCGTCTCCTCCACAGTCTGCCATGCCTTCTCCACATCTCAACACATCTTTAAAATTCAAAGACAACTTTTCCAACCCAAAGTACCACGACAGGCGGCAAAGGGAAGGCCGGCCATCCGAACTTCAAAGGAGGAGGCCGCCAGACTGAGAGTGACCCTTCCCATCATACCTCAAGGTCGTTTCTCTGAAAGTCTCTCCAGTGACTGCAGCGTTTTCTTTCTTCAGTCCTTTCTGACATGCCATGCCGAAACGGAAGAACACTGCAAACAAACAAAACACCTGAGTGCACTCTCTTTTCTTTCTGCATGTACTCTTTCTTGTTCTCCAGAAGTGTCTGTTTCCTGGACCTCTCAATGTGCTTCGAAGCTATTCTTTTTCTGTAAGCAACTATCATTTTTTATTTATGTTTTTACTTCTCTCGCTCTCTCTCTCTTTCTCTCTCTGTTCATCTTAGTGCTACTATTGTTTTCCCCTCTTCTTCTCCTCTCTTGTTACTCTCACACACTTGTTTCGCTGGTCATCAGTCATCCCAAACACACACACACACGCACACAGGCAGACAGGTTGTGCTTTGGAAGAGACAAACTCTTATTGGCTCATATCCCTCGGACCCAGAGGCACAGAAGTTGGGAGCTGGGAGGTGTTATGAGGATTAGAAACTCGACCACAGATCAATGCAGGGGTTTGCCTCTCATGGCAGAGCAGGGGGACAATAAATAAACAAACAGCTTAGGGAGGAAGAGAGAGAGCGAGAGAAAAAGAGAGAGGGAGAGAGAGAGAGGGAAAGGGAGGGACGAGGTGACACAGAAAAGGGAAAGAGAGACACCAAGAGAGAGAGAGAGGGAGTAGGACAAAGACGGCGGTGTATTATCTTTTAACGGAGGGACCACACATGCCTCCTGTGTTCTCCTGTTCTGATTGGACTTCCCTCTCTTTCCTTACAGTCAGCTCCCTCCCGGTGGCCAATATGGCAGACAGCTTCCCAGCCTGTCACAGGGGCTCTGCTATCACATGATCCATGGGCTGGGAAATACGAGTTGATAGGGCCAGATGAGATAGCTTACTCCTAATACAGCACCCCCCTGCATACCTCTGCTGCGCCATGGAAGCACCTTTGGCTGGGGGTTGTCCCTGGAAGGGGTTACACGTAGGCTCCACTGAAAGGTCAAAGCCGGCTGGGGGGGGATTAGAAGGCCCTTCGTCGTGCTTCTCAGGTCAAAGGTCATCCGCACGCACGCGCTCTACATGTAGCGAAAGATAATGGAGACTCATTTCAGTCCCGTTTTAATCCCCAACCCCCCCCCTACCCTAAAAGGGGAAAAGGTGCAACGCGTGGGCCAGGACGTACTGAAAACGTCAGACGTGACAGATGAACCTCCCGTCTAACTGAGTTCATAAAGGCCCGGTTTCCCTTCACGACGGCCCCCAAGTTGATTCCGGCGAGTCGAAGGCGTCCCAGTGTGAAAATTGCAGTGAAAAAGTCGTTACTTTTCCTTTCGCCCGTGGCGTCAGAGACGGGAGGCATCCGTTTGAATCCCCTCCCTACCTATTCCAATGGCTCATCACTCACACTCACTGTATGCCATATTTCTAATGAGATCTAATCCTACGCTAAGCATTTAGAATAGGTTGTGTGTGTGTGTGTGTGTGTGTGTGTGTGTGTTGGCATCAGCAGCTGTGTGTGTGAATTGTGCTTTGGGGCATGTACTTATACTATTGTAAAGTGTCTATATAGTTGGAATGGGTGTGCATGCGTAAGTATTCTTTTGTGCCTGTGTGCATGAATTTGAGAGAGAGAGTATGTGTGTGTGTGTGTGTGTGTGTATGTGTGTGTGTGTGTGTGTGTTCTCAGCAACCAGCAGTGAGTCCTTCACTGTCCCATCTGGCAGAAGGTCTAATGACAGTTGATGGTGCCAAGAAAGCGATGCCAGACAGAGCCACACAGGGGGAGACAGAGTGTGACAGCTCGAGACAGACATTATTGACATGGACAATCGGAGCCATTTCTCCTTGGCCCAGTCGCAAGGAGGTTGGTAGACAACCAAGGCCCCAGACGTCTTTTTTCTGTCTTTAGAGTTTAAGTTGAGGGAAGGCCCGTGACCGATATCACGCTGAAGGATATATGGTGCTTTCATCCACACGCACCACGTCAAACACACACACACACACACACACACACACACACACACACACACACACACACACACTCACCTAGAAAGAAGGTGACACAGTGAGACAGACACTGCAGACAGGAGGTCTCCTCGGGATGAGGACGAAGAGGAGGAGGAGGAGGAGGCGGCTCGACAGGGATCACTGCGCATCACTAATGGCACCCCATCGGCCTTGAGTCTGCCTGGGGGGTGGAGGAGGGTGTTTACCTATTAACTCAACCCTCTAGCTCCATTCTACAGTGCCTGGACCTGCTTTTGTTTCCACAGCCCTGCTCCACCTGGCCTGGGGTCAGCGCAGAGGGCATATCTCCCCCACTCAGTCTGAAACAACAGGTAGGCAACCAACACAACAACCTAGCACTTCTGGTTTGTCACCAGATGAGCCGGGCGTCTTTGAAGAAGGAGCCTGTTGGGGATCACACACACAGACTCTAGAATGCAGGAGACCCTATAGGTCCTATACCCGATTGGCAAGTTGGCGCTGCAGCATCAGCCATTTTGAAAATACTTTTTGTCCAAAGAAACAGGGCGGTAAGTGCACGCCTCATTAGCCCCTCTTCCCACCTAAGAAATTCGAGCCAGATTCGGACAGGCCCTCTCGAACACCTACAGCTCTGACCTTTTCCAGGTTCCATTTTCTCAGGGCCATTTTGAGTGGCGGCTTTTACTGTAGGTCGATGACCCGGGTGTTTTTATAAATTTTTATATTCTTTTTTTTTTCTTACTGAAGTTCAGGGGGAAACAGCAGCCGCCATTAGGCGAATGTGTGCGTCGAGTGGCGTCGTCGACCCCACAGTGCTGAGCCACTCTCCACATGGCGAGTCCTGCTAAGAGCCAGTGGGGTGGACGCGCTGAACTAATCAAGCCTAGCAGGGAGAGACAGTGAGGGCGGGAGAGAAAGCGAGGGAGAGAGCGAGATGGAGGCAAGGAGAAAAAGAGAGTGAGAATGTGAAAGCAAAAGGGAGAAGGGGGGGGGGGGGGAGATTGAGGAAACGGGAAAAGAGAGAGTGAGTGCGAAAGCAAAGGGGAGAGCGAGAGAGCAACGGAGAGAGAATGTGTGAGGGTGTATGTGAGAGAAAGAGAGAGAGAGAGAGAGCGCGCGAGAGAGAGCGTGTGAGAGAGAGAGAGAGAGAGGCAGAGAGAGAGAGATAATACCAGTTGCGAGAAACACAACAGCCAGCTCCGTAGTCCCAGCTCTTAGCTCTGCATGCTCCAGGGGAGAAGGAAAATCAATGGGCCTCAGTCAGACACTGGCTGGCCGGCTGACCGCGCCGCCGTGCCCTGAGCGCCACGGAGACAGTCGGGGTCCCGGCCTCACCGGCCCGGGCCTGCGGCCTCCTCTTCTATTCGTCCCGATCTAGAACATCCCGACCAGTCCTTGTCGTTTGTGCTTGATAGTAGCAAATGTGTCAGAGAGCGAAGATACCACACGGGGCATGTGTGTACGAAATAATTAGAAACAAACAAGTCACCTCGACAGGGACACTGTCTAGAGGTCACAGGGGCTAGGGTTGGCAAGGCGGGCCCCCGATCACACTCGATATGAGGTGTGACCAGCAGGCAGGAGGGCGTGAGAGGACAAGGGGACTAACAGAGCGGGCCACCAGAGTCTCCGCCCGCGGGACGGCGCCGTCAGAGCGCAGCGACGCTTCCTCAGAGGGGAGCCGTCCCTCGATCGTAGGGGGGGGGGACGCCACTACATCACGCTCTAATCACGCTCTCTCTCACAAGGCCTCTAACGGTGCCGAATGTGTCTGTGTGTGTGTGTGTGTGTGTGTGTGTGTGTGTGCGTGCGGTTGCGTACGCGTGTGCGTGTGTGTCAGACTAATTGCTTTGGGTCATGCTACACTGTCCCTTGGTCAGGGCTAAGCCCGACAGGCAGAGCGAACGCCATTCATCTGAGGCAGCAGTGATGAGGCGAGAGGTGTCATGATTAAAAGAAAAGGGCTGCACCCAAATGTCAACCCATGGCCGTGCGAACCGGCCAAAATGAGACCCAGGGTGAGGGATTGGGATAACGCTCTCTCTCTGATCGCCAATTCCGCCTCCCAAAGCATGAATTCCCGAGCGTGCGGAGGATTTTATTGGACCTCCCTCTCGCAGAGAAAACTAGCTTGCACGTTCACACACGCACACAGAGATAAAAGATAAGCCCATCGTGTAACTCAAAACCACAAACACGCACAAGCACACACACACACACACACACACACACACACACAAAGGGTATAATCAACGCCTTCTTCCTGCGGTATCAGTCTTTCGCAGGCAGATATGGATGTTCACTGGGCACCTCCAGGGGTCCGGTGTCTGTGTTTACCTGCCATTTTGCCGGCAGACCATAATCAGACAGCATGCTCAATAGCAAAAAGGAAAATGACCTCGCCATGCAAACAGATCCCGGCTCCTCTGCTGGCTCCTGGAGTCCAATAGTGACACTCATCAGGAGTCAATCGTTCAATCTTTAGTTTGGAATTGAGTTGAGAACTACATGGGGAATGCTGTAGCCTTGACGACGTATGGTAATACCTGTCATACACGCAATTATGAGGTTGGCTGGTGGGGGGGGGGGGTGACGGGGTGAGGGGGTAAGACTTTGGTGAATACTGTCTCGTGAATCCATGAATTATCCGGAGTTTTAAATATCCAGAAGAAAGTACTTTCGAAAATAAACAATGTCACTGATTCAGCGTGCAATCTATTCAAAAGATCTTTGCAGGGAAGAACTGGGGATGTATTCAAATGAAAGGGTACAATCTGAAGGTGAGGCTGAGCAGATGTGAAGTTAGAGCTGTCCATTGTGGTGAATTTCACTGATATAAGGAACCGTATCACCGCAAATTTCTTTTGCCAAACAAATGCTGTCCCTACAGCTTTTCTGTGCCATTGCAACCCTCATTGCCTGTTTCTGAACTCCCCCCTGCTAATTGCTTAAAAGACAGACGTGTTCCCAGGCACCTCAGCGGGAGGCAAATTCCATACCTAAAGCCACGTGTCTAACGGAGCGCGGCAGAGTCGAGTCTAATCTCGCCCCGAACGGAAGTCGTTTTCCCCCACTTGGGAGCTGTTCGCACCGACTTCCTCTCCAGTCACTCTCCGAGTGGCTCGGCCGCTCTAATGAGCGGGAACGTCACGGACACTTTGGGGGGAAATGAGGGCGAGAGTACGCTCAAATGAAACTGGTAATGAACTAGTGCAGATGGTCGGGGAAGCCCCCCCCCCCCCCCCCCCCCCCCCCCCCCCCCCCCCCCCCCCCCCCCCCCCCCCCCCCCCCCCCCCCCCCCCCCCCCCCCCCCAGTGCGGTCGGGAACAAGCCAGTAGGAAAGTGGGAATCGCATTGTGCGGTCGCGACGAGGAGCCAATAAAATGGTGGCAATGGCACCCCACTGAAGCGCTGCCGAGCTTGATACCTTCGTGGAGAGGCTTGGGTGACACAGTTTTTACTACGAGATGAGGGTTGCTGATGATGGAATTTACCCAAAGAGAAATAACACTTCAGCCTACTTCAGCGAATGTGCTAAAGAGCATGAAATCAAATAGCCTTTCATGTGCTTTGGCTTAACCTTTCCTGTAAGCAGCTAATGTGCCAACCATTATGTGATATTGAACCACCCTGAGGATTCAAAACCGGAAAATCGCTGCTTCACTGCGAATACCTACTGCAGTAGCCATTGATTCTATGTTTTCATTTGTGACAATCGCTCAAGGCATACATAGATATCCCCCCTGGCACACAAGGTAACAATTGGAAGGCTTTGATGCATTGCACCACTGGTGGGTTGTTGAAGAGCCTCTCCAGCTGCTCTTCGTGCCATCCGCAGAGCACTTAGTCCATCACAACAGGCAGAAGCACCAGGCCCTTCCAGTCCGCCATGCATGCCACAGCAGCATGCATAGAGATGGCCTAGGGGCTGGAAAGAGAGTGGGTGGGAGAGCAAGAATGGGGAGGGCTCTCTCTCAGTTCCTCTCTCTCCTCTCCTCTCTCTCTCTCTCTTCTCTCTCCTCTCTCTCTCTCTCTCTCTCTCTCTCTGTCTGTCTGTCTGTCATTTGTCATGACCGATCTGTCTCCCACTTTCTGTCATTACCTACCCTTGGTCCCTTTTATCTCTCTCTCTCTCCCACTCATCTTCCTGACTAACCCCTTCAACAGGTCAGTAGAATGTGCAGCCCTAGAATTCCCAGAGGACTGTGGGAGTTGAAGTCCTTACACCAGCAGGAGAACCGGTCGGTGGCTGGACACACAGTCTTTCTGACAGACGCCGTGACCCGGCTGCCCTCCATTTCCAACATTCCCTTGTTTTGTGTCTTCATCTATCTCTTCATCATCTACCCTTTTTTTGTCCTCTTTTTACAGTCTCTTTCTCCTCTCGTTCAGCACCTTGCGTCTCCCCGTATTCCCCCTCTCTGTTCCCCCTCTCCGTCTTTTTCCTCTCTGCTTAGCCCCCCCCCCCATCCCACTGTCTGCTCCTTCGGGCCTCTGTTGCTCTGTCTCTCTTTCTTCCCCTCCTCCTCCCTTCTCCCCGCGCAGCCCGAGTCATGCAGATCTGGTGGCCGCTCCCCCGTGGGGCTGGCCACGGGTCTAGGCAGCAGCTGCAGCCATCACCAGCCTCCTCGTCGCTGTCAGGGCCCGTCTCCCACTCTGGCTAATCACTCCCCACAGCCCGCCAGCACGGGACGCTGCCTCCCGCCGTCCCGGCCGCAACGCGCCCCCCGCTAATACGTTCTCCAGCCATCGGCAGACGACGTCGTGAGCGCGGGCCGTGCTCGTCTCTGCGTGTGAGGAAGAGGGCGCGGCGTGCTGTGCGTGCGCGCGTGTGTTTAGGGGCGCGTGACCGAACGCTTGGGCATGTGCCTGAAGACGTGCCTGCTTGAGGGGCGTGTGCGTGTACACGGCGGTGCGTTTTGCCCTGTGCTTAGTACAGCACGGGGGGGGGGGGGGTTGCTTACTGTACAAAGCGACTCCTAAGAGCGTGTCACTTAAGACACAAGTAGTGTTAAACCCAACCCCACCACCTGCCACAAACACGTTAAGTACTCGGGTGTGTGTGCGTGTGTGTGTGTGTGTGTGTGTATGTGTGTGTGTGTGTGTGTGTGTGTCGCAAGCAAGTGGCTCACTCTGTCACACGTTGTTGCTTGTCGCCATATGAGGGGGCGTTCCTAATCACACACACTTTTCCTCTCCAGCATAATTACTTAGCATAACACACATGGCCCAGAGAAGTCGTCTTCAGGCGACAACCTTGCTGTTTTCCCTCCTCCCTAAGCAGAGGCGGGAAATTCTTGTGTTTTGCCCCGGAACGGATGACATAATGTGGGGATGATGCGTTCTCCGTGCCCGGTGGGGAGTCCTGAGGACGCAGCTGTCTGCACACATGATTGATTATCAATCACTCAAACCATGCGACAAATAGGTAAATACATTTGCCCTCTGGGAATGGTAGGCAGCAGTCGAGTGCGTCAGACCAGCCAGAGGGCAGAGAGATGGGCAGGCGGGAAAGGAGGGAGATGGCAGACAGGTGAAGAGAGGTGAAGAGAGGTGAAGAGTCAGACATGCACAGGGATATGGAGGACTGGTATAATATACAGACAGACAGACAGACAGACAGACAGACAGACAGACAGACAGACAGACAGACAGACAGACAGAGACAGACAGACAGACAGACAGACAAATGTCAATGCATCGACAGGATGGTACACTGATAGAATATACAGACAGACAGACACAGAGACCCACAGACAGACAAATGTCAGTGCATTGCTTATGCCTCTATGTGTAGGCAGACACAAAGTGAGAGAGGCAGACCCGCAGTGAGACAGGCAGCCACGCTGTGAGACAAGCAGCCACGCCGTGAGACAGGCAGCCACGCCGTGAGACAGGCAGACCCACAGCGAGACAGGCGGGCAGACGAGGCGCGACAAGTCAGCAAGGCCTGTAAAAGGCAACTGGTGCCGCCGTGCCATGCTGAGCTGCCCGTCCCCCAGGCACCGGGATGGTGGTGTGGTTGTCAGGGGGAGGGGGGGAGAGAGAGAGGGGGAGAGAGGTGGAGCGGGGAGCAGAGCGTGCCAGGGAGATGGAGGGCAGGCAAAGGGAAGATTAGCACCGACTTCATTGACGCCTCCGCTGTTCATCACAAACTGTTCATCACGTGTCACTGCCTGTTAGTATTTGATTGCGCTGCGTGTGTGTGAGTGATCGCGTGAACGCCTGCGTCTGCGTGACTGAGCGCGCACAACCGAAAGGTGTGCAGGCCATCCCGCCGCGCGCCAGATGTGTTTCCTTTGTTGACAAGGCCACAGCGGGCGGAGGAGGCCAGCTGACGGTTTGCCTGTCGCCTGGTACGGGGCACGGGGCCCGCCGAGGGAGCCTGCCCGCGGAGACGGCGCGCTCCGAGCGGGGTGTGGCACCGCCCCGGAGCCCCCCCCCCCCCCGAGGACGGCGCGAGAACTGAGCAGCGCCTCACGGCACATCGGGCACGCACGGCCAGCGACCGTGCCCGCCTGCCAGGGTTCGAACTTCACGGGCGACGCTCCACGCCCTACATCGTCTGTGACCCCTTGAATCCGACAGCTCTGCTCTGTGCCCGGGGGAAGCCCTGGGGTTTTGCAGCCAGTCAGAGCAGGTGAAAACCTAACCATTATCATTGCAGCTTTGCAGCACAACTTCAACCAGACTCACACTTTATGATGCAGCTGCAAGGGCTGTAAAAGAATACATGGTACACTGTCATTTCTGGGTGTGGGGTGTTTTGTTACACCATAAAATATTACGAGAAGCCATTACGAAAAGCTATCATCCTTTCTCCCTCCTTGTCCACCTCCCACTCCTATCTTCTAGCTGGTGAAAAAAGATACCAGAACAGGAAAAAATAAAAGAAAAAAGATAACCAGGTGGTTACAAAAGGAGTAAGGCTGTAGAAAAAGTAAGAACAATGTGGAAGAATTGGTTGTTAGCTCCATGGGGAGTTCAGCCAGTTTCACTAACCCAATTAACAGCCAGTGAAATTTAATTAGATTGGTTCCAGAAGGTCCAAAGCAAAACGGGATATGTGTCTGTCTGTTGTGCTGAAGCCTACCCCATATCAGTACAAATTGGCCCTTTATCCCAGTATGTATATGCATAAATCCGGCTACAAGACTTCTTCAATGACAAACGAATAGTCTAGTCATGATCTTTTACAGCCACTCTACGGAGGCCTGATGGTTTGGACTGCGAGTGTGTGTGTGTGTGTGTGTGTGTGTGTGTGTGTGTGTGTGGTGTGTGTGTTTGTGTGGTGTGTGTGTGTGTGTGTGTGTGGTGTGTGTGTGTGTGTGTTCGGGATCATTGGTAAAAACCGTGTGTGCCGCCTAGTGGTGACAAGGCAGCATGTGTAGTAAGTGTTGATAATAACAACTTCAGGGGGAAAAAATGACTTACGATAGAAGACATATTCGGTGTAACTCGACCAAATCTTATCTTCAGTATGTTGGTTGACGAACGATGCTGTCACCGAGGAATTACAGGCCACCATCTGGAATCCACACTCTGACAGCATGTCAAATGACCTTTCTAAATGCTTGAACTTTAGATAAAACCGGGACGTGTACCGGTCCGGTGTTCTGTCCGGATCCCGGCTCTCATTCAACGTCTCCCCAAACACTTCTTTGGCCAGCGCGACTCGTCCGCATATCAAAATTCTCGGCACCCTCCTAAATTTTGCGTCGGTTTGACTGTCGCGGCCCGTAGTGCACGAACCCCTGTACCCAACCGTAATAAACCCACTTTTTCTGTCAGCAGGCACTAGTGAGGACGGTGGGCACAGTCGAAGGTCACTGCCTTGTGATCCCTCCTCGTAATCACTATGAAAGTAATCATCGGGGCTGTGCTTGAGATCTTCAGGGGTTAGAATTTTAACCAAATCTGGCAGTTGAAAGTATTCCGCTTCTTTTCTAAGCCTCCCTTTCTCCGGAAAATGGTCAGGGAGAACAACTTGCTTATCACGGAGATAGTCCAACACGTACCGAAATAGAAATCCATCTCTGTCGATGAAGTAACGTCCCTTTGGATCTCGTGCCAAGTCATTTGTGGCATCTTTCTTGGGTGAGAATATTTTGCCCAACAAAGAATTTGGGGTGCCCACCAGCGTTGCATGACGCGTGTAATAAACCTGCCCTCCTACATTTAATTCTACAACATCTGGAAAACTATTTTGAACAGATCCCTGTTCTTTGGACGTGGGGTTAGTCCTACAGCTCCCACTCAGCGCCATAGTTTCCGTCATGACTAAAACACTGCCAAGTTACAGTGTCGAAAACGTTGGATTGATGTCCAAAAGTTCAGCGGCACTGATGCCTATTTAGATGCTGGGCTATAACGCTTGGGCAGGTAATCTAAACGTTTGCGTTTTACATGAATATCATTGGTTAAATAATTTAATCCAAGCCCAGTTCTTCTCCTTTGTAGTTTCTCAAATTAGCAAAACAACTGTCCACAGCCACCCATGGAAGTGTTAAAAAAGTTAAATTGACATAGATGATGTGTGGCCTACTGGGTAACAAAAGAAAAAATAAACGAGCATACCCCAGGCTTGCACATCATACGCACGAGCTTCAATGGCTCTGCTCCTGTCGCCTCAGGGAAAAAACCCCGACAAAAAGGACTCAGGTTCACTTGATTAGTCTAGTACACCGCGGCCAGATGAAACAGAAAAAGTCCAAATGGAAAGGGTATGCCAATGTGTGGTTTCTCAGAAAAAGCCTCGCCTTTCGTCAATCAAAACTACAGAAAAATATCCAAAAGAAAATGTACTTGCCAAGAACGGAAAAATAGACATATTTACGAAATTACCTCCTTATTATAATACAGAATAGAGTGTGCTGTATCCTTATCACCTCCTTTTTTATTTCCAACTTCCTTTGAACATCAGGCAATAAATTGGCCTTTTGTTTAGGGAAAAAACAGGTTTCCCGGCGAGAAAAACTTCACAGAGGTTGCACTCCACCGCTATCAGGAAGGTTTCATACTGCTGTAGCCTATTACTGAAAGACCTCACCTGTGCCAGATTGAATCTGTCCGTTAACTCGACTTAGTATTCCCAGCTGGCTCGTGTTTGAAGCTGTTTTTCCATTTCAAAGCGCAGATTTTTGTCCTGAGAGTGCTTGCGCTCTAACCGGCAGCTGGATAATATACCTGGAGCTGTCCGTGGTGCTGATCCCCGTCCCCTCTGAGCAGGGTGGTGCCGCTGCTTGCCGACGCGTAAAAAGAGAGAGATAGAAGCGTCTCAGCTGATGTTGCCACAGCGGTGTAGAGAGGATTAACCATAATGGATAATAAAGAATTACATCATCTTAAAGGAATAGCTTACTGTATCCAACATATCGCTATTTTAGACTTTTGATTTAACCGATAAATTAGCACATGCAAATTTCTGTTGTTTGAAACGTAAGATAGGTAGCCTTATTAAAAACTGTTTAAAAGCCACCACTATTTTCACTTTCAGTCGTCATATGCCCTCTTGTCACCTTTGGTTAGGGATCGTCATATTATTGTAAACTGCATATTGTATGTTAACTGTGTAAAATCTGAAGGATCTTGCACGTAGTCTTTTTGCATTGTGTGTCTGGCGAGGCATTGGTAAACACATAACAACAGCATCTTTACTGACAAGCTCATTCAAACAGCCAGCTTAGCGATGAACAATTTACGTTCTAATAAATATGCAACAGCGCCCCTCGCCGTTCGTTCGGTTCAGTAAAATTGCGTTCTCTTTCCAGAACCATGGACAGAACCATGACACCCCGAACTGTCCCACCGCCTCCGTGCCTTCCCAATTCCCCCTCTGACCATGACTGCCTATTCTCTGTGTATGTATGCGTTCTTACATAATCCCAAGGATTTGCTTAGCGCAATGCCTTCAGAGTTTTATACGTTTACAGATTCCCAGTGACATCCTCCAGGAAATAACGAGATCTCTACCACTCCACACAGGGTTCCGTGGCAAAATGACCCCGCACAGTGCACTCACACAATTACAGCAAAGACCTAATGATTGTTAATGACAGTATGTGATTGTTTGCACATCCTGTCTCGTTGTGCTGTTTGTTTCAGACACTCGGAGAGAGATAGCCAAGTCTGTTGTGTCGTCTATCTCAAGTAGGCCATGGCGGTCAGATCATAAATGCATGCATGCACCTGCGGCAGTCTTCCCCCTTGCAGTGCTATTTAAAGCCCCTACCCGCGCCACCACCTGTGAGGTCTCAAACAGACGAGCCAAATGAGCCCACTGCTTACTTTAAAATATAGCGTTCATACCACATTCAGTTAGCTCTTCTTTTGCCTCCATAATGTGCATGTGCTATAGACATCGCTGGCTATTCTAGTCGCTGTGACACACTTGAGACTATCAACGCTTGTGGCCGTGTCTCATTAGTAACAAGTTTATTATGTCACAGCAGACCCAGAGGCTTGTGTTAGAGCTTTGGATATAATGCGTCCCCCCGCTGCTTCTAAAGTGGGAATCACTCGGCCTGCTCAGAGGATAACAAAAGAGACCTTTTACTTAACTACTGTACTTAATCACTCTGCAAGCACCAGGAGACGGAACTGGGGGAGATGGGGTCAAGGAAAATGTATAAGTTGCCCTAACTACAGCCTAGCAGAGTCAAAGCCAGGCAATTTGTCTTGATCAGGCGGCTGGCTGGCTGGCTGGCTGGCTGGCTGGCTGGCTGGCGCAAACACACAAGAAGCCAGCTCCACTTTAGCTCTGTCTGGCTGTCTAAAGCACCGAGCCCTGGTCTATGCCAAGCCTAATGGACACAGAGGTCTCCTGCTCACAGCTCCCCACCCTACGCAACCGCCTGTGTGTGTGTGTGTGTGTGTCTGTGTATGTGTGTGTGTGTGTGTGTGTGTGCGTGCGCGTGTGTGCGTGTGCGCGTGTGCGTGTGTGCGTGTGTGTGTTTGTGTGTGTGTGTGGTGGGGGCAGAGCTAAATCCTTCACATCAGCGGTATATGCCGCGTGTGTCTGGGTGTTCTCACCTCCCGCGCTCCTCACATTTATTCTCCTAAGCTCCTCCAGCCGTTGCTCTCCCTCCTATTTCCTTACTCTTCGTGACTGGAATTTGTCTCCAACGCTTCCCATCACGGACCGTGTGGATGAGGCTTAGGTGCAATGGGCGGGCCAGAGGGGGGAAAAAAGGATTAGAGATGTGGGGAAGAGATACTGCAGGTGGCAGCATGTCTCTTTATTTAGTACTTATCTGCGGCTCTGATAGCAAACCAATTGGAGGGATTTGGGGTTTCTATCCAGGTGAGAAAAGGGTCGTTGTCGCTCAATTGTGTGAGAGGGAGAACGGAGCTTAGCCCTCGCAGTGTCAGTGTTCTCAGAGGTGTTTTCAGAATTCCCAGATTTACGAGAGGGAAAATTCCACTTTCCGCAAAGATGTGCAAAAGGCAACAGGACAGCACCAGCACCATAACAGTAGCGCCGAAGCCAGAGTGCACATAATATATTGCCTCAACGGCACAAAAACACTCACAGTACATCCTTCCACATAAAAGGAAATCATACATGAAAATATATCACATTGGAAAACCTGGTCAAACAAACCATTTCTGCCTATTTATTTTGGTTCCCCAGCCTGTTTAAATGTATCAACTCATAAACATTAATACGTATTTCCTCTTTGTTTGTACGGGGCCTGAGCTGCTGCATAACACATTCCCACAGATAATGTAGTCTCCAGATGTGTATGAAGACCCGGGGTTCCAAAACTGCATGGCAATCTTTGTATTGTACGTCAAAAAACACAAGGCTATTATTTTTACACATAATAAGGCCTGCTGCCTGCCATCTGCACCAAGTTACACCTATCCTATATTGGGCCGGCTGTAGCCTAGTCCTTTCCGCACGCTCTGCATGGGCCAAGGCAGTTTTCACTGCTAAACTAGGTCCATTGCTCTCCCCAGAGACAATCTGCTGTAACAGGGAGCCCAGTGCACATTAAGGGCTTTGGCAGCCCAAGCAGATATGGCAGTCAGGCACAGAGAGGGGAAAGGAGGTGGGAGAAGAGAGAGAGAGGGGGGGGGGGGGGGGGGGAGTGCTCTAAGTCCCGAAATAAGTGGGACCACTAGACACGGCGGAAGGAAAGGAATTGGAGTGATTGTCCCCGCCACGGGCCAGCCTTAGCCGTCAAGTTTAGGCGGGGGCCATCATCCTGCTCGCTAACGAAGCTGGGCCCCGGCAGGTGCGAGGGCTGGCGGGTTTGATCCGGGGAGCCCACAGATTGGCGGGAGCGGGAAAGCAATAGCAGACCCGAGTGATTAGGCACCCACCTCCTATAGGCTCCGTGAAATGCTTCCTCCAGGCTCCTCTCTCTTTTTTCTCTCTGGAGTAATTGTGGAGAGATCAGGTCGGGGCCACGGTGGCCCTCGTGATGTCACTGGTAAATCAGTCGGTCGTTTAGAGGGTTCTAGCGGAGTCTCCTGTGATTTTTCTTCTTCTTCTCCCCTCTGCCGCTCGGGATGCGAGCATGATGAAAGAGTTCAGAGATGGGCTATTGTGCTCTGTCGCTGATTGCATCAGTAGGGTACGAGACCTTCACACTACATCATGAGGAATGATTAATAATAGCACCACATGTCCCATTATTCTTCCATGCCAGTAAATGATGGTACAGAATAATAACTTGAGTATATTGCTAGACCTCCGTCTTCGCGTTCAGAATATATTGCCCATAGGCTGCTGAGTACACACTTGAACCACTGAAATGTATTCACCAACTTAATTATGCATACGATTCAAACTTTATTTTGCATATCAGTTTTGCAATGTTAATGGTTAGAATATTGAGAACAAACTGGACACCTAAGTGTGTGTGTGTGTGTGGAGGGGGGGTATGTTTGTGTGTTTATATGAATAAGGCCATTATGTAAAATACTGCATTTGGGTGAGCATCACTTGAGAGAGGGGTAATGGACAAACACTAAATACATTTTTCATCAATCCATTCTAGTTTGACAAACAAAATGTCCTTAATCCGCAAGTTAAGCAGCAACCTTGCATTAACAGCCTTGTAGGTGTGGATATGGACACAAGTGCAGAGATGATTTATATGGACCTTCAAATTGAGTAACGATATACGAACAAGAGATGAATAGGACACAGTTCCAGGTAAACTAATAGAATTATCCCAGTTTATTCAAGGTAAGATTACACCATAGACTGACACAGGTAAGAGGACAATGACCAAACATAGAGCAAACATGCTGGGGCAAAACTCAGTTGAAAACAATAACACTTAGGAGCGCCGGGTGAAACTCCTTGACGTGCCCTGCTGGGTAGATCCCAGTGTTCCAGCTTTGTCTCTATGACATGAGCGACGTGAGAAAACACCTTTAAAATCAGCGGGGCTTTTGCCTCGGTTCAGTTGAACAACATTGCAAACAGTTCTGCAGTGCTCCATAGGAGGTCTTTAGCGCTGTGTTGCTGAGAGAGGCCACTCAGTGAGAGAGCAGCAACCTGCCCGCTCAGGCGCTCACCCCGGGGGCTTTGACCCGGTTGGTTTGGCAAATCATGCAGATGAGATGTTGCTAAGCACCAGCTCGGCAACCGACCGGGGAAGCTCTTCTGTGGGAAAGTGAGGTTGAGTCGGGTAGCCCTTTCACTTACCCCCCCCCTCTCTCTCTCTCTCTCTCTCTCTCTCTCTCTCTCTCTCTCTCTCTCTCTCTCTCTCTCTCTCTCTCTCTCTCTCTGTCTATTTCCTACTCACTCTATTTATCTATTTATCTTCCTATTTATTTGCCTTCTCCTCACTCGCAGTCTGAGCTCCCATGGCGCATTCCATTTCTTGGTAGCCTTCACACTATGTCAACATCCTGGAAGTGTCAAGGTGTAAAGTTCCTTACATGCCAATGTATTTTTCTGACGCGTTTGTTCATGTGGACACCTGAGAGTATAAAGTCAGGTAAGGAGTGCTCTGAGATTCATCAGCTGCAATGTAATTATTGTGCACCCCCAGCTTTGACATTTAAATTTTAAAAAACAGGACGAACGAGAGAACAGATTTTTATTTTCACTTAGGTTTCATCACCATCTTAATAAAACAGAATTGTGTTTTCAAAAGCCCTTGTACCAAGACCTTCGCTGAAAACTTTCTCCCTTGTTTTAATGTCACAGGAATACTGGGAGACAGTTAACGCTGAATTATTTGTGCTGCATGACTCGAAAAGCATAGTCTGAATCCAGAAGATGCATAATTCAAAAGTGGTGCATTGGTGGTCTCAATTACCCTGGTGGTTTTTGCTCCTTTGTGCCAGATTAGATTCCGTCTCGGAAAAAAAGGGAAAGGCCCATGGGTGGTCTGTCCATTCTCCATCCTCCTTTATCAAGACGGCCTGCCATCGTCAGACAGCTGGAGGTGGCGGCTGACAGGATCCAGGAGCTTGACCTCAAGTGGGAGAGGAGGTACTCATTCATCTAGAGCTTGATCTGTTATGACCAGACAGAGAACGATGTGTCAGAGGAGGTACCATAGATCACAAGTATCACAAGCTGGGAAGAGAGATGAAAGCAAGTCAAACGTGGGGGCTGCCAAAGCCAACGGGCCGGCGTTCCAACCGGCACCGGGATATCTGTTCCGACAGGGAAAACGCCAGTGGCTTGACTCACGTGGTCTCTGTGATGCGGGAGGCAGAAGCGAGGGATCGTAGGATCAGATCTCACGTCACATTGGATTGGTGAAACAGCATCGGTGGATGTCCTGTCAAGTTGACACGGGAATATGGGTATGGAGAGAGCGCAGAGTTCTAATCTAAAAACGGAGTTGGTCTAACGTCTGTCTTTTAGCAGTGCTAACAGCTCTGGCATTTCCACCAGCACTATATTGTGACTTTATAAAATTGTCCATCTTACATGGGTCAGTGCTTACTTTACTTTCGCCCAAATAACAATCACACTGTGAGAGGCTGAAATATTCATAAAAAAAGGTACTTATTCAACCCAAAATGTAAAGGCATGAAATGTGTGGGCCAGGTTTTATAGGATTAGTGCTTGATACGCTTGTTTGTGTGTGTGTGTGTGTGTGTGTGTGTGTGTGTGTGTGTGTATGTGTGTGTGTGCACGCATGCGTGTGTGTGTTTAACCTGCATATCGTGAATATAAGCAAAACAGAAAGTAATAATTATTTTCACCCATCTTCTTAAAGCTTTTGAGTGGAAGAGAAAGGAAAGAGGGGGAGGGGTAGGCGGAGGGAATCGATAATGTTATATGACGAAGAAAGGATGTTGTAATCCACTCATACACTCATTAACAGCGGATTAGAAGAAACACTTTAGCAGAATGGGATTATTCCTTTACATGAACGCACTGACCCAGATTCCCAGGCACTTTTCAATTTGCTCTCATTAAGTGGAGAAAGACACGTTCTTAAAGTTTTCAGAATGATCAAAGTGGTGGGGGCTAGGAGCGGAGGGAGAATACATTTCTGGAGGTGTGATCAGTCATGGGTGTTTGCTTTGGAATTTGTCTTTGGCGTATCAAATGGATTCTGCTCATCCCTGGGAAAGAAATGATCCATTGTGTGATCTTAGTTCACACTTGAGAGGCCTGCTAATGGGAGCAAATAAATTATGTTTCAACCCTACTCTCCCTATGTTTTTAATTTCTCTATTGTGTAATAAGACATGAATTAAAGTGATTCAAAACCACATGCAGAACAAGTGACCCACGGTAGGAATTTCAGTTCCATTTCAATAAGTTCCTTGACTGTCAGCCAGTCACACATAATTAACTGTGGGTGTAGAACTAGTATAATTTAGGGTGTATTTATTATTATTATTTAGTTATTTATACAGGGATAACCACCTTCGACAATGTGTCTTGTCCAGCACTGCGCTTTATGCAAAGGCAAGTAAAAAATTAAAACAACATTTTACAAATAAAAGAAAAAGATACTAATAATAAACATTAATTTATATATACAATACAGTACATACAATAATTTCCATAAAAAAAATACCACAACAGTCAGTTTGCCACATGGTGACAGGCTCAGCACAAGACAGTTTGGCACTGAAACTGCGATACAGAAACATGCATCTATGTCCAATTAAGCTTACTAACTAATAGAATCTCTACATGTCCATTATGTAGATATTAAATGTAAGCAAGTGTTTTGAATTATCAACTCAGTAAATTTAGGTGCATGTTCAGCAATGAAAAAAATGTACGTGCAGGCAACCAATGTACATTGCTTTCATTGGTTTTTATTCATGTCTCAACAGATTTAAAAAAAAATGTGTTCTGCTCATAGGCTAAATAATATTTGGTTTAATATAAAGTAACATTGTAAAGAAAATACCTAATAGTGGTTAACTTGTTTCAAAACATGAAACATCGAGTATTACCGATTGTACTTATCATAGTTGTCTGAGGGGCGCGCAGCAGTGATTTGACAAACATAATCTTGAGATGTCCATTTGAGGCACCCGTTAACAACCTTCTACCCAGGAAAATACTATTGTTTTGTCTTGACACGTAGCAACGAAGTTGTCAGATCAAAGTTAGATAGCTAAATAGCTAATTTGTCATACGTCGCAGGTAACAATATAATTAACATTTCTGGTATAAATCTATATTTCTAACTATATGTGTTCCGGCATTGTTTTGACAATCGAATGTTGTTAAACTGCAGGTAAAGTGTTCTGCTACAAATTCAGACTCGGCCCACGTCAACCGTTAGCGAAGACCAGCTAGCAAACCAGCAAAACACCTTTAGTTGAGCTGTATTAAGCTTGCTAACGTTTTTATTCGTTCTTTCAACGTTGGATACGTTGTCTACCTAAATTGTCGTTCAGTTCATTTTTATTATTGTCAATGCGGTTGCATAAATTATTTATATATTTTCTGAGAGACTAGTTGGAATTGACAGGATATGGGGCTAACGTTTGCTTGCTAACTGGCTTAGTGATATAACGGTAATTAACTTAGCTAGCGTTAGCTGTGCTCATTTTGTTTACTGGTTTTGGGAATCTGAAAATCGCAATCCGATCAGTGTTACCAGGCTATGTTGTCGGTTGTGGCATCGGTCCGTCCTCAGTCAAATAGCTTTTTTGAGGATTCTTATAATGGGTTAATTCACTATCTACATCAGGTTGACATGTTGTGTTAACGTTACGTTGTCGTATGTTGGTGAGTTAACGTTAGATATGTTATATCTTTTTAGATGCCTAACGTAGGATTGTTACATTTTCATTTTTGCTTGCAGTGGGAGAAATGTCGGGGTTTGACAACTTCAACACAGACTTCTATCAGTCAAGTTACAGTGTAGACGACCAGAATCAGCAGGCTGGCTATGATTACACCAACACGCAAGACCCGTACAAACAGTACGTTTTCACCTCATACACAGCAAAGCCTTTTCAGAAAATATATAATATGGCCTTTTTTTCGGAATACTTGTGTCTGCAATTGTGAGTTCTTGTAAAATTGTCTCTCTCAACTGCGGTTTGTTGTGGTGTAACGGTTTTAATATTTTGTCACACCCCCTCCCCAGGCCATATGGTCAGTATGACTACTCCCAGCAAGTGAGCTATGGAGCCCCAGGAATGGTGCCCCAGCAACCCTATACAGGCCAGATATTCCAGCCCACACCCACCTTCACCCCATCCCCCACACAGTCTATGTACAGTAGCAGTTTTGATGACGAGCCACCACTGCTGGAGGGTAAGAAGGCGGCAATTACTTGATAAATGTACAGCAAACATTCAAATCATGTTGTGTATTGGTATGTTTTTTATCACAAGTACACAGTATGACCAGGAAGACGGGTAGTTATTGCATGTATCTTTGAAAAACGTTGATATTCGTTTGGACGGAACCACATGGTACACCCTCCTTGACTTATTCAGACAACAGAGTTGTAATACTGAGAGATGGAGCTGCACAGAAACAGAAGCTTCTCTGTCTTCCTGTCATCGTTCTCCTATTATGAGTGTGTGCAAGGCTTAGAGATGCTATATGGAATCAGTCATGCAAGAAGCTGGCTGTGGATAGGGCTGGGGCGGTCACCTCATCACTGCAGTAATAGGACACACACCGCTGAGTTGAGCTCATTACAGTCCTCACTAGGGTGACCACAGGTCCAACTACGGATACATTTTTCATTATCAAATCAAAATGTATTCATTTTAAACATCTTTGTCAGTTTGGATAAATCGAAAGGCAGTCTCGCTCTCCAGTTCTGCGGGCCTCTCTTAAACCCGACAGAGTTAACAGGTTGGCTTTCATCTGGTGGATAACCTAAATGAATGCACCTTTACAGCTAAAAGGGAGGGGCTTCATTGTCGTGGTGAAAACATGTTCTACCGGGCTCTAACCGTCCTCCGTTTCCTCTGCCAGAGCTGGGGATCAACTTCGACCACATCTGGCAGAAGACCCTGACCGTGCTCCATCCCATGAAGGCGGCAGACGGCAGCATCATGAACGAGACCGACCTGGCCGGCCCCATGGTCTTCTGTCTGGCCTTTGGCGCCACGCTGCTCCTGGTGAGAGACCCCCGCGGCGCGCGCATCCTTCCTGAGTGCGGCCCTGCTCTGTGGTGCCAGAGAAGAGGGTGCTGTGTGTCTCACCTCTGTGTTTCTGTCTCCCGCGTCCCTCCCCCCTCCCCCACCCCCAGACCGGCAAGATCCAGTTTGGCTACGTGTACGGCATCAGCGCCATCGGCTGCCTGGGCATGTACTGCCTGCTCAACCTGATGAGCATGACGGGCGTCTCCTTCGGCTGCGTGGCCAGCGTCCTCGGCTACTGCCTCCTGCCCATGATCCTCCTCGCCAGCTTCGGCGTGCTCTTCTCCCTGCAGTAAGTGCCCTTACACCAGTAAGTCATGAATAGCAGTGGCACATGAAGAGGCCGTAGGTGGTCCCTTAGGCTAGGGTTGATTTAGCACCTTTCAGGTAGTGGATTGCATCAGTCATTTAATAGTTTTATCCAAAGCCCTTTGAGAATAGAGCATTCTACGGGAGTAAGGCAGGAAAACCAGTAAAGCTGCTTCAGCACAGCTAAATCAGCAGCATCATTCCATATTTGAACTAATTTTGATTTGGGCGCACTTCATTTGGAACCTGCAGACGTTTGTCCGCCGAACGACCCCGTGATTTGTCGGTTTTCTCTAATTATTCTCCTCCTCCTCCTCCAGAGGCATGATGGGTATCGTCATCACAGCGGCCATCATCGGTTGGTGCAGCCTCTCGGCCTCCAAGATCTTCATCTCGGCGTTGGCCATGGACGGTCAGCAGCTGCTGGTGGCCTACCCCTGCGGCCTCCTGTACGGCGTCTTTGCGCTCATCTCCGTCTTCTGAACTCCGTCCACCGTCTCCCCCCCGTCCCCCCCACGCTGCGTCCCCCCCACACTCCCGTTGTCTCATCTCCGCCGCCTGGAGTGTCCACTCCTTCACGTCCTCCGTTCACGAGTCCCCAAGGACAGGACCGGCGCGTGCAAACGTATCCCCCCCTCTCCCACGCATTGAGGTGGAATCGGATTTGGAAGGCCCTTGTGTTCTCAGGCCTTAAGCAATCCTATGTCTTTTTATTTTTTTTCAAGGGCCTGAGCGGAGAGGTGAATCAGCGCACACTGTAGGAAGAGAGAAAACCGAGACAATTGGATTTGGGACGCGGCCAAAACTCGAGCCGTCTCTCGTCAAGTCACGCAGCATACACAGTGGCCTCAGCCAAAGGACTTACTATAGGAGCAGTTTGATCTGCCGCACCCCTGTAGCCTCCCTGAGCAGTGGTGCAGCCCTTTAGCCCCACACATTCCATATCACATCCCCTGAAGCAGGAGACGATCGGTGACACCCGTCCCCCAGATCTCCCTCCCATCCCATTCTGTTTCTGCGTCCTCCTCACCCTCTTGGCCTGAGGTCCTACCCATCTCCCCCTTACCTTAGCAACATTCTGGTATTTCATGGACAAACAAACGGCTCACCTTGATTTTGAATTGTTCTGTTTGTTTTGGGTTTCTTTTTCGAGATTTATTTAAGCTTTGAGGCCTTAGGAGGGAAACAAAATGGTTTGCCCCGGTTTGTCATTTTGAGAAGTTCATTAAACTTGGTAGGATACTCTGGAAGTAGTGATTTGTCAGTGTTCCAAGGTGTGCGATACCATTTTACCAGAGCCCCTTTATAACTTTTTTAAATGTGGAAATCGGTCACCCTAGCACAAAAAATTAAATGTAACTGACACCACCTTATTTGGCTTTATCAATTAATCTCATATTCATTTCATATTTCTTAGTCTGTCTTCAAAATGACAGTCACACTCCTGGCCATATGGCGTGTCACGGCCTCCTGTCCTCCTCATCATCAGCTACCATCAGCCTGAGTGGCGTTACCCAGCACCATGTGTTCTTGAGGCGTTGTCAAAATGGCTGGTTTCATGGCAAATGTGTCACTAATACCTGTGTTGGAAAACAGCTCCACACCTACTTTTACCCTTACATGCTTACCCAACTAATCAGTGCATTCTTGGTTGACCCTTGTTGGCAGACACTCATGCATTCATTTTGTAATCCCAGAGAGTTCCCTCTAGATGGGAGAAGAGCAACCCTTACCAGCTATCTCCCCTATTTGAACTAAACTCTTATGAAATGGATTCACAAGAGTAACAAGAGAGCAGGGCAAAACAAATTACTTCTGTACACCCCCAAAATCACCATCGTTATCGATTTATTTGTGTAAGTAGGCTCGCTAATGTAGCCGTCCTATTTTGTGGAGTCTTGACGACCTCAGGGCACCGTGAAATTTGTTATGCTGAGGTGTGTTTATGTATCCAAACCTCTTGCCAACTGAGGCGGCCTCACGTGTCAGCTGTGTTTGTTGACCGCGCTCGTCGACGGTCCAGCCACACAAGGCGATGCAGCGGCAAGAAAGGGGGCGAAGAAGCTCCGGAATTGCGCTCTGGTCCTTGGTGTTGTGATTCCCTCCGTGAAGTTTCTGCAGTGGAGGGTCTGTCCTCTCAATCGCCCGTGCGCGCTGACGGACTGGATGGCCACGAGGTTATATGAACACACTTCACACGTTGTGGCCAAGTGCTGACACTTTGGTATGTCTCTGTGCCATTCGCTTAGTTTGAACTGATATATATATATATATATATATTGTTTTACGTTAAGTTTTCCAACCAAGGGTGGCTGTGGGACACACGCTGGGGTTTCCTGGTTGTGAAAGTAGCCGCTCTCTCTCCCCTTTATCCCTAGAGTTTTTCCTTGAGCACTCAAAGCCTGCAAGCAACCTACAGGACCTCTAACAGATACCACTTAACAAAACCCACTTAGCGGGGATGAATAATGCAAAAAATGAAAATGGAGTGCTTTCCTCCTCCACGAGACTGTATGTTAATGACACACATTTTGCATTTCAAGCCACCTTCGAGAGCGGACTCTCTAACGGCCAAGTATTTATAAACCCTGTCCAATCTGTTTTGTATATCAATAGCATTCAAATGTTGCTAGTCTTGAAACGATGGGAATCATGCTTGTTGAGGTTCCCTGGCCAGTCTGTTGAAATAAAATATTGGTTGCACACCATATGCAGTAAGCCATTGTCTTGCCTTTTTGCTGATGAAGTTGCTCCTCTGGGGTTTTCCATGCCAATAATCTGTTTAGCATTTTTACGAGGCTCTGGATTAACGTGTTCCACAGGCAAACTTTGATGTACTGTTGTGTTCCTCTCAGCCGCCCATCTGCGACTGATTTGGCATGCTTTGGTCGGTTATAGCCGTGCAGTGGAAAGGTTTGTCCACGTTACAGTCCTGTCAGATGAATATCTCAACAAGGATAGGGCGATTACGTAACAATAGCTTTGTGCACAAGTCTCATGGTGAATTGCCACTGAACACCATGTCCTGTCATCCTAATCAAGCAGGGCCGTCTATCTCAAAACAACGTGTAAACGTCTTACTTATAAACGTAATCTGCAACCGTTGATTGACGCGCTCAATCGGCTAGCCTGCTGTGCAGTGGGCCATAAAACCTACGTTGACGGCGAACCCCTCTTGAGGCCTTAAGTCAGAGTGATGAGTGGTTTGGAAGGTATTGGCAGCAGGTGGCTCATTTGGAATAGCCTATGAGGAGTTTCCGAAGATGGAACGTCTCAGGAAGTGAACAAATCTTTTCGTCTCTTTCCACTCAAGTCTCCCAGGAACATGTTTGTTGGGCTACCGAAGGGAAACGGGCCATGGTCAACGGATAGCAAGTAGCCCAAGCTACCTGAGGCCTTATTTACAAAGTGCGTGCACACGTGTCCACGACGTGCCTGGCAAAGGAGGCTCTTGTGCTGTCAGCTCGAACTGTCCAACATCTGGATTCACTCGGGTGGAGGACCTCCCGTTCTATCCTGGTCTAGATCCAGAGCTGGTCTAGATCCAGCGGGCACAGCAGTGAGCCCACATATCATCCTGCACAGTAACCCAGCCAAGACAGCCATTCTGGCTGAGCTAACGCTTATGAAATCTATGAGTCAATGATAGCAGGGGGAATAGGAATAGGCAAAGATCCCCAAGAAAAGAGATTTATGTGAGACTGTCTATGGATTCATTCTGTTGCAGTAAAGAAACCTTTCCAAGACAAATAGTTTGTTTTTTATTTTAAACATAGCCTGAAACGTTGTTATGTTCTTTTGACATGTGATATTTAACTTGTGGAGCTGGCTGTCTGGCTCCAACATTCCCAAAGTGTCTGCTGAGAAGCAGGAGAGAGATACTGTATGTCCACACTTCTTTCTAAGGATTTTTATAAAACACTGGGAGCTCTATTGCTTTGAAATAACACAACTGCAGTTGTGGGGGGTCGAATAAATTCTAGTGTCGTGGCCAGTACGGGTCACCAACTTTTCCTCAAAATATTCTGAAGCGCCAAATTTTTTGTGGGGTCAAGAATTTCTGTCCATGCCCCTGTCAATAGCAATAAATATACGTCGTCCATGTCCGGTTAAAAGAGGGGGAGAGGAAGTGTCAAATCAGCAGTTCAGATTCTGTTTATGTGAATACTATTATTCTTTTTATTCATACGCCATGCAGCATTGCACCGGTTGTCCTCTAGGTGTCAGTGTTTAGTCATCTACTCTCTGCAAGATTGAACTGCTTTTTGTGCACATAATGAGTGATTGCCTGAATGAAGTGCTTGGCAGGCTGCTCTGCTGACTCTCCTCTGCTGCCTGGTTGACTGAAATCAATGTGGGCCACCATGTTATATAATGGAGTGTAATTCCATGTCCATCTGGTCAGTCTGCGTTCTGTTGTGGAACTCGACTGGCTTATGTCGAAGGGATCTCCTCTCTCTCTCTCTCTCTCTCTCTCTCTCTCTCTCTCTCTCTCTCTCTCTCTCTCTCTCTCTCTCTCTCTCTCTCTCTCTCTCTCTCTCTCTCTCTCTCTGTGTTTCTCTCTGTCTGAGGTGTGACATTGGAAAAACCTCAATTGTGTCTCCTGGTGGTATGTCTAGCTTTTAGATTGCTGTGATGTAGTCGGCAGACTAGGAGAGCACACAGGATGAGACACACCACGTACACTTTAATTCACCGAATTGTCGACAACACGAATAGGAACTTACCGAGAGAACTCTTCAAATAGGGAAATGATTGTCTTATTGAATGTTGTATATGCACTGTAGCCTTAAGCCATTTGAAAAGCTATCAACCTTTGTTAGCTCTTGTCAAGAGACTTTGGCTCTTGTCAACAGAGACCTGGCCGGATTTCCTTTCACCATGGCACGGTTTTCTTCTTGTAACTAGATCTGATAGCTTTGTTATATGATAGCTATCACAATTGCTACCAAAGCGGTTTGGTAGCTTTGATTGACTTGATCATACATTGTGAAGTGGGAGTGTGTCATTGAAAACATAAGAGCCGAGTAAAATGCCCTGTCCATTCATACGTTTTGCTTTATGTTTGTTATCTATTTATTCATAATGACCATTGGAACGTAAGCCTGTTGCCACGCGTACCGCTTTTCCATGAAGTCATGTATAATTATTTGCCGCGTGGGCGCTCAGTTCCCAAAAAGTTGTTTCCACTTGTGTATCGAAACGCATTCTCTCTGGGTATTTCATTATGTTTCTGTTTCTTCCTCTTATTGATCTCATCCATCCAGTCCTTTCAGAACTGTGCATAGTGGAGTGGATGCAGAAACACTGGGCGAACTGGGCTTTCAGGAAATAAATACGTGTAGGCTATGAGACATTATTTTCTACCCGCTCCACTCTTAAATGACATATTGAAAACAGATATTTTAGATCACCCTAAGCCTGTCCCCAGCACACAACAATCAGCTCGACAAAGAAGAGGCCTTTATGTTTCGTATTACAAACTGGGAAGAGAGTCTGGACTTGGACTGGTCGGGGCCTGTTGTGTTTTCCACCAGCTCCAGTGTCACATGGCTGAGGTCAAATCTTCCCTCTGAGAGTGCGAAGGTGTGCTCTGGCTTTCTCAGAAGGTCCGCCCCTGTTAAACCAGAAGAAAACAACAGGGCATTGAAGAATTCAACGTTTTTTTTCCTTTTCTACAAAAACCTTTCATGCAGAACATACCGAAATAAACGATGTGTACAATCACACACACACACACACACACACACACACACTGACACACACATACTCTCATACGCAACATTTTGTTGGATGTCCAGCGTGACAGATGTTACATCCATGCGAGAAGCGTACCAAAAACCATATTAGAAATGAACCTGATTAGAGGGAGTTAGCGCTCGGGGGAGGGCCGAGCGGCGGGAGAAAATGCAGCGATTGGTATTCATCGTGGCGGGGCCCCTTTATGCTTCTCCAAACCCAACATCACATGAATATTCACTGAGCAACTGTTAACAGAGCACTGAGTGTGATTTCCTGCTGCTTCTGCACTTCATTAAGCTAATTGTCTCCTTCATTGCCCAGACCCTCGGCCGGTCGTTTCAGAACTCAATGAACTAGACAGTCTGCACAGCTTTCTCTACGGTGGTCAGCTATCCAGCGCGGACGGGGAGGCAGTGTGTGGAAGTAATCACTTGTTTGCCCTCATGCTGCGCTGTAATTCCAGGTGTTAAGAGCAAGTGGCTTGGATGATCGTTTGATAAGCCCACCGATGTGTAACCACAGCGCCCTGATCCTGTGTCATAATGAGGACACACACACACACACACACACACACACACACCACATGCATGTAAACACAGGCGTGCACGTGGGCATACAAACGACACACACAAACAGGGGAAAGCACAGTACATACAAAATGCGTACAGCCTCTTTGTGTTTGTTTTTCTCTCTCATACTCAACATACGCACAGGTCAAACATTGCTAATATACACAAATACATTCGTATTTTCAAGAATGTGTTCATGCATGCTTATATGCTAAGCGAGCATTTGTCGATGGATGTCTATTATGAAACGTGATAGCAGTGCAGGGGTTAAAAAGGTCTAACGCTGGGAGGCCTTGATAACCTCCTCATCCAATTTGCACCCTGTAGAAGCAGCTAGTTAAAAGGTATTGACTACCAAGGCATTGGCTCTCATCTCCATACAGAAAGCTTATTTAAATTGAAGATATACAGCTCATGATCTTTTGGGTCATGTTACATGCATTTTTTTGTATGGATAATAGTCATAGGCCTATAATCACAGCCCAGACAACAACAAAAATAGTATAAAAGATGTATATATCCTTATCAGACTAAGCTAAGCGTAGTACTTTGATGGCTAAATGCAAGCACATTGTTCCTCAGACTGAAACTGTACTTGAAACAACTTGCAACATGTCAGACTCAGCAATGTGAACAAACCACTATAATTAAAGTGGATACAAATTACGGTAATACATCTGCCTGCAGGAATAAGCCTGTCAGTCAGACATATCTTTAAGTTCGTGTAGTGCACGACCTAACACCCTGATAGAGAGAAGGGGAAGGCAGCCTAAAAGGATCAAAGGGACCCCATAATCAGATAAGAGACAGGTAGTGACATGAAAGGGGAGGAGATAGGAAATGAAAGAGATGACTTCCTGAAACATGCAACTAATATAAATAAAAGCATAAGTGAATTCCCAAAGTGCCCAAGTGAACATTTCATCCCATTTGATACCTCAATCAAGCTTTAGATCACTGACAATATTATATTTCAATTTTCCAAGCATCTTATCAGATCAGTTGGTGGCTTGCACACGTTTGGCTTGAAAACATCCATGAGTAAGTCTGCTTCATGCTTTCGTGCTTGGAAATATGACTCATCAATGTTCACTAAATGTCTGATTTCTCGTAGCTGACGATATGGTTAGTGATGCACTTGATTTGTATCCTGGCATTTAATGTGGCACTTGCATACATTTTATCGAGGCAATTGGGCTTAGGATTCACTTATTTATCTACCTTGTTTGTGGGTTTTTGATGTTCTCCTGTTGAAAGCACTATTAAAGTCACGTTGGATAAAAACGTCTGTTAAATGACTCTAAAGTAATGTAAATGTTGACTGAAATGCGTCGTGTTTTTCCACGAAAATCCCTGTGACCCACCAAATAGCCATCTTTCAAATGCTCATATGAATTGGTTGCCAAGGAGCATGTAACTTAGTAACAGCTCAGGTATAGATGATGTGTTTCAATAGGTTGGGTAAGGATAAATGTTTGTCACAATTACTGAGTCCAAGTGGGTTTTGGTTTTGGCCAGAACATGCCCATTAAATGTTGTTTGTTTGCCATAATTAAATAACATTTAGCTTGTTTCACTGTCATGCTTACTATTCTTAATAAATAGTTGTTGTGGGGTGTGTGTGTATGTGAGTTTTTGTGTGTTTGTATGTGTGCTGTATATCCAATGCTGCATATTCATGTACTAATACACATATTTAATCCATCTTATTTAAGCATAGTAAATGGCCCTATAACTCGCTCAATCTATCGATCTGTCATTGATACTAAAGTAAATGAGAATTGACCGTCACCATGGGCACTTAACCCATTCCTTATACAACACTACATAACAAACTGACCAAATCCAAACATTTGTTTGGATGGGGCCAGACCTGGCTTGTAAATCCACCAAATATTTTTCTTAGGCTTTATCGGTTCGCTCTCTGGAGTGAAGTATAGACAGGTACTGCTCACTGAGCTGGAGATAACGTAATGATTATTTCAGCAGTCATCATCGCACTGCAGTTAAAAGTAGCATATGCAGTGGACTCCCCTGGCCTCCTCGTTCACAGTCGTGCCCAGCAACTCGGAAGTAATGGGCCGCATGTTCGGCGCTAGAGAGAGGGAGGTATGGACCCGCGATGCACAGAAGCACTCATGTGAAAGCCCCTCAGCTCTACATTATTGAATAACTGGCTGTTTGAACCAAAACACATGGTTGCGCACGCTCCAACCTCCCTCCCCGTTTTTTCTGTACCCAGTGCAGGCAGGGGTTGGAGAGATGTATTGGGGGAGGGAGGAGAAGAGGAGGTTTGGGGGTGTGGGGGTGTGGGGGTGCGGGGGGGGGGGGGGGTTGGGGGTTATGGTAGCGGGAACATGGGAGGGGGGGGACTTGTGTATTGTGCGGTGACTGCTTCACCCCTGACACTGCCCTCAGCCGACTTTGTAGGTCAAACAGTGGGGCCCCCAAGCCTTGGTGAGGGAGAGAGGACTAGTAGTCTGGGTATGGGCTGGTGGCCTCCCAACCAACCCGTCCGTTTAAACATTTAAAAAACGTAGATCTCGTTTAATACGAAATCCTACTAAGCAACGCAAAAGAGAAAATAGGAAAGTCCCTTTTTTAACTGAAATCTACAGAGACCTTTTCATGGTTGCCACACAGTCAGATGATTAGACAGAGAGGCAGGAAGATGTCACTTTTAATCTTGAGGAAATCTTTTTTCTCTCTCTCTCACACACACACAGACACACACACACACCCATGGCATGGGTGCATGTGTGCAAAAGCATACAGCAGAAAGGTCAAGTCCAACAAAGCTGTGTGCTGCAGAGAACAGCCTAAGTGAGGCATGGATGAATGTCTCACTATATTGGACAAAGTCCACCCACACCCACAACCCTCTCCATCCTTTTTCTTTCTTTCTTTCTTTCGCTCTCTTCTTTCTTTCTTTCTTTCTTGCTCTTTCTTTCTGGCCTTTCTGGCCTTTTTCGCTCTCCCCCGCTCTATCTTTGTAGACATGTACTGTATATTGTGATGACCCTCCTGTTGTGTGTTAGGCGTATGGCCGTGTTGTCCAGTGTTGCAGGTAGCTGGTGGGCAGAGTCTCATCAGGTCAACTGGGAGCAATGTGTTTCTAGAGCCCAGAGCTATTTGAGCTCCCCCAGGCCCACACGCTCTCTGCCTCAGGCCATGCGTTGCTAATATTCTTTACGGTTAATTCCATTCACACCCCACATCCTAACCCTCACACATGCATTCAACGACACTACTGATTCTGCTGATTGACACCTAATTGATACGTTGGCCCTGAGAGCCAGGCCATGGCATTATGTATATATCTCACACGTGCTCGCCCTCTCTCTGCCAAGCAGATGAAAAAGTATTACAGACTAAATGATTAAACCCAGTGTTTGTCCCAAGGTGTTAGAATGCAATGGCACTCTGTGTAAGTAAGAGCAAGGCCGCAATTTTTATGCTGGACAAAATCCAAGGTCACTCTACCATAGTGGAGTGACATGAAATAATGTTGCTTTCTCTCTCTCTCTCGCTCTCTCTCTCTCTCTCTCTCTCCTTCGTATCTCTCTTTCTATGTATATTACATATCTGTCTGTCTTTCTTAATTTTTATTCTGCGCATTCCTTTCTCTTCATTTGCCCTCCTTCTCTACTTTTCTCTCCTCACCTACTTCTTTCTCCTGAAATTATTTTCTTTTATGCCCCATTATGTTTCATGCCTGCCATCTACTGTCTCTCCTCATTCCTCCATTTCCTCCCACTGTCCCACTAGAGGGTGGCAGCTCTCTCTCTCTCTCTCTCTCTCTCTCTCTGTCTCCCTTCTTCCCTCACCTCCCGGCAGACTGCTGCACAGAAGCGCTTTCAGATGGAACCACTCGGCTTGCAGCCATGCATGCACAACACATGGTTTAAGACCAAATTAGATCGTGTTGTCCTGGCTGTTGGGTCACTCGCTGCACCGAGAAAGGAAACAACTCTCGTGTGCTGCGATGTCACAGTTCACCACAGACACTTAGGGGGAAGAGGCTGGGCTGAGGAAGTGCTTCTCCCTGAAAGTCACTCTTATTACAGCTGTTTTGTCTTATGGCACGCAGACAGGACACATCTGGTGCTCCTGGTGGGGGGGAAGAGGTGACCTTTGCAACAGAGTGGTGACCCCCCCCCCCGTTAAGTGTGTGTGTGTGTGTGTGTGTGTCTGTCTGGGCCCGCTTGTTTGTTGGTGTGTGTGAGCGAACATGTGTTTGTGTGGGATTAGGGCCTCCCTGAAAGACTTCCTGCACGCCAGGACTCTGGAGGTTGAATCGGGGGAGCGCATCCTAAAAAAATCCTAACTTTGTGTAAGTTCCATTATGACCACCAGGGGCACCCTGTGCCCTGTGGGGCGATTCAGCTAGACGTCCAAGTGCCCCCAGACAACTTTGTCCTCAGCGTCCCGTGGCAGAATTCCCTGCAACCCCCTCCCCTCCACCCCCTCCACCCCACCACCCAGCCCCCAACCCCCCTTGCAAAGCTGCAAGTTAAAATTTAGATGTCAGATTGCTGACGTTTTTAACCTCCAGCCATTTTCCTTGTCCCTATCCCCACAGCCATAACTTTCCTCTATGGCTATCCGCCCTGCACACTTTAATGGACTCAATGCAGCTATATCTCAAACCTCTGCAGCCCCCTTCGCTTCCCTGTGGAGTCAGCCTGCACAACGCAGGGGCCAAGTCTGCGTCCACCCGGTCCATATCACAGCGCGAGGCTCCGAGGTCAGGACCTTGAGTTTCACGTTACTAAGCGCTGACACCTCGTGTCACGCAAGCCGCTGCTCTGTCAAGGGCCGGCCCTCTAAGTGGAAGCTGCCCAATCTCTTTAGACTGAAGTCGGCTGGGTCGGAGATGTGCGACGTGAGCGGGAAACTTCGGGCCGCGCGAGCCGACCAATTCAGCGCCGGATTTCGTCTCCAGGACGGACACGACGGTATTCCCACTCAGTACATTGGTGATCCCAGTGGGCGCCTTGATTATCCCAGCCGCCAGTGTCCACACCTCTGCCTCCCATAGTGGCTGCAACTCATACCTGCCTTGTGACGCCGTAAATGAGAGCAAATTGTTGATTTGAACATGGACCTTGCAACAGCTGTGTCCACGGTCGACTGGGTGAGGGAACATCTCCCACGATGCATCCTGATTGCTGATTAAAAAAGCCTCCGGCTTAATGTGCCTAATAACCACAGTAAATTACCTTTCACCAAATAAACAAGCGCCTTATTAGTAGGCCCAATTACTCAACTAATGAAACCCTTGTTTTTGGAAGACTTCTCGATATCTCAAATACACACACAAGCACACAATACACAAAATGACACAAAACAGGCACTACGCAGACTTACACCTAACCCTATAAAGCGGTGAATAAATCTTCCTGCTCTGGGATGAGTTCACCATTTGTCGTAATCAAATCGTAATGAACCAACTTGAACCATTTCTTAATCCCTTACCATAAGACAATAGAGTTGATATGAGAGAATTGTCGGTGACATAGATTGAAAGGGTGCCGCAGTAGGATACTATTCCCCTACACCGTGTTTCTCATTATAGCCTAAAGGAGAAAAAAAGACATGCAGACAGACAGAGTTATCAGAGCGCACCCTCTGCTTTCATCCTAGTTTGAGTAATAAATCACTGGGCTGATCCCAGTATATGTCATTCTTCAGGTCTTCTGCTTAGTACTTCATTGTCAGTACTTTAGTGTCAGTGCTTACCTGTCAGTACTTTAGTGTCAGTACTTTAGTATCCGTAATTTAGTCTCAGTACTTTAGTTTCAGTACTTTAGAGTCAGTACTTACCTGCCAGAACTTTAGTGTCAGTACTTTAGTATCAGTACTTTAGAGTGAGTACTTTAGTTTCAGC
Source organism: Aplochiton taeniatus (assembly GCA_017639675.1). Lineage (NCBI taxonomy): Eukaryota > Metazoa > Chordata > Actinopteri > Galaxiiformes > Galaxiidae > Aplochiton > Aplochiton taeniatus. The sequence continues at coordinate 14,311,438 of CM030177.1, forward strand.
ACTTTAGTATCAGTACTTTAGTGTCAGCCCTTTAGTATCAGTACTTTAGTGTCAGTATTTTAGTGTCAGTTCTTTAGTATCAATACTTTAGAGTCTGTACTTTAGTCAGCACTACTTTATTGTCAGTACTTTAAGTGTCAGTATTTTAATATCAGTACTTTAGAGTCAGTACTTTAGTCAGTACTTTAGTGTCAGTACTTACCTGCCAGTGCTTTAGTATCAGTACTTTAGTGTCAGTACTTTAATATTAGTACTTTAGAGTCAGTACTTTAGTCAGCACTTTATTGTCAGTACTTTAGTGTCAGTACTTACCTGCCAGTGCTTTAGTATCAGTACTATAGTGTCAGTACTTACCTGCCAGTACTTTATTGTCAGTACTTTAGTGTCAGTACTTACCTGCTGTAACGATTCCATTCAGACAGATACATGTGCAGGTAGACTTTAAGGTTTAATACAAAAGGGTGCACAAACAAACTTAGGCATTCACAAAAGGTACTACTTACAAACACACCCAACAAACCAAAAACACAGGAGGCTTAAATAAAGGGCTAAACAAGACACAGGTGCAAATCATAAAGCCAATCAATAACACGGGGATGAGGAACGCTGGAGTGAGGGCGTGACACCTGCCAGTGCTTTAGTATCAGTACTTTAATTTAGTTTCCATCTGTATTGTCTGTTTGTCATTCCCAGCTACAGTATAGTTCCTACAGGGCATTCCACTGTACTCTGCATCATACTTGCTTTCCCCCTGAGTGATTTTATTCAGCTTTGTTATTCAACATTGCTAAGACAGATAAAGAAAGAGAGAGAGAGCAAAAGTGGCAATGTGAGAGTTGCGGAAAACAGCTTGATGAAATATTTTGGTCATATGGTGATTCAGGCTGCCTGAATTAAAACCACAAACCAATGTTTTCCTCCAAGGCCACATAACTTTGAGTTCTCACAGCAGTACTCGACTCTTTTGATCTGATCAGTCTCATTTATACAGTATGTTAATTAACCCCAGACAGCTCTGTCTGTTGGTTTTCTGTCTCTCTCTCTGCCTGTCTGTCCGACTCACTGTGTGTGTTTATTTCACCGTCCTCTAGCTGTCTGTCTCCCTGTCAATACGATAGATTGTGGAAAAGATAACAAATTGTTGTTTGTCAAAAAAAAGACGTTAACCAACCTTTCTCATCTTTCTCTTCCTCAACAGTAAATGGCTCCCACTTCCTCTTTGCAAAGCCATAGAAGTACTGGGAGACAACTTCCCCCTTCTAACTGGAAATTTAAAGGATGAGGGCACGGGACACATTGTTGGAGAATGGAGAATAGGGCCACGGAAGTGTGAGGATCCGGACAGAGATTCTAAACCATGCAATTGGTTTAGAGTGATGGCTACAGTAGTACAGTCAAACGAGCAACTGAATATTTCTAACACTTTCAACCGCCAGAAATTGGCCTTTCCATGCAGTGTGACCGACACATATTGACTTAATGAGTACATCTCTATGGCGATGGTGTTAGGCGTCCATGGCAGGTTGTCTCACCACGCGGATGCAAAGGGGCGGCAGATGGGCCGGTTCCTCTTCCTATCCTCCCAATCTGTTAATCTGGTTCGGGCTCCGTGCTGCTCCAGCAGTCTGATTTAATGGAGACTACCTATACCTCTGAATAAAGAACCTCAATATATGTCTGTGTCCTGTGCTAATTAAAGCTTAGCCAGGCAACATAAAATAAATAATAATAATAATTTCAGAGCCGTACAAACTAGCCCAACCCCATGAACTGGAACGTTCCATGAGCTGGTCTACCTTGGTCCTGAGAAAGGAGCGGATCTTTACAGTGACATGCTGTGATGGTGGCACCAAAGCTTTGTGTCGCGCGTGTCTACATCTGAATAATCGCTTCTGTGGCCATTTGCGTTTTCAGTTTGTTTACTTTTGCAGTGTGTTGGAAACATATATTAGAAAAGATAGCTCCTGCAAAACAGAGTTTAGAGCAGAAGAATACAGTCACATAGATAGGAAATTTGAAATCACGTGGCAACTCAGGCACCAACGTGCTGCACATGAACACGTTCAAATGACAGACATGACAGAAAGGGAGCAAAACGACATGCCCCTACACAGAGCATTTCAGCATGGTTAGTGAGATGTGTGTGTGAGTGTGAGTGAGTGTGTGTGAGTGCTTGGGGTCGACGAGGCTACGAAGGAATTTGATGGCAGGGAACAGTGATTCGGGGCAGGACGGAGATTTTTCTTTATGGGACTCTCATGGAGGTTGTTAAGGTTGATTGTGAGGAGGCCAGCGATTTGCGTGACAATGTGTGGGGCACCGAGTGCCTTCAAACGCCATGCAGCAATGCCATACATACAGATCGTGAGCCACTGTGTGTGGTTGGTGGTAAGGTGAGCCGGCCAATAAAGCTGCCACTGGAGCCTGTGACGGATTTGGATCGAGCATTCCTACATGTTTAGGTGTGCCTCCCCTCAGCTCACCTTTGTTTTCCAGGATGACCTCAGCTCACCGGGGGTTTTCCAGGATAAACTCAAAGCCTGTTGCTGTTGGAATGCCGCAGATTCACAACTGATGCGGCCCACGTCAACCTCAGGGTATGCTTTGCCTAATCGCTGTAAACTGTTTCAAACAGGTTTTTTTTATTTATGTGTTTACCGCCACTGAGTCTGGCTTTCCTTCCCCCTGTTTCTCCTGCTTGACACGCTAGCAAAGAAAACGTTTCACATGATCTGAGAGGTTATCCTGGGGGCTAGTGTAAGTGATTGACATGCAGTAAGTGGCCCCTTTCATATCCTGCTGTGGTTGAGAGGGCATTGTTGTTGCATTTTGCTATCCAGACAGTGGCCACTGGTATTCCAGTGTCAGTCTTGTTCTCAGGACAGGACAAGTGTGCACGCAGGAATTCAATCTGTTTGTGGCATCTACAGTACCTGTGATAAACAGGGAACTGCTAGGGCAAAAAAAAATAATAATAAAAACAAAGCGCCCAGCGCATTGAAAATGAAATAAAGGCCAACTTAAAATCAAACGATAATGTACCTAAAAGTGTGTAAAAATACAACTTGAACCTCTCTCATACCTACGAACGGACAAACAAATCAACAGTTCTGTTAGACATGGCTGACGCCTCTGGCTGTAGACTCTCTGGCCACCCTGAATATCTCTCAAGGTGCCAGTGTCATTCTCAGGTTGCACGACACATTCCTGTCCAACTGCCCGCTATGATCAGGACCTCCCATCTCTTCTTCTCTTCAATGCATATGCTCGCCCCTTTTTGTTTTGGCAACAAAATGTCCATATTACTCCTCTTGACTTCTGTCACTCCACAACGCTACAAGAGGCAAGCTAAGGTCACCACGGAAATAGTCGGTAGCCAGTGTAGATCGTGGCGGGCAATGCAAAGCAGTACAGTTATGATAAAGTCCAGCTACAGGGTTGTGCTTTAGTGTTGGCGTCCATGTGGACAGCTTAATGGAGAAACATATAACGTGGCAAAGGACTATTGAACTAAAGAGCGGGACATCACATGTCAGATCTCACTTCCGGTCCTGCAGCAGTAATGCATTTACAGTCCCACAGTTAGTTATACTCCATAACTTTGTTAGCGAGAAATCAAATTATGCCGAAAATTGGCTGATAAAGGCAGGCCACTTAGCAGTTGCATAACAAACACACGTGCACATCCTCAATGATACTGTAGAACCTAAGATACGCTCTTTCTTTCTGGCTCTCTGAACAAAAATACCTTCAGCTGCAACATTTCGATGGCATGCCCATTCCTTGGAACTATCACGCCTATTTTCTTTTGAGACTAACACTTTCATTTCACATTAAGGCAATTTAGAAAAGCCTCCAATGCCATTCAGTTGAATGCAATTTGAAACCAATGGGGATGCAGGTGTGGAGAATAAACAAACAAAAAAACAAAAAAAACACACAACGAAAACCCTATGAAAGTACAGCCACAGCAGTTCAGCAGTACTGTTACAGTTAACACGGGGTAGTTCCTGAGGCAAGGCGGCCTTCGAGGTGTGCCTTTTGTGTTGTTGCCTATAGTGTGAAGCAGCATGAGGTGCCATTCTGTAATTGAAGTTGGAAGTAAAAGGTTGCTCTCCTGGGGGCTACTTGTATTTCGCTCAGATCTTATTACCCATGGCATAATCACAGCCCATAGGAAATGTTGTTCTGCCAGAGTTTGCTGTACAAACACCCCGCAGCGGTCTGTGGATGCAGACTTATCATCTTAGTGTCATGTGGGAGCTGGCTTACACAGAAGAACAATCATCGAACTGAAAAACCTTTGTATCAGCGTGAAAAGGTTAACGCGCTTAGCTTTCAGTTTGATGAGGTAATGGATTAATATGACTCTTTTTATAGTAGGCAACTAGGCATGTGCTCTTCACATAGTAAAGTGGCACTTCTCATGAGCACAATGCACATCCCCAAAACTATTTGAGGCCATCTCTCTCTCTCTTGAAATAAACACCAACGGGCTCAACAGGTCCCCTCATGTCAGAAGAAAATGTCATGTTGATCCCTGGCTCTAGGCTCTAGTCCCTGTCCAACAAGCTGTGTATGTGTTGAGACCTTTCAGAACCAGCCTGAGATCCACTAGGCACTTCTCTAGTTGCTCCCCAGGGCCTACTGGAAAACAGTTCCAGCTTGACCATGGCACGTGTGTACCGTGTGATGACCAAGGGGGTCCAATTGTCTATTATGAAATTAAATATATATCGGAAAGAGAAAAATGGTTTTAGAATATTGTTATTCTACACACCATATATATATATACATTTACATTTACATGTATATATACAGTTTATAAATATTTTTGAAGATAAGCTCCAAATGTGTGTCTCAAATCTAGTGTCTAAATGTATAGTCATGATGTAGAACGTAAGCAGTTTTATGCTGACAAACAGAGACACATCAAGCATTCCCAGAAGTGTATAGACCTGTCATTCAGACCGCGGACAATGTCACTCACTCTGGGAATAACGTCTCACTCCGTCCCTAATTATGGAGTATACCTTGTTGCTGCTTTGGAATTTGTCAGTGTGACTGGGAGCTTAAAGAGACCTAATGGTTCAAATGAGGACGTTGCACATTCAGTGCTTATTAAATATTTCGTATTTCTTGCAAAGGAACTGATAATGCCCAAAGATTAACAACACATCAACAGTACACAACAAATATGATATAGTATTTATGGTTATTCACGTCACTCACATTTTTGTAATGTATTTTTCATCACCAAATGGATTTCAATGCTTTCATTTTAAATCAGATTATGTTTTGCAAGTAAAATGCTGAGTCATGTATTTATTTGGAGTCACCACACACACATACATACTCACGCACATATGCATCGTGCACACCATATACAGCATGTGACATTTTTAGATTACATGAAAGCGACCCGCTCACTATTCACTGCCAGGAAAGTAATAAGAGCATAGCAATGACATGGGATGCACTGTGTGAGTGGGTGAGAGAGTGAGTGGGTGAGTGAACGTATTTGTCTGTGTGTGACGTAGAGGTAGACGTATCATGGTCAAGAACGTGAATTCATCACCATGCACTGATGTAAGCATTGTGACACAAGTAACATGGTGAGCGAGGGGCATGTTCTGACATCCAGCCAAGCAGGTCGAGTTCGGGCTTCACTTTGTGGACGAGGCTGCATGGTGCATCCATTTTGTCATGATGTGCTTGCCATTGAATTAGGAGAATGGCTCGGACGTGAATCACATTTATGATTCATTTTAAAAAAGTGAACCCTTCCCTGAGGGAAATGCATATTCCCCCCCTTGATGAACATATATGGGTGCCCCTCTAAAGACATGAAACCTAAGGAAAATAAAATTAGTATCCAGGACCATATATCAATCTGTCTGGCGTCAATCTTTCAAATGGTCCCAAAAACCTTATATGGGCGTTGTCACAATGCTGCTCTCTCCACTATCTCAGATCATTTAACTGCCAAAAATGCATGGGCCCTTTTTTCTCCATCTACATACAGTACCTGGTTACTCTATTTATCAGAGAAAAGGGGAAGAGAGCGGCAGATAACTTGAGGTGGCATAAATCATGCAGTATAAATAGCAGCTTCCAGATCCACACCACGAGAGCGGGCCCGATTATTTAGGTCAGAGAAGTTCCTGACATATTTTGGTGAAGGGGGAACGCCCTCCCTACCCAGCAGCAGATGGGCCTCATCTCTACCGCCTTTGCTGCTGTTTGCCAGACAGAGTTACACACTGTGTGCACTGACAGGCAAGTATACAACAGGGCTAGATACTTCCCTCCCTATCCTTCTCTTCTCATTTGCAGTTATCACAGACCTAATACGTGACAAGGCTCTGACATTACTATGAGTTTCCAGTCATTTTCATTGCTATGTCAATGCCATTGTCCCAATACGGAACACAACTATTGTATAGTTTGCATTGTCAAACGAAGCAAACTAGTTATTGTTCGGTCATGCAAAGATGGAAATTATTCAGCTTATTAAAGGTGAACAGGTCAAGCAAAAACCAACAGCCCTTCACAACCATCGCCATGACGGCCAACAAGATTTTCTTGTGCCAGGTGCCCGTAGCGGCTCTAATGATGAGTATGGTGAAGATTATGGCAAAGATGACAATGAAAATGATGATGAGGACAATCCCAAATTGAGTTAGACTGGGTTTCTGCATAGTTAAAACTCAATTATAAAAATAAAAATAAATAAATAAATGAATAAAGGACTTCTTAACACGTCACAGGATAAACGTAACAAACATTTCCACTGTTAACACTCAAGTGAGGTGATGGATATGGATAATTTCACCACCGTTAGCTCAGTTACATTACTTTAAATGTTAATGTAATTAAAGGTTATATATGTCGGAAAAAATGCTTTATTTAGTTTTATGTTTTATATCTGCCCCTACTGCATTTCCTGCATACCAGCAGGATTAATTAAGCCCAGGAAAAGAAGTAGATGTGTCTGTGAGTGTTAGAAATAATGGAAAAAATAAGAAATCATCATAAAATGTTGACGATACTGCACAGTGTCAGAACATCCAAAACTAAATGCAAGTGATTCCCACCACTTTACTATTTGAGGCTGATTTCACTCTGTATGAAATTTGTATGTGGTATGCATTTGTAAGTGACAAGTAAACACAATCCGATCCCCCATTAGCAAATAAGTAAATAGAAAGACCAATTTTTACCTAACAATAAAATGCATGCTGTTCTCTGTCATGTTTTGAGAACAGTGTGGTTCACCCTCTGGGCTCTGGGGAGATGCTCTTCTTATTAAATAGCCTCCTACATGCCCAAGACACACACTCACATCCTCCTAATAAGCTGCTAGGATGGAGGTCCGCGCCTGCCTCCTCCCCTTGTCTCAACCTTCTCTCTCTCCTCTGCCACACCTCCACTTTTTTTGTTGTTGCAAGTAGCCCTGGTCTTTCTAGCTTTGGCATCTTTATGCTTCTTTGTCTCGAGTAGGCATATATTCTCCTGTTGAATTTAATAGAATGTGGTTGCCCCCCTATTTTGGTGTTAGAGATAATTTCAACTAAAGTGGAGTGTGTGACAGTAAATTAACTTCCCTGTACCCTTTGTCTCATCGCCAGTGGATGTCCTCCTTTTTAGTAATTCAGGCATTGGAGGGTTATAGCCTTATATTTGGCTCTTTGGCAAAGTGTTACCATCATAGGGGTAACCAAATTGCAGGGGTCCAGAGACACTTTAGTAGCTTTAAAGTGATTACATAATAGTAGCCTTTAATCAATAATTAATAGGTTTATTCCTATTGGTTTAAAATAAGACTAAGGCATACATCTATTAATTATGAATTTGTTAGGCAGATCGATTTGTCCGTCTTAAGTACAGTTTAAATCCTGAATTCAACAAAAAAGGGATATATCTAGTTTGTAGGCCCTACGGTAGCACAACGCGCTTTATGATCTGGTGTGAATCTGCCAGCAAAGCAGCGATGCAGCACTAGCTGTCAATGTACCTTGTTTACTTCCATTACAGTCAACTGACTGTCAACGTGGACTTCGCTCCTTAGACTACTGAGCTGCGCCATTAAAGGATGCAAGTGAACGACAGTTCTTGGCTCGAAGTTATTGAAAATTAGGATGTGCGAAGAAAACGCATATTTTAGTAAAGAACTAGCAAGCACGGGACAACGACGCGGTTTCCTTGTCTGGAATTTCTGGAGCGCCATCTACAAGGTCTCCAAAAGTTTCCTTGCAATTGAGCTCTAGCCTATGCAGTAGCACTGTTTTCGCCGCTGTAGCAAGCTCTTCGCTTCTTCGTCATGAGCCAGCTAGCCAGTTTAGCGAGCATTGGCATAGCATTGCACTTTTTTATGTTGTTTACACACCGGCAGTTATATGACACGTCTACATATTGACACATTTGAATGACCCGTTTTAAGAGTGTATGGTTTAATAATAATTGTTCAAAAATGCATTGTTTCGTTTCGTAGGGATTATGTTTTTCAGATCTAAAAAGGCTTTAGCTAAGCTTTAGCTAACGTATTTTAGCCAACGTCAACGTCATACTCTGTCTGCTTAGTTCTCTGACTTGCGGCAGGAGGCAGTGAGTTTTGCGCAACTTGCAAATACGATAGTTGAAAGGTAACGCTAAATGTTAGTAATCGAATATTTGGTAAGTTATTTAACGTGGACAATTGTATGTCTGAAATTACACAAATACAAGCTGATATAATCCTGTGTTTTGACAGCAAGTTCGATCACGAGAGAGGGGCGTTTACCGTGTGAAGTGTCAAACTGACGAGACCGCTGTTTGGAGTTAACGATCCTCTTTTAATCTGTAGTTTGCTAGTACGATGGTAAAGTAATGTTAAGGATTTTGCAGCGCAATGCATGATTTTGGATTTTGTTGTTAGCGCTACAGTTGTTTTTGAAACTAATGGGAGATACCAGCAAATATCTTCCTTTCAAGCCTCATGCTACATAATTCCACAGACAGCGTTGATTGATTTAGCTATATCAACATAATCGGAGTCGCAAAATAATGTTTTCAAGAGGAAGAGAAACGAATCGCAGATGACATTTTATGATGATTGCTGGTTATGAGTTTGGAGATTGATTGATCTGCAGGTGAAGACATTGGAATTTTATGATTATTTTCGACTTTGATGAAACAGGAGATGACCTAGGCAGTTGACCGGGACACCTTCATTTGGTAACAGGTACGCCAGATTTATGGAATTTTTATTTCTGGCCTTATTTTTTGCTGCCAACTGCAATTGTTGAAGACATTTAAAGAGCGAGATTTCACGTCAGATTATTAGCATTATATAATATGATTGTATGAGTGTTATAGTTATAGCCCATTACGATCACTAAACCCGTTTCTTCACATAGCTTCATTTTGCCAAAGCATACTTGTGCATGTCAACTTTTCGTTTTGTAAATGTGCTCATGACATAGATTTTGTTTAGTTTTGTGAATTGGTGCAATTGCCCATTGCAACCAACAGGTTGCACTACTGCGGTGCAGTCAGTTTTAAGCGCATACTACCATAGACTAACCGCAACGTTTACGTACATGAGATACGACAAGCCCTTTGGTGGAACATATGTTGTTGAGCCCAGTCACTGGCGACAAAATCTCCTATATTCATGGCTCCGTTTTAATTTGACGTTTTCGTCTGATTGGAATAATATGCATGCTCTCCGCAATGTTTTTTATGTCATCTAAGTTAATTTTGAAGAAGATCGAGGCTAAATATACTCATAAACTCTAGATTGCTGTATGGAATAACTTTATTTGTGGACTATGCATTGTTCGGTTATGCATCTTTACAAGGTAATTCACGAGGTAAACCTACATGTATGCAGTCGTTAGACATGTAAGCCAAACAGTTTATAAAATACATTTGGAAAGTAGCTTGCTGACATATCACTTATTGAGAGTAATAACGAGTTAATAACCATGGTTATCAAAATGTCAATACAACCTTGTCAGCAATGCTATAATATAATTTAGGCTACATTGTAGTGTAATGTTAGGTCTAAGCCAGGGGTTGTCAATACAGAGAGCGGATTTTCTTTATTTAACAATTCTGAAATTAAAGTGCTGTGTGTCTGTGGCTAAAGTCTTCGTTGGAACTAAATCTTTCACCTTAAGCTGTGGTTATTTGTTTTGAGTCGGGTCTGAAATGCAGGCTAAGCCTGGGCATGCCAAAGTCTCTGAAGTCTGGTGTTTGGCTCTCCTCCAACTTGCACACGGTTCAGTTAAGAAACCCCCAGGGTTAAATTGCGTTCACCAGTGTGTACAATAGTATGAACAGTAAAATCTTCTGCTTCTTAAGTCCCCATTTTTGCACTTTACCAAATATTTTTAGCATAGCGTCATTATTCTTGTAAGGATACTATAGGAAGCGGCACGTTGTCAAGTGACTTGTAGTGGTTGGAATGGACTAGGCTATAGCTTAACCTTTGCATACTAGTCGATTTGTAAAGTTACTATATTTCAGTTTCAGCACCGATCAGTTCTTCCTTCCTCCTCCAACCTTTGCAGTGTCCCCATACTAATTTCCTTTTTTCTTGTTTTGTGCCAAAAAGGATCAAGACATGGATCAAGGTGGACTAAAGCGCAGCTGTAACCGGGATAAGAGCTTCACTTTCGGGGAGAGTGGAGGGGACGCGGGCAACCCAGCCGGCAGCACTCTATCAGCCCCCTCTAAAAACATGCATCTGCCAGGCTCCAGATCCCAGGGCCCGACTGGCGAGGCCCCTAATGGAGTGAGTGGCACAAAGACCCAGGGGGAGCCATCCACCAGACCCCATCTGCACCTGATGGAGGGGGTGAATGTCAAGGGGGATGTGGGTAAAACTATGAGACTACAGCAGCAGGAACCGCCTCAGCACAAGCAGCAGCAGCAGCAACAACAACCACAACAACAACCACAACAACAACAACAACAACCACAACAACAACAGCCAGACTTTGGTTTATTCAGCATGGGGGAGGGCTTTTCCCTACTGGAGGAGAATATTGCCAACCTTAACAGGTCCCCTGCAACCACGGCCGCTTCTAGGAGCTCGGAGCGGCTCGCTCTGCCGGACCTTTTCCCCGTGAAAACCGAGGATTTCACCATGGATAAGAGCAGACTGGACATGGGCTCTTACAGCCACGCGCACGGCCCGAAGGACTTAAGCGGGAGCGACATGGACTTCCTGGGAGATTTGGACCTTCCCGGGCAGCTGTCTGAGCTCAGCCAGTTCTATGGCGAGGAAGAGGAGGCGGTCATCTCGTCCTTGCTGGTGGACGGCGCCTTGATGGGGACCTGCGGGGGCATGCTGAAGGAGACCAAACCCCAGGTCAGCGGCGGCGGAGGAGGGAACTGTACAAACGCGAACGGCACTGACCAGCGCCAGCCGCCACATCACCTTCACCAGCAGCAGCAGCAGCAGCAGCAGCAGCAGCAGCAGACGTCTCTCCTACCCGTCATCAAGACTGAGAAGGACGCCGATGACTCGTACATCCAGCTGTGCACCCCTGGCGTGATCAAGCAGGAGAAAGACACCCGGAGCTACTGCCAGGTGTCCTGCCTGGAGAGCATGGCCGGGGGCAGCGGGGGCGGCCTGGGCTCCCTCCACGGCGGCCCCGCCGCCCAGTCCCCCTCGCTGGGGCTCGGAGGGTCCGGCTACCACTACAGAGGCAACACCAACGCGCCACTGAGCTTACCGCAGCAGCAGCAGCCCGACCAGAAGCCAGTGTTTGGGCTCTTCCCACCCCTGGGGGACGGATGGGGCAGGGGCAACGGATACGGGGAGGGCCCGGGGATGCAGAGGGGGAGCGAGGGTGGCTCCGTCTCATCGTCAGCCTTCGCTGGTGTCTTTCCTAGGTAGGTCGTACAGAGCACTGCCTGTTGCTGTTGTGAAAGCCTCCTGTGTGGCTGGCTCTCCAGCTGTTTTGATGTTGTTTTGCTATTTTTTATTTTGGTTTTACTGTATTAGTGGATAATTTGTTGCTGTAGTTGACAGTTGACGACGTGACATATGCTGGAAAGTGCCTGTTGGGTGGGATTGTTTTTAATAAAACGCTTGACTTTTTTTAACAGCCCCATAGCTGCATATTTGGATTATAGCTGGAATATGTGCAGGCATTTTGGTTTTTGCCTTTACAGCACCCTGTTTCTATATTCTATCACCATCATACGAGTTCTTCCTTATCGTCTTTTCACTCTTCCTGCCACAGTGGTAATGCTTCCAAATTGTCAAACAAATAGATCTTTACAGCTGAAAGGAACTGGGAACGGTTGTCTGAAGCAGAAAGCAGCATGAAAGGATTGCAAGTGGCCAATGGTGTAGCCTAATGAGTCATTTAAGAGGGATCAGTTAAAGCAAAAGCTTGGGAAGGACGAAAAGCGTCTCCTTGTTGACGGCTACGGCTCAGGGCCTATGATTTTGGTAGGCCTGTGACAAACAACATGGCGGTTTGCTTCGTTGGTCTTCCTGTCTTTAGACCGTAGATGTGATTTTCGTATCATTCTAACCTTTTTGTGCAAGGCTCCAAAAAAAAAAAACACCATCCCGCAACTAATGTAGTCCAAGACCACTATAACTTGAAGGTCAGTTATGCAGGGGCAATTATGTTGTACAGCCTACTATAAGATAATGTCAAACGAGCCCCACCACCTCCCGGCTTGCAGTGCAAACCATGTCTGACTTTCATATCACCACGAATTGATTTGGCTGGGGCACATCGTCAGCTTCTCTCCTGACGTTGGACTGTTTTTGCTGGCCTCTCGAACAGTGTGAGCCAGATTTGGCCAGCGCAGGGCCGCGGGAGGGAACTCCGCACGGGGAGGGAGGCTCGAGAGGCCGGGCCACGTGTACGCCCCTGCTGCCCTCCCTCGGTCTGCGGGCCCGCCCACTCCCTCCCTCCCTCCCTCTCTCTCTGTCACTCAGGGCTCTCTTAGAGCGAACGCGCGGGTCTTTTGCAGGGATGCATAGAAAAATGCACACACACACACACACACACACACACACACACACACAGACCATGTTGGAGTAGAAGCGGATGCTCTGTGATTTTGGCCTCCTGAGAAGGGACGTGGGATTGGAAAGGTCACTTAGGATTGATTTATAGATCGAATGAATTCATCGCGTAGTATTATGTTTTGTATCTCAGCTTTTTTTTCCTGCTAGCATTTTCCTTTTCGATTCACGGTCATGGTGAATGTCATATTGGTTTAGTGTGCATATTGTGCATACGCCGTGTATTTCTACTAGCACAGAATAGGCTCCGAATTAGCGTCCCACCCTTGCATGCAACACGGACACATTTCATTGTTTCATGGTGTCTTCCAAGACGGGCTCTGATGTAAGCACCGACACACAGCTTATTAAATTGCTACGTTTGAACATAGGAACATTTTGGTGGAGGCTGCCAATTGTGATCTTGACATAAGGATTGACGAATGGCTTTAAGGCTTCTGGGGATAGGGATCGGATAGGCTTAGGGGATGTTTATTCGCTCAGGCTACACAATCGTTCTTTTTGAGGATTAAACTGTATTGATCATGGTCTGAAATACAACTGGGACGTGGAGCGTTTTGGATCACAGGCATATCCTGTTTGGTGGTGGTATGGTACAGCCAAAGGAAGAACAGACTGTGTTCTCCATTGGATTAGATGTATGCTATGCTTTTCCACATGCTGGAATTTTTTTTCTTCCTTAAGTTAATCTACTGACAACGCAATAGGTTTCTCTTGAGACAAAATAAAAAGTATTGTTTAGGTTTCTAGTCCTCAATTTTGTGTTTCTTTTTTCTTTTCTTTTTTTTTCCAGCCAGCAGTAGGTTTGCTTGAGTCAAGATGAACAGTTGAATCATGGTGGACAGTTCAGAGTTTAGCTTCTGTTCTGAGGTGGAACACTGGTGTGTTCCCGCTTTTTTTTTTCCTAGCCAGCAACAGGTTTCTCTGAGTCAAGAAATTCTCTTCTCCACCGTTTGTCACCATTTGCACCAATTCTTAATTGGGTCAACTCATTTCACTGTTTTACCCCAATGTGTTGCCCTATGCGGTCTTCATTGCCCCTGTTTGTTTTCCATTCCTGTTCTGAGGCTACAGGGCATGCAACTGCCGACCTCCGAATTGAACTGTTTCGTAGAATTGAGTTTCAATTTTGGTCTCCCTTTATCCTTTCGTTTTCTTTTCTTTCTCGTGCCGCCCAGTGAGTGAGTCTGGTCTGAGGGGCCTGCCATAGTGGAGGCCTTTGAAGTGGGTTGAGGCTGGGGTCAGGGCAGGAGAGGGTAAGAATGTAGGCCTCTTAACGGCCAAGCCGTTGCTTTTTTTAAGCCTGGCAGAGTGCAGCTGAGCCAGGGTTGTTTACCGGGGGTTAGGGTGCCGGTTCACATGAAGCCTAAAGGGTGAGCCACGCTGGGAACCTTGCTGTGAAGACATGGCTCAAGTAGAACTCTCTGATGCCGTTTCAGTAAAAAAAAATTTTTTTTTTTTAAATCACCAAGAACATGGCCTTTATTTAAACGTTGGCTGCAAACGCTCTCGCTTTCTCTCACACACAAACTAACTTTTTTCACAGCCCATCCCTCAGCATGAGTCAGATGTTGCCATGCTTTTATGATTAAATTGGGTTGTTTTTAAAGCGCACTCACACACATACAAGGCCAATCCACATACAAGTACAGGCCTTGTATGGTTTGTTGTCTCTCCCTTACGGACAGACATTTTCCTGCTCAGTCTACCTCTTTAAGAAGGCCATGCATTAGAGGGTTAGAATCACTTTAGACCAGCGCATTTCGTTTTGTCATGCGACTCTCGACTAAATCATTTATGAAATTGTAGCCATGAACGTTCTCTTGCTTGACATCCATTGCATCCTTGCTGTAGTGATATCGCCTGTAGCCTCATTCATTTGAGTATCAATAGTGCTTTGTTCAGTGGCGCTGACTGGCCTGATTTTCAAGTGCTCCAGTGAAGTGAGAGGCGCAACGTTGGGCCAAGGTAGGAAGTGTCGGAAAGGACGTTCACACTTCCCTTCTCACTTTCCTTCTCATTATTTTTTTCACCCTCCTTTCCAGGGAATTGTGACGGTTGTCAGAACTTGTTTTTCATCTTGGACTGAAGGCCCAGAATGGGGTGTCTGTTTGTCTCGATCGTCTTTCAGCACGGTGGCTTCCCTTTAGTTTCCATGACCTACCGATCTATTTGTGGAGGAACATCTGATAGGTAGGTGATGGGAAAACGGGGCTGCTCCTAGAGCTCAAGCAGTCAGGGTTGGGGTTAGTTTTCTACCATTCTTGAGCGTCTCTACGTTGGTGTGGAATCCTCACTATACCATTCGGGCAGTTATTGTCCCTGGAAAGCCCAGATAAATGCAGTATTGTAGTGAAAAAAAGTGGGCAATATTGCTTCTCGTTTATTGTGACCGCTGCGTATGTATGACATCTGGCACTCACAGATGGCAGGCTTAGGAAGTGTTGCTCGGTAATACCCAAGGTAAGGCTAATAGACCATAATACGGCTTCCAATCCCGCTGAATTAACACAGTGGTTTTTCACTCTGTAAACAAACGTCGCTCTCTTTGGGGGGTTTGAGTTCATACAAACGGGCTCCAGACCCAGATTAACCCGGAAGGGAGATTACAGCGGCAAAACGACTGACGTCTGCTCTCGTGAGGTAACTGTCAAACCGGTGCTCGGTCAAAACAGACTTTCGGCCCGCTCTGTCAGCGGCGCGGCTGGCTGCTCGTCCTGCGCCGTCCTTCAGGTCATCCAGGATTTGTTGCCCCCCACCCCACCCAGGAGATAATGGGAGTTGCTGATAAAGTGATTATGGTGCGTCAACCTTGTAAAAGGAGGAAAGGCATTTTGTCTTGCTGACAAAAAAAAAAGAGAAAAAAAAAAAATACTCCGTTGCCTGATCTCTAGGACTTCCTTTCCACTGATATGTGAAAGGCTAGATAGGACTGGCTCTAGACTACATGGCAGACATTTGCCCCAGCACAGCTACAAACAAAGGCTTTCACATATTTTGGAGACGCAGCCCTGCTGATCTTGTTTTGTCGCTGCCTGTCACTTCATAACCCAGGCCTGCAGGCTACTGCGCAAAGACCGATAACCTACTTATCTATCAACACCTAGGCAGGCTTCTGGGCTTTCATATCGGCAACCTTTCGGAGCTTGTGCCAGTCACATAAAAGGAGACATTGATTAAGGCCCTCAAATCTTTGCTGAACTCCATTTTGTCCACCAAGTTTAGCAAAGCTGCAACTAGGAGGACAAAGAATCAAATGTTTTCCTTAACCCATTTGCCAGAATACAGTCGGCACCCACAACGGAAGCACACCGCCGCCGGGGCCCTCCACTCAAACACACTGTTCTTAAAATAGGCCCCCTCTCACACTGACAGCAACCACGGGACAGGTGGACGGGGGACAGGTGCCCAAACGGCGGGGGTTGGGTAGGGGGCGGGGGGCGGGTCCAGGGGAAGGGTCATGGTCCGTGTGTTTGTCTGTTTGCGGTCCACCATCTGTTTGTTTTATAAACAGGCTGTCTGGCTGTCTCTGGCTGGTGGAGGCTTGGAACTGGCGCAGGCAGGCAGGCAGGCAGGCAGGCAGGCAGGCAGGCAGGCAGGCAGGCAGGCAGGCAGGCAGGCAGGCAGGCAGGCAGGCAGGCAGGCAGGCAGGCAGGCAGGCAGGCAGGCAGGCAGGCAGGCAGGCAGGCAGGCAGGCAGGCAGGCAGGCAGGCAGGCAGGCAGGCAGGCAGGCAGGCAGGCAGGCAGGCAGGCAGGCAGGCAGGCAGGCAGGCAGGCAGGCAGGCAGGCAGGCAGGCAGGCAGGCAGGCAGGCAGGCAGGCAGGCAGGCAGGCAGGCAGGCAGGCAGGCAGGCAGGCAGGCAGGCAGGCAGGCAGGCAGGCAGGCAGGCAGGCAGGCAGGCAGGCAGGCAGGCAGGCAGGCAGGCAGGCAGGCAGGCAGGCAGGCAGGCAGGCAGGCAGGCAGGCAGGCAGGCAGGCAGGCAGGCAGGCAGGCAGGCAGGCAGGCAGGCAGGCAGGCAGGCAGGCAGGCAGGCAGGCAGGCAGGCAGGCAGGCAGGCAGGCAGGCAGGCAGGCAGGCAGGCAGGCAGGCAGGCAGGCAGGCAGGCAGGCAGGCAGGCAGGCAGGCAGGCAGGCAGGCAGGCAGGCAGGCAGGCAGGCAGGCAGGCAGGCAGGCAGGCAGGCAGGCAGGCAGGCAGGCAGGCAGGCAGGCAGGCAGGCAGGCAGGCAGGCAGGCAGGCAGGCAGGCAGGCAGGCAGGCAGGCAGGCAGGCAGGCAGGCAGGCAGGCAGGCAGGCAGGCAGGCAGGCAGGCAGGCAGGCAGGCAGGCAGGCAGGCAGGCAGGCAGGCAGGCAGGCAGGCAGGCAGGCAGGCAGGCAGGCAGGCAGGCAGGCAGGCAGGCAGGCAGGCAGGCAGGCAGGCAGGCAGGCAGGCAGGCAGGCAGGCAGGCAGGCAGGCAGGCAGGCAGGCAGGCAGGCAGGCAGGCAGGCAGGCAGGCAGGCAGGCAGGCAGGCAGGCAGGCAGGCAGGCAGGCAGGCAGGCAGGCAGGCAGGCAGGCAGGCAGGCAGGCAGGCAGGCAGGCAGGCAGGCAGGCAGGCAGGCAGGCAGGCAGGCAGGCAGGCAGGCAGGCAGGCAGGCAGGCAGGCAGGCAGGCAGGCAGGCAGGCAGGCAGGCAGGCAGGCAGGCAGGCAGGCAGGCAGGCAGGCAGGCAGGCAGGCAGGCAGGCAGGCAGGCAGGCAGGCAGGCAGGCAGGCAGGCAGGCAGGCAGGCAGGCAGGCAGGCAGGCAGGCAGGCAGGCAGGCAGGCAGGCAGGCAGGCAGGCAGGCAGGCAGGCAGGCAGGCAGGCAGGCAGGCAGGCAGGCAGGCAGGCAGGCAGGCAGGCAGGCAGGCAGGCAGGCAGGCAGGCAGGCAGGCAGGCAGGCAGGCAGGCAGGCAGGCAGGCAGGCAGGCAGGCAGGCAGGCAGGCAGGCAGGCAGGCAGGCAGGCAGGCAGGCAGGCAGGCAGGCAGGCAGGCAGGCAATGACGAGATAGGCCTGCCCTGGAGACAGCTTCCTGTCATCTTGCTCTTTTTTTGGGCGCTCTCTGTCTCTCATGCTTTCAATCTCCCTCTGTTTTTTGCTCATACTAGAGTAGAGTGTATTATTATGATTTAATCCAATGTCTCTGGGCCACTCAGAAGGCACAGTGACATCATGGCGGGGCCAGTCCTTGTTTTACATGACTGGGCGCTCTTGTGGTGTCATGTCTGACATTTCATAGTCCATTTCATGCAAAGGCCTGTGGTGAATGTGCAGGGCTTCTGTTTGTTTTATTTTAATTTTTTTCTTAAAGATTTATAGCATGATTATATTGTCCATTTAACAGACCATTCAAATTACGTTTGAATCTCTACACCAAATTGAATAGATAAGTTTAACAACTTTCTCCTAATTAAAATGTAGGACACGTGATTTGAATTGTTTTTAGCATTTAAAACTAAACTTATATATGAAAAACAACAAAAACATTTTGAGCATGGTCTGAAAAAGGTCTCCATGGCTCGTAATATGGAATATAATATAACATGTATACAAAATATATGTTACTGTGGGTCAACTTAGAAAGAACAGAACAAATACGACCGAGCGATTGATCGATTCGATACGTTGCAGACACGCCTCCCCTCTCATTTCATGTATATTCGGCACAGCTTATGAAACCTGTTTGACGGTCGGGAAAATTAACGGCACTGGAAAGTGCAACACACCTCCCTTTGCCCTGTCTCACTCTCGTGCCCCTTCCCTCAACTTCGTTTTCAACTTTTTTTTTTTCCTTTCTTTTTTGGTTTCTTTTCTTTTAACCGCCCCCACCCACCACGCCCTCACCCACCCCCACTCCCCACCCACTCCGCTCCCTTCCACTCCTGTATTATGTGTCCATATCAGAGCTCAGCTTGTGGTACACGCAGAGCCCCCACTCCCCAATGGACTGTGCAACGTACAGTCAAGAGACCCACGCCCTGAGCCACTGTGTACGGCACGCACGTGCCTGATGCTGTGCTGTCACGCTCACAGGAGGGCCTTTCTTCCTCGGCTTGTGTTGTCGCTCCGCTCGACTCTGTCCGTTGTTCTTCTTCCTTTTGCCTTTTGTTTATTTTATCGTAACAATGTAAACAAATGTTAAAAATAGTGTACTTGTTGTAACAGGAGAAATGTGGATGCCTACTGTACCCTTGTGGGCAGTCAATTAAAAGCTTGTTGAGGTTGGGCCAATAGCTGCCGGTTAACAATTTGTCGACTTTGAAAGTGAAAGTCACGGCCTGTCCGTAAGCTATTTGAGGTTTATGCCTCCCATGAACGACAGTGGGCTATTAGGAGTAATCCCCTTTCAAGTGATAGTCTCGTGATGTTGGTGCTTTCCGAGCATCACAGTGGCCTCTGTCTTCATTGACCTCCCAATCCCCCCCCCCCCCCCCCCCCCCCCACTCGTTTCAGTCAAACTGCGGCCGTGGGACCTTTATTTTCGACATCCTCACAATGAGTGTTTGGACGGTTAACAGTATGTTGGCGCTGAGCGCTAGGAGTCAATATAACGAAATGGCCGGCTTATTTACTCCTCCCAGTGATTAGGAGGCTCGTAGCGGCTGGATGCAGTAAACAGTCCTCACTAACAGCAGCAGAGCTGTGACCTGAACCAGAGAACGGAGCTCCTGATCTCAGAATTGAACTTTTTAGTCAAGTTTGAATGGATGTGGGTTTTTTCTTTTGGGGACTGTTGAATTTCACAGTAACCTGTGAGCAGAGGCATTTCTGAAGCAAGAGACCCTGGCTAACCTTTTAAAATAGTTGAGTTTTTTTCCTTTCCCCTATTTTGGGTGTTGGCGGAGGGGGAGATGGTGAGATTAAACGCACCTGCATTTTGCTGTTGGGAGAATACTGTGGCCCGCATGCTATGATGGTAGTGCAACGGCAAGCAGTAGAATAAGTGCTTTTCTGTATTTTGAACACTTCAATTGAACTATTTTTACATGACTTTTTGCAATATACAAAAGGAAGAAAGCACATAGTTCCCCCCCGTTTAGGCATTTTCAATCTTATCCCCAAAGTATATCGTGAGTCATTCTTAGCCGTTCTTCGTATCTGATGGAGTTCATGCTGCTGCGTCTATGCCTGAGACAATCATTATCAGCAATGGACTGCATTTCTGCAGAACACGCTCAGCAGGTTTTGTGGTTTCTGCCTGTAAGTCGAAAACATGACTTTTAATCGGAACAAATGCATTATTCTTTTCGTGTTTTTATTTGTGCCCTTTTTGGCATAGCTCTTATATATTGTTTGTTTTTTCAGAACTTAAGCCTAATCCAGGTCTAAGTTGCAGAAAAACCACATTCTGGTTTGAGCCCTTAAACCACTCTTTTTGGAAGGACAAAATGGTTGGGTCATGATTTGAAACTAAGCAGGATATGGCAGGCTGTAGTGGAGTTGTGTGTTTAGTCATGTTTGTCCATGTGGTATTTAACAGACCACAGTTACATATCATTACATACTCTGAGTACAGCATGGTTCCATCATCGGCTCCAAAAGGAATCAAATGTTGATCATAAATGGAAATTCACGATCACCATTTTGTCGATGGTAAATGTCCATTGGCAGGCAATGCTGTTTGAATGCACAGGCATCCAATGGCATGCACTGGCTGCGTTAACCGTTCACCTGCAAAAATATACCAACGCTATGACATGTTTTTGCGAAGATGTGAAGTTTGAAGAGACTGCGCAAAGTCAAATCAGCAAAACAAAAAAGATGCGTTTTAATAAGAATATTCCAAGCTGCTATTGATGTTGTTGGTGCTTTTTCCCAACTTTAACAGGAAACACGTTGTTTGCGACAATTTGACAGTCGGACAACTTTCATTAATTCTAATGATGTGAGTACGTTTTACTTCAGGAGGTCCTATCCCTGAACTCTTTTACCTTTTGAAATACCAACTCTCAGGAGTGCTCTCAACCGATTAGGTTTTCCTTTCCTTAATAGACGGAGCACCAATCGTTCCATCACCTTCTGTTTAAAACCTCTCTCTGTGCTTATTTTATTCCCCTCCACACCGAGCAGAGCAGGAATTTCAACGTTGGCAGAGAGACAGAGCACTTTAAGACGCCAATGATAATACCCTCATGCTATAACAGGATATGACGCAACAGTTATTTCAGTTGCAAGTACAGTATATCGAAGGCGGTTGGAATCGCGGAGGTGGCTAGCTCCAAAGCCACTGCACAGCGTGGCCAGCTGATGTCAGCAGGGAACTTTGTACCCTTTTGCAACCCTAGTGGTGACACTGGGTAGCCAAGACACAGTAGAGTTGTCTTTAAGATATTCTAGTGCCCCCTGCGTCACCTCTGGCACAGGGCAGGACACTCAGCGTACCCAGTTAAGAAGTAGACGCCTGCCGAAACCTTGATGCCACTGATCACCCCAAGGACCTGAAACCTCTCTGGACTGTTTCTGCGACCACTTCCTATCTTTCCTATCTGGAAAGCTTACACTGGCATTTTCCAGTGTCTGTAGGGTTCAATAGTACTTGGTGTACTTTTTTTCTTCCTTTTCACAAAGTTCTGTACTGTCCATACTTTTCTAAGTTGTGCATGTTCTTCCACCAGCTTCAGCTTCATGAGGGGTTCACTATGAATTTTACCTTTGTCACACACAGGTCTGTTGACGGTTGCTTCTGGACTTTGCCGGCACACATTTATCCTGTATTTCTCCAACTTGTCAGTAAACACAGGGAATGAGCATATTGGAATACTCCAAATATCACAAGACCTTCTCACTACGAGCTGAGACATGCCAGCTTGTTACTGTTTTAATTCGACAGAATGGCTGCCTGGCAGAATTTGTTTCAAGGGAATTCCTGAGAATCAACTTCTAAACATTTTTGTAGTCTCTCTCTCTCTCTCTCTCTTTCTCTCTCTCTCTCTCTCTCTCTCTCTCTCTCTCTCTCTCTCTCTCTCCCCCCCTCTCCCCCTCTCCCTGTCTCTCTCCCTGTCTCTCTGTCTCTGGCGTTCATGACTTTTGGCTTGGTCCTGCCAGGCATCCTTCCAGCTAGGTGGCTTATGTAACCTCTGGGTTTGTTCAATAGACAGCTGTATGTATGGTAGGTGCTCTAGGCCTGGACTCACCGCTAACTGTCTGGTTTGAGAGCAAGGGTTCAAAGTCCTGGGTGGACCCTTTCAACACCAAGGGTATATTGGCTATCAACAAGAAGCAGGCAGTTAGAAGTGGCCCCCCCCCCATCGCTTTTACGACGAGTGGGTTACATATGACCATTTTTGATTGCTTGCAAGCCTAATTTGATGTTGTCTCGATAAGTGGCACACATAACACATTTGGCTGAATAAGTCAAATAGGGTGAAGAGAAAAAAAGACCTACGCGCTAGCGATTCTTTAGATTTTTTATGTTTACATTTTCTAACTGAAAAGGGCTGCATCTTGATTTCTGCTTGAGGTGATTGTTGAGTGCTTAAAGGACTTGTCTGGCGGTCTAAAAACATCCTGGTGTCTCCACCAAAAGTATTTTCAATGCGGGAAAAATGATACCCTTGAGGATACTTTCAAATTGATACTGTGCGTAGTGTGAATGTTGACTAGTATTTAAGGAGGGTTCCCACATAATGTTAAAGATCATTGAGTCCCTGGTCTTTGTAGTTTGGGTTTAAATGCAATAGTGCAAGGATCTGTTTTTTCAACCTGGCTTGTGTTAGTTTTTTTTAGCAGTGTCTTTTGGCAATCCTGCTCATCATTCCTGTGAAACAGCTCAGCCCAAGACTACAGTACTACACAAACACCCATAACTCTTCCTTCTCCACATGCTTCACAATAAAAGCCCTGCTTCGTTGGACTGCAAGGCTACCAACCTCTCAACAACAGTCATGGTTTCATATTTATCGGTTTTAAAGTAGGATTCTTGTTCGATCAGTTTCAGTAGATAAGATATTCAGAGGCGCTTTTGGGCGAACGGATCAGATGATCTGGTCATCTTGGATAAAAAGGGCGGACAAAGGAATCGTTTTGTAATAGTCTCGTCGCCTAATTCAGCGGGGCCTGTTATTTCTCGGTACGAGGAACTTTGAATGTCACTCGCGGTGACAGATTTCATGTTTGATATGGGGATCTATTCTAGGGCATGTCATTTCGGGTAACGAAGCTAGGCCATGCCCTTTTGCCAGAGCACAGGCCTGGCTCCCTTCAAGCCCTCTCTAGTGGTGACTGTCATATGACCAGGGTCCTTTGGGTAATAAATAACTGGATGCAGTTCCCTTTGGTACCTCTGACAGGCTGACTGATTCGTAGTGCAGATGGAGCTGTCATCCAGCTTTCTGTGTATTAACGGAGGGGGGAGCTGGCAGAATAGCAAGAATACTACAGCCCTTAGGCTCTATTGGATGTATAGGCAGTATGTGGGAATATGCTACAGCAAGTACATGAACCCCTTGGTAAAAACAAATGGTTTATTCCCCCCCTCCGCAAAAAAAAGAAAACGTGAATTCCTGCCTGTGCAGTGCGTAATGTCAAAGTGTGTGTTTGTGACTGGCGAGGTTGTGGGAGGGGACCTGCAGTGCTCTTAGCCTGTTTTTCTGGCTTCCACAACGGCATGACTTGCTCTGCCTCCCTCCCATATCATTGGTGGAGATAAGGGGAAGTCAATGAGTTCACCGCAAGCAGGCTTCGAGCCAGCTGGACCGAAGATGTTGATTTTCCCTGCTGAAACTTCTGAAAGGAGTAGGCTAGCTCACTACTCTCTCTGTCTTTAATTTGTTTTCAGTAAGCAGATACTTCTCGAATGTCTTTGTTAGGCTTTGTTTGCCTTTCTGCATAGTTCTCCAACAGTACCAATAAGGTCCTTTGCAAAGCTTCTCCTCTGCTTAGCCTATGTCCTGCACTTTTAGGTATTTGCTATTTCACCCAAAACGTTGCTACCCCTTCAAAGCGCCTGACACAGACGATCCGTTCTAATTGTCATTGGGGGGAGAAAAAAATGTTTATTGCTGAGCTGCCTGTCACGTCCACGGCACAGAGCCCATGTCTGCTGTGCACTCACCCATAGCCAGCCCATCCTCATTTTAGCACTAGCCGTTTTTGCACTGTTTCCCATGGTTAGCGCCAGAGCCCCGCCATCGACTGAATGTCTGCTCGCTCTTTAGCCGTTCTCCTTCGTACATGATTAATGTCAAGCCCAGGAGCTGGGGCAGTGTGCCTTTCTCTCCTCCCTCAAATTAAAAGGATTTGACTCTCGCTGTGATGCTTTGTCGGAGTCCTTTCACTAATGTCGACCATTTTCACTTCTCCACATTTCTCCCGACTAGTGTTGCCGCGGTGGGCCCACTAATTAGGCCGACCTCCCTCTCGCCTTTGTTTTCCCTTTAGAATGACGCAGAATGGGGTTTTGGGGACTATGAAGACTCAGAGCCAGTTTGTGTACTGAGCGACTGGGCGCATTATGGCTCTTCGATGGCGGGAGGTTGTCACACGTTCTGTGCCCTCAGGAAACAGAGGGAGAGCAGGGTGTCAGTCGGCCTCGTTCCGCTGGAGCTGTGTGCCACCCACCCGTACCTTTTGAGTCCCCCATCAGTCCACATAGACACCCGAGAAAAGACATGGGCCTAAATGGCCCACCCTCACAGTTATCCCGCTAGCTATGGGCATGCTGTGCTTTTACGATTGGCGTACTCTCTTTGTTTTTGTTTCTGTCTAATGAAAGCCATTGACTTCCATTATGCAACGTTTTTGTTTTGTTTTTGTTCCTTTTGGAAACACCTCGCTCCAGAGCTGGATGACTTACTGAGTTTTGAGGCTTTATTGTAGCCCGCGGATCAGTGGGTTGCTGGGGAAAAAATAGGAAATGGCTGCTCTCTGTAACCACAAGAGAAGTGTAATTGGGAGGTAATCAAAGGGTACAGTGCAGTGTTTTTCGTGATCTTTTTGCTACCATATGGACTCAGTGAATAGCTCAATGGAGGGCTCTTCAGCTGCCTCGTAGACAAGGCTTATTATTATGGACCTTCCGGCCCAATTGGATGCCTTGTTTATTTTCCATCAAAGTGGAATGGAAAGAAAAAAAACACGGGCTTTATAATGTGGACGTGACTTGGCTGTGCTATGGGTGAGTAGGTGTCTTTTGCGACCCTGTTGAGCTGACCAATTCTCCTTTGGATATCTCTGGAGCTAGGATAGCTCATCCAATCCTGGCCTCATCCTCCAAGGCTGCAGCGCTCCAAACCTGCACCGTTAATGCAGAGCTCCTGCAACCGTTGCCATGGAAAGTCACTTACTGTGTGTGCGTGTGGAGCCCACGTCCGCCAGCCTTTTTTTTTAAATTTTTATTTATTTTTTTATATGTACCCTACTCAGTGGACGCAGCTCTTTGTCGTGACCACACCGTTAAGGCGGAAATGATAATGCAAGGCTACTTTTATACCGCCTTGTCTCTGGTCCGGTTTAGCAAGCAGATTCAAGTGTTTGTGCCTGCATTTAAATGCTTTCATCAATGGCCGTGGTTCTTGAGATGGTAACGTTAAAGCAGACGGTTACGCTCCTTTATATCTC
The DNA here is from genome assembly GCA_017639675.1 of Aplochiton taeniatus. Taxonomy (NCBI): domain Eukaryota; kingdom Metazoa; phylum Chordata; class Actinopteri; order Galaxiiformes; family Galaxiidae; genus Aplochiton; species Aplochiton taeniatus. The sequence goes on from CM030177.1 coordinate 14,337,053, forward strand.
ACTTTCGCCTCGTAGCCTTCAACACAAGCTGCGTTTTCTACTCGGCCTTCATGTTCTTTTCAAGTTGCCGTTAATTAAACTAGCTAAAACGAACAATCCAATATGAAGATGAACTCAAGTAAGCCTGCATCATTATTGTCCTAAGCCACCTTTATGGAAAATAGACTATCAAAGCAATCACGGTGTCATTTTGCTCCTGGCAAACAGCCTGCCGGTGTTTACAGAGTGAATGGCCATTTCCCCATAAAGCCGTTTTAATCAGCCTTGTTTATAACGTACTCCTGCTGTTCACTGCTGAGTCGCGGCTCAATGGCCCTCTTATCAAAGTCCTTATCCCTGCTCTTCAATGCCCTGCCCTTTACATGCAGGAGTCAGGGACTCCACCTAAGCCAAAGGAGGGCGTGAGATGCTCCCCTTTCTCGCTTTGCCGCCCCCCCAGGCAGGGCCAAAGGTCACTGCTCTGACTCACGCTCCGGTCGCCCTTCCATAGGAAATGAAAATGTACAGAGGTCGCCCACTGTGGGGGTTGGAACAGTCTACTCGCTGGACCGGTGGTCGGGGCCATCCTTCACGGCTTGCAACCTGGCACTGAGCGTGAGTTGCGGCGCTCAAGACTTTTGGTGCCCTCTTTTATGTCCTGAGGGCAGGATCCACGGGCAAGCCCGCTGTCTCTTCTCCTCTATCGCTCTCTCTCTCTTTTTCTCTCTCTATCTCTCTCTCCTCTCTTTATCTAATCTATCTCTCTCTCTCGGTCTCTCTCTCTCTCTTTCTCTATCGCTCTCTCTCTCTCTCTTTATCTCTCCATCTCTCTCTCTCTCTCTCTCTCTCTCTCTCTCTCTCTCTCTCTCTCTCTCTCTCTCTCTCCATCGTCTGTGCCCTCATACTTTACTTCTCTTCTCTCTAATTCACACTCAAGCTGGTCCCTCCCTGATGTCACCCTTTTTTGTCAGTGTTGTCTGGACAGAAATACCTTCCCTGTGACTCTTATTATTCTTGTTGGCCCGCTCACTGCTCGACATGCGTTTTTGCAGCAGTCTTAAAAAAACCAACCCATTCAAAGTCACCTAATATTACTGGGGAGTGCTCTTGATACATTGAAGTAATAATACAGTGTAGGAAGAAAGGTTTCCTGTTGATTTATAAAAACCTTTGGATAATTGTTTAGGGACAATTTCTAATTGATTGTGTATGTGCTTTTTTAGGGCGAGAAAAAAATAAAGATTAAAAAAAACAATCGATATAAAATTATAAAAGGAAATGAAATGTAGAAAACTGAATTGCAAAACATAGGAAATGGAAAAACATAAAACTGCATTTTGGGGAAAACATATTGATTAAATTACGGCAAACTATGTCCTAAAAAGAAACATGTATGTGTAGGGGTCGGGTTAATGATTAGCCTGTGCATGTGTCTCCACGTACATGAGTACATTTGGAAATGAGGGCTACATATTAAATGCCCTGCACTCAGGGTGTGTATGCATTTTTATGAACTTGAGGCTAAAGGTCTCTACCCACCTAGACAGCCTCACTAAATAATCCACCATTTTCTACAGTCCTTCATTGATCTAAATGAGCTGTGTCATTATGCAACCAACAGACTTGTGGAAAGACAGCCGTCGAGGATAAAACTAATAGGTGCAACTAAAATGGTGGCATTTTGTCCACTGGACTTGGTTTTTTTTCCACATTCACATCTCGTTTTGAGTCTTAAATAAATATCCATTCTCACCAGTAAGAATGAGAAAATGCTTCCTACTAAATATTGCTCACTTAGGAATTAATTTCTAAAACAATATTCCTTTTGTACATGTGTTTTTCCCTTTGACTTACTATGTTCTAACCTACTTATCAAACAACATACTGTGGTCGAGGCATATTTAATAAATGTATTTTGTGGAAAGTGTTGGAATGACTTAAGGGCTCTTTGCCAGTGCTTTCTTCACTTCTAATCTAGTGTTGCTGCGGTCTTTCCGTACTCTCTGTGTCATGATAAGAGACGTCACACTGACCTACATAGCCTGCCTGGCTAAAGGCAGCCACGAAGCGAAAACCACAGAAACAACGTCTCTACCCCTCACTATTAGTTGGGAGGCACCAGCCCGGGGGAAGGAAAGCAAAGCAAACAAGATGGAGATGAAAAACACAAAGATTCTCAGGCCCCCTTGCAGCTTTGTGTCTCCCCCAAAAGTTGTTGCTGTTGTTGATCCCTCTCAGCTACTCTATGCCTTTCTTAAGACCCTGTCGGTTTTTGAAGGGCCATTAGGTAGGTTAACTGGTGGGCATTCCTGCCTTTTTGCAACGGCTGTTTTTTCTCGGTCTGATCATCAAAGACAGCTTTCTAGAGTAGATTGCAGCTCTAGGGTAAGTGAATGAGAAGGTGAGAAAGTCACCGCCATGTAGGACTTTGTGTGTGTGTGTGTGTGTGTGTGTGTGTGTGTGTGTGTGTGTGTGTGTGTGTGTGTGTGTGTGTGTGTGTGTGTGTGTGTGTGTGTGTGTGTGTGTGTGTGTGTGTGTGTGTGTGTGTGTGTGCGCGCGCGGTTGTGTGTGTGTAAGCCCAGCAGGGGAAGAGGCTGAAAATATGGATCTCCTGTTGCTAACCCCCCATCTGGCAGGCGATCTCTCTCCGGCCCAGCCAGCGTTTGAACACAGTGGCAAGCAGGGCGCAATTGTAGAAATGATCTGGTCAATGTGACTGTTAGCTGCAGACGCCGGTAAGCTGAGGGGAATGCGAATGGCCCCCCTGTGCGCTGGCATCGCTGGCCAAAGTTAAGCCGCAAATTCAATTGTGTTAGCTTAGTAGCCTTAAACGTCTCTCTCGTGGTTTCCACTACCTGAGTAGACACTCGCATCTCGGCCGGCTATGAGAGATGCTGTGCGATGACAGCGCTCTTGCGCCACTGGAAAAGTTGTCATTGCATTAGCAGGATGAGGTGTTGCCTTAGCAGCTGTAGTGCGAACAAACTCATTCACACCGGGCTCCATTGACCCTTCTGCAATGCAACTCAAAGGTTTTCATGCGAGTTGTGTAAAACAGGACATTCAGGAAAGAGTTGGTCAATTATGGCCATTCACGAGGTCAATAGGTTTTAGCTGCTTATTTTTTCTCTCCCCTGGTGAGTGTTTGTAGTGTTATTGTTGGCCACTCATTTCGGTTTGGAAAGTACACACTCATCCCCTCCACGGCAGCCGCCACCACACACCGGACTTTCATGGATAGGCATATTTTACTGATCACCTGTCATTCTTAGAACATGCACGATGCAACATGACTCCAGCTTGTACCAGTTTTAGTCACATGGCGATACTTTGAGTGGGGCTATGTTTCACCTGTGGACTGGCCTCGTTTAGTCCTGCGGAGGACTGGAGCCTCCCTGGCGTTTTCTTACGGTACGTTTTGTGGGCCGCGGCTGTGGGCCGGCCCCTGGGCTGAAGACCGGAGTCTTTTCCTTCTCCACACACCCCACGGCCGCATACCGTGCTTTATTTAACCCATGGCACCCATCCAAGGATTGGCAATCCTCAGCCTCTTCCTTTTAGGCCTACCCTCGTTCTTGGAGAGCCAGTTTTTTCGGAAATTGCCTCACATCACTGATAAGCGAGTGAGGCGGTGAGAACATGTCCGCCATCATGAATCAGATGGCTGTTCAGTGCGTGGGCGTGTTTGCGTGTGTGGGCGTGTGAGGTGGGGGTAGCTGCCGTTTGCGACACGAAAATTTTTTTGTTTTTGCTGTTGGCGCTTTCCCCTCTTTTCACAAAACCTGCAAATTCAACTCACAGATCTGTGTGAATGGTTTTGTTTGACTCAATGCCCCGGTAAAAAAAACGATTTCTTATTTTGCTGACAGGCCAGCTGTAATAGATGGCCATGATGGGAACCGTTGGAGGTTTACACGATTTGATAGTCATGTTTATTCGCTCTTTAGCAAATATTTACGTTGCTGCTGTGATAGCTTCTCTGCCTTGGAGCTACTGTAGCGTTAGCCATTGTAGTGCTACTTGTTGTGTCCGAGATTCATCACTGCTGTTATCCCAGGACCCTAGCATGCGCAAAAGAAACCTCTAGGGCAGGCTAATGTAGGCAACACACACAGCACATGCCCGACAAATGTGTTACAAGCATGTTCCATCTCCCGTGGTTGCGATTCTGCTTGCCAACCAGCAGGGGCAAAATCTCTCGTTGCAACTCGTAATTCCAAACATCGGCTGGCCTTGTGACAGATTCATGTAGATGGAGATAATCAATACATCGGAGGGGGGTTGAGGAACCCGGAGCCAGTGTTTTTCTGCCTCTTGCTTGCTCCGTCAGGAGGGAGTTTCCAGCGGGTAGCTGGGGGTGGAGACCTTAATGGGCTAAATGAAAGGTAATCGCATGAAGCCGACAGGGGAAATGGGCCCACTGTGCTCCGGGGCCAAGGCCGTTCATCTGCTTTAGCGCGGAACAAGTGTCAGCGGCAAATTGAATCTGGGGGGGGGGGGGGGGGGAGGGGGAAGCAAATCAAGGTTCCCTGCACCACATGTGTGGACATCCTCTATCTTTGGAGCCAGGCGGGGAAAGGACTGCTAAAGCCCAGCTCAGCCCAGCAAGCACTGCTCTCCCCAGCCGTCTGGGACTCTCGGACCAGAGAACTCCACGGCTGGCCGGAGTTCGGACCCTATGCCCACCTCCCGGTGCGCGTTGGCCGAATGCAAACATTGGGAGGAGGAAGATCCCAACAATCTGATCGGAGAAATACTGTAATACTGAGGAATACTGCCGGGGCCATGTTCTAAGGGTCGGAGAGGGAGAGGGAGAGGGAGAGGGAGAGGGGGAGGGAGGGAGGGAGGGAGAGGGAGAGGGGGAGGGAGGGAGGTAGGGGGGAGGGGGAGAGAGCGAGAGCGAGAGATTCTCTAGACTCTAGCCCCGCTGGCTCTGCCTCTCCTCAAGTGTTGGCCATGGGGAAGGACTACGCGCCGCTCAGCCCCTTGGCCCCAGCCTGATGTTGGACTAATATCAATGTGTTCTCAATCAGGGCCTGTTGTGCTATAGACGTATAGAGAGGCTGCTGCTGCTGCTGCTGCTACAAAGTGTCAGAAACCCAAACATGCATCCTAGTGGTAGGCCATAGAACGATGACATTGGCATTTAGCCTATGCAGTGCCAATGCTAATGAATGGCTCTGAATAGAGGTTTCTGAATGGAAGCGTCTTGCTTGTTGGCAGCCGCGGTGGACTCTGTGGCTAATGAGAAACATTAGGGCACCCTAGATGCTTTCTTGATCACTCTGTGTGTGTGTGTGTGTGTGTGTGTGTGTGTGTGTGTGTGTGTGTGTGTGTGGTGTTTGCGCATAAGTAAGGGAAGGGAAAGAGATGAAATCGCCCTTGCTTGGGGGTGGTAGTCATTTTGAATCACTCGCTTGTTTCCCCTAGTGCAGGTTTCAATTTTCCTCCTCTGACTCACGCAACTTTATGGGCCCCAGATTTGGCACGTCGGTACCCATGACCTGAAAAGACCTCCCTTGCAAAGAACACCGTCGACTGGGTATAGATTTGACTTGAAAAGCCCTACGTACTTTTCCAAAACAAGAGTCCTCTAAGTCTCTGGTTACAGCTTGTTTCCCCATGTGTGTGTGTGTGTGTGTTTGCCCTGCTAACGAGGGCTGCGGAGTGGGCGTGTGCAAGAGGACTCACTCAGGCCAGAGGAAGACAGAGAAGAGAGAGGGGCTTCATGCAATCACATGACGGGCCTGGAAACAAGGGCAGCTTTATAACAGCGGGTTCCTCTCCAGCGACCAAAGGCTCCATGCACTAATTCACAGGCTAGTGCTACGACACACGCACGCAGGCACACGCGCGCGCGCACACACACACACACACACACAAACACACCCTGACACACCGACAGAGCTGCGGAGTTGAGTGGACAGACGGCCGGGAGCAGTGCACATATGGGTAAACAAGCATGCACCCACACATAAAAACACACACACACACACTCAAAGGACCCTAGCTGAGAGTATATATCAGAGCAGGCCATGTGTGTGTGTCTGTGTCTGTGTGTGTGTGTGTGTGTGTGTGTGTGTGTGTGTGTGTGTGTGTCTGTCTCCGGGTAGATGAGTCGGATAATCCCATGACTCGCCTGACCTCCTTCATACTCCCGTCCAACGGTGGCACCCCATTGGCTGGGAGGTGGCGAGGGAGGGGCTTGCCGCAGCAGTGGTGATATGAATATTATATAACAGCTGGAGACGAGAGAGAGAGAGAGAGAGAGAGAGAGAGAGAGAGAGAGAGAGAGAGAGAGAGAGAGACAGAGAGTGAGAATGAGAGATGAGAGAGAGAGAGAGAGAGAGAGTAGAGAGAGAGAGAGAGAGAAGAGGACAGATGAGGTAGGGGGAGTTCGCCAAGAGAGGACAAATGAAGTGAGGAGGTGGGAGAGAGGTAAGGCGGAGGCAGAGAAGATCAGTAGAGTAGCTGGAGGGGAGTGTGCACAGGTCTAATGCGTGCCCCCAAAGAGAAGGGCTGTGTTCTGAATCGTTTTCTATGCATCCATAACACACTAAATATGCCCAAAAAGGTGTGCGCAGTATTCAAACGGTACATAGTATAGGAAGTTTCAGTATGGAAAATATTTCCGGATGACATACTATGTTACCTGAGAGATTTTGTTACACGATGCTTCACGCCCCAAAATGCAACGTGCCGACTTCCTTGTGGCTTTGACATATATATATATATATATATATATATATATATATAGTATATATATATATATATATATATATATATATATTTGTTTTTAAAAAGCCAGGGTTTTGACCACATGTATACTTATTACAATCTAAGCAAATCTTTATAACACAAAGTAGTATTACCAGGTTTTGGCTTCAGTCCTCAGTGTGAAGTATGTACTCAGAATAGTAGACATTATTTGAGGATGCGGTTCCAAGCATAGCCAATGCCTTTCAGAGCACATTACACATGATCATTGAGCTCCAAATGTGCTTGGCCCCAGGGGAGGAACACCATCAAAGCTCATCCTCCTGCTGTCAGTTATTTTCTTACCGCTTGTCTATAGCGCTGGCAGAGGGGTCAATAAATCAAAGGGAACTACACCTCCCTCCACCCTACCTTCCTTCACGATGTCTGTTGTTTCTGTGCACTTTGGCTGCCCAGAACGCAGCTCAATAAGGTGAAATGCAATAGGTGTGAAAGCAACAAAAGGAACTATTATGTCGTATTCCCCCTTTCTGTCTGCTGATTAAGGGACCACAGAAGAAGGGGCTACATCCTCACATAACAGTTCCCGCCAGGTGCACATCGACAACGTCTTTGTGCTGAGCAGATAGGGCGTAATTGATTTGTGGCTAGTGGTGTCACACGGTGGGGTGGAGTTGTCCAGCTCTTGACTGTGTTTCACCGATCCTCCGGCAATGCTTGCTCAGTCTTGCATAACATGCATGCCCAGCCCCTTTTCTCAGGCATGTGACAAGCCAAACTGTAGCCTTTTTTTTGGCTTGTGTTAGAATTATTACAGGACCATGAGCAGGTTTCTTTGGTAGATTTGTTCTCCATGCAGAATAATTTGTGTTTGAAAAAAGTAATTTGAATTGAATGTCTTTATATATTTATATATATTTTTTTACATTCAATGTCAATTTTGTCTGTACACAAACAAGTTGTTGTCGGCAGGTGGTTTTCTGGTTGTATTTCTTTATTGTATAATACAGAGTATAAACAGTCATTCAGAAAGCAGGAAGCCCACTGGATACGGCATGTGAACCTGATGGAACATAGCTGGAGACGCCATGACAGAGAAGTAAGGTAACATAGCTGGAGACACCATGACAGAGAAGTAAGGTAACATAGCTGGAGACACCATGACAGAGCTGTAAGGTAACATAGCTGGAGACACCATGACAAAGCTGTAAGGTAACATAGCTGGAGACACCATGACAGGGCTGTAAGGTAACACAGCTGAAGACTCCATATTATCTTTTCACACCAGCCATACTGGACCTGTAGTGCAGCACTCTTGAGATCTTTAGTCTTTAAGTTGAACACATTTTTAATGTGACTTGTTTTTAAAACTTTGTCTCAAAATTGATTTGCACTAAGGCTGCGCTGTAAGGCCTAGCTACGTGACTAGATCCTTGTTAGTCAATGTAAGCGACTTTGCAGGGCAGCCCTAGTGCCTGTTGGAGTTCTGAGAATGTATTGATGTTCAGGGACTAGTCTAGTCTGGACTGGACTGGACTGGACTGGACGGAGTCTTCACTTCCTCCTGGTCCCCTCAGCCACTCGGTTATGTTTGCTTTTATAATGGCCCACCTCCAAAGTCATAGAGCAGGGGTTTGTACCTCTGGGATTAGAGAGCAGCTGTGGCTATCTGTCAAGTCACCCAGCCAGGCCCAGAGCGCCGTCTGCACTCTCCCTGTAGCTCCATTCCCCGCGTATTTCACTGGAAACAGCTCAAACTGCTGGAGTCCAGCCCTCCGTTTCCTGGGACAGCTCAGTGAGGTGGAGTCCAGCCCTCAGTTTCACTGGGACAGCTCAGTGAGGTGGAGTCCAGCCCTCAGTTTCACTGGGAGAGCTTCAGTGAGGTGGAGTCCAGCCCTCAATTTCACTGGGACAGCTCAGTGAGGTGGAGTCCAGCCCTCAGTTTCACTGGGACAGCTTCAGTGAGGTGGAGTCCAGCGCTTTGGTTGTCAACAGTGTCTTAGCACAGACACCGTTGTTAAGGCTCCCGGATCTGTCCCCCCCCCCGCCCTGGCACTGTTTGTGTAAGGCACAATGCCACCGTCTCTGTCTCCCCTCCACTTCTGCTCTACATACAGTGAGAACTGTGTAGGCGGAAATAGCAAGGTCACTGAACTGCTGCCCTACTTCAGAACATTTTTAATGTGCAGCCTATTCCTGCATTTAGCTTTGCAGCATTTGCATATGTCGGTGTGTTGGCTGGTTGTTTTCTAAAAAAACAGACTCGTCGGAGACTAAAGCGAGGGAAACATTTTGCTTGTGTGTGTGAGTGTGTTTGTGGCTGTGTATGTTTATTCAGTGCAGAGTTAGAGCTTATCTGTGCAGGCTGTAGTTCTAAGTTTGCCAGAGTGTGTTTATCAGTTATCTTTTAACATGTGTGTATGATATATGTGTGTGTGGTGTGTGTGTGTGTGTGTGTGTGGTGTTGTGGTGTGTGTATACGTGTTGCTCGCTGATCCAGTGTGGGGGTGTTTTTTAATGAGGCTTGACACAGCGTGCCTAAGAGCGGCAGGAGAACAACGTGACGTAATGAGAAACACCCCCTTGTGGTCAGTTCAGTTGTGCCTGTGTCGAGTTCTTTAAACCAAGCCAACACGTTCGCATTCATATGCACGCAAGTCCTGCTGAATAACCCTCTTTGGAATATGGGCCCGTTGTGTTTGAAGCAACAGGTGTCCGCCAAATCCAAGCCACTACATTAAAAAGGAGCTCCAGGCTTGTTTTCACGGCGTCCATTTGATTTCCAGTCAGATATGTAGCCGGTGGTGTAGCTGTTAATGTGTGGTCTACGAGGAATGCCTTGCAACTCTCACGATAGCATTAGCATTTGCACTCATGGTTGAGTGTAGAAGGCATACAACCTGGGGGGTCTGGAGCGTGCAGACAAGCGAACCCAGGGACGGGTCACCAACATGCTGGAGGGGTAACGGTCAGTCCTCCCTTCTCCTCGCTCCCCCTGGGCGTTGTCCCCTCGGAGGAGCGGAACCAAGCATGGATTCCGAGTAACGCCGCTCAACTTTGAAAGCCTTAAGTTCTCCTAAGTGGCTGGTTATGTGGTTAGGATTACACCTGAGGCAGCATGGCGCTGGCCTGAGGCAAAACACACGAAAAAGAAACACCGCTCTAATCCCAAACAAACAACAGTGGCACTCTCGTGACCTGGCTATAACACACACCACCCGCCCGTCGAACACGCTGCCTGTTACAGTGGCCTGGCAGCCTGCCATTCTACATCCTGACCCCCCCCTCCCGCCTCGACTTCCATAAAGCAGCGTCCTATTTCCAATGGCCATCATAGACCGGGCTCTGGGAATTCAGGTCATACTTGTTGGGCCTTGAGTAGCGCGTGACTTGAGGCTCGCTGGATGTAAAGGCCATGTGGTAGCCCCGGCCCGGAGCTGCTGCGCTACCAGAATGCCGCAGGGCCTCTGCGAGGGAACCTTGCCTTTAAAGACATGGCCACACTGGGCCAGACTCTTACATAAGGCCCCCTAAGCCCACGCTACAGTGTTGCCAAAGCAAACGAAGGTGGAAACACTTTAGCTTCCTACTGCCCTGAACTTCTTCCTACAGATTCCACAAGGCCCTGTTGTCAGACAAACGTTTTTTTGTTTTTTTAGCCCACACGCTCTCTGCCCAAGCCTATATATTAAACTAGTCTTTGCCTATGACAGCTGCTACCGCTACTAAAAGCCAGTTAGCCTATTGGGCTCGATTTACAGCGTTTTTAAATCGAGGAGTTTCAAGGTTCATTTTAGGAAGAGAAATAATGGCTCAGGCTTGCGGGGACACAAAGCTTCCACGTACTGGAATGTGTGCTACATTACAACTTCATTGTGGCAGCGGTGTGAGATTCCTCCCTCAGCTGTTACTGTATATGGTTGAGGTAACCTAGCTGAAGGTCTAGGGGACATCATAATGCTTAGTCAGCCCACCGTCCCAGTGTCTGCGCTCTTATTTGCTCAGCGATCCCTAAATACTTTTTCTGGCTTAGCCTTCCAGCCCATGCTGTAGAACCGTCTCCGACACAACCTCAAACCATGCCAATAGTCAAAGACACGACCAACCAGATGGTTATTATTGTCAGTTTTTGTTTTTATCACCCAACGGTTGTCTTTCTCTTTTCGAGACATCGGCGCACCTCACAAAAAGAACGCAAATGTAAATTTCCTTTCTGACGCGGATATCGTTAAACCGTCTCTCGGTAATGGTTGCCCTGTTTGAAGGCTGATGTGTGTCTTGTGTGTGTTTCAGTTCTGCGGGCAGACCAGGAGAGGCCAGCAGCTCCACGCCCTCCGGTCCCAACAAGCCCAGCGGGCCGACCCAGAAGATCCTGCCTGGTGTGTTCCGACGACGCATCCGGCTGCCACTACGGAGTTGTCACCTGTGGCAGCTGCAAGGTCTTCTTCAAAAGGGCCGTGGAAGGTGGGTGACACACACATTCACACAAACACACACACACGCACACACACACATCTGAAGTGAGAACACAATTTCCATTCCTTTCAAAGCTTGTAGTCATGGTTTCTATGAAAACGTCTATGTCAGGAGGACAGTTCCCGTCTTTTTAGGGACACACTGGGGTACATTTTGGAAAACAAGGGCAACTTGACAACAGAGAACTAAATGGAGTGTTTTCCTTTTGGACTCTGGTCTGTTGAAAATAAAGTAGTACAGCCATAACAAGCTGGGCTCTCTGTCCTTCGTCATGTGTGTAGCAGACCCTCACCCGTGGCAATGTTTGTATTCGGCTAAAACAAATATCAACGTAAGACAGATGTTAAAAGGATCACAGCAATACACGTTCCTTGAGACACGATACCACAGTCCCGCTCCCATCGGACAGCTGGAAAGGCATTCGTTAGGAGGTCGTGCCGTTCATTCGTTAGGAGGTCGTGCCGTGCATTCGTTACCGAGACATTCGCCCTGGAATCCTCTGCTACGCACAACAGAGAATATTAAAGAGAAAACACAGTGGGGCCCTCCCGACTGAAGACGTGCGTCCCGTCCTCTTCGTCGTCAGCGCTTATTTTCACGGGACAGGCCCCGCGGAGACCCGGGTCTCTTTCGCCGGGGCGCCCGTTAGAGGGGCACGGGGACAGCTCCGCGTCCCTCCCACGGATGGCTTCTGGCGGAGCAGGTGCTGGGAGGAACAGGATGGGTGATTACTCCCCGAGGAGACGCAACCAGAGGTGGCGCCAGACCAGCGGGTAATCTCCCATGTGTATGCATGGGCATACTTCGTTTGCTACGCATTTGAGGCACGGAAGATATTAGGCATTTATTACACGGTACATTTTGTCCTGATAATTCCCGGTCATTTCAATTTCATGAGAGCCAACCCGTACCGCCTCTGTGTTGTTTTTGTTGGTTTGTGTGTGTGTTCATTGCATAATTCTCTATTTAGTTTGACTGACTTTTTTTTTTTAATGAAATTTGTAGGGAATCGTCTGAAACAGAAGTAACGCGCCTTTAATCATCCAATTGTCTGTCAATATGGACACCGGAGCAGACTTTTCTTTTGAACCCAGAAGCCCCCCACATCTGGCTGGCGGCAGGTGCTTGCTCAAGAGCAAGCACCCTTGTTTGTTGTGCCCTTCCGAAAGATGGCGTCGGTGTAGCTGGAGGAATGCAGGAACAAAGTGTTTAGCTTAGCACGGTCCCTTGGTGCAGAGCCCTCCTCCCCCCAGAGAAGAGAGATTCCGGAGGAGGAACAGTGTGTGACAGACAGACCAGGTAGAGCTCGGCAAAAGTCCTGCCTCGGACCCGACAAGCCTGCTCACCGCTCCCTCGCCCAGGTTTATCTGCTCCACATCGACTTCGGCTCCAAATTTTCTTTGTGTTTTTTTTTTCTCTCCCCCGCTCTCATTCTCGTTCTCTCACACATACACACGCACACAGAAAGAACCACCCCTCACTCACTCTCTCGAAGCGGAGTTCAGACCGCTTGGCAAGTAAGATGTAGAAACAGATATAGATGTTGATCCTGAGCTTTTTAAACAAAAAGAACATATTTATTCATGCTTAAGAGGTTGATTCTTGGAGCTCGTTCATGTAGTCTCAAGGTGTGTTCATTGTACTTTACTCCTTGTTAAACGGATAATTGGAGTTTTAACTGCTGATAAATAAATACATAAAAAACAGCAACAGCAGAGCAAACAATAACATGTGAATGGAATTTACAAGATGACTGGCCGCAAGTTATATCTGTTATTTTTGTCTTTCTCCCCCACCCCCCCTGTCAATTCTACGCTTGATGGTGAAGGATGGAGAGCACGACAAAACACAGATGGTAAATAAAGCAACTTTTTAATAACAGCAATAACAATCTTTAATAATGATAATGCTAATATGGCTTCTGCTGCACCCACCCACTGCTAGGAGTCTGACCAGCCTTCACCAGCACAGCCTATCCTGTAACCTCGTCAATGCATGCCCTTGGATGATTTCCCAATGATTCATTATTTCAGTTGACTTTCCGTGTGTGTGTTTTAATGACTGCCTGCAACGTCCTTGTACTGTCATCACTTGGTAGAGTGATAGAGTAAAAAAAAAAGTTTGACACACTAAAGACTTAGGCCACACACTAATTCAATTTTTCATTTAGTTTTTAAAACTAATTACAATCATCTTCAGTTTATAACAATAAGGCAGTGCACCCTACAAGGATTCACCTGTTGTGCACCTCACATTTGTTCAATGCGCCGGCTACACTAACACTGTGGTGTGGCTTCTGCCTAAGTTTCTCTGGTCATACACTTTTTGGCTTGTCACACTTGTACATGGACAATCTCAACTAGACTACCAGGAAAATCAAAATAAATAAAAAAAAACACACTTGCTGCTGCCACTCCAGCGCCAGGTCCTCATTGGCCGATCTGGACCGGATAAGAGGCTGTGTCCCTGGGGAAGCAGGTTCAACCGGGCTGGCCTGGCTGCAGTTTGTCCCAGGCGGCTGGCTGCCACTGTTCAGACTGGCCCAGTCGCTCTTTACTTGCAGCAGGGTTTAGCGCGGACCCCCACTCTCGCCGTCACGGCAGGACAGTGGGGCGGCGTGGGTGTGCAGGGCTTACCCAGATCAGACTTCGGTCGTTTTCAGTTGGCTGGCGTTTTGCGATGCTGCCCCTTTATGGAGTCGGTGAGCCAGAGAGACGGAGAGGAGTGACAAAGGCAAGCAGAATCGACGCTCCCACGGCGTTTTCGACGGACCGTAGCTCCCCTAGGCTTACGGCCCGAAGGGCAGAGCGAAGAGAAAGGCTAGTGGCTCTGTGCAGTGCTGTTAGCATTGAAGCCCTCACCGTAGGGCCTCGGAGTATCTTGATCTTAACCTGCAGCCCAACATGCTGATCTTTGAGTGTCTCTTGTTAGTCTTAGTGCCTTGACTGAGAAGATTAAAGAACTGTATAAAAAGTTATGCTAAGTCAGGCCAATGATGAGTTCTACTAATCTATCCCCTCCCTGGTACGTTTTTTTTTTATTTTAAATTGTTTTGCTCCAGTCCACAATTTTTGGTATGTCAGCCTAATTGTCCTCAGCCCTTCGGATTTGTTTTCATTTGATGAATAATAAATAGGAGCTAACCACCTGGTTGGTTGTCAGACTGCAGCAGGGACTACCACAACCCCCAGAGAAGGATGTGGTGGACAAAAGGCATCTATCCGTTCCAAGGCGAGGGCCATTCTGGTGTTTGCATGTCTGCTGGTCTCTCTCGCTAGTCTTCCCCTCGCACTTTTTGGTTTCAAACGCACTCACCAGGCTCTGCGTGGTCCTAGCCTCAAACACAACCTATTTGCCTCGTGTCTGTGGTAGAAACCTTTCAGGAGGCCACAACTATAACATTGGTTTACTTGTTGCTTTTATTAGACCAATGTAGTTTCCCCTCGATTATCGAGGCTGAGATGGCCCCTGCCAGATTTGTAGATGCTGCGGCGATAACATTCAGCTGACTCGCCCCGAGCCCTTTTCAAACAAGCCTCTCCGTTCTTCTCCTAAAAACAGTTCCTCCACAGTAGTCACAGTGTAACCTCCGGCCCTCAGCGCAGGCTTCAGTACAAAGAATCCCACACAGTACCTTTCAACGGCCGTTTTTAGACATGTTTTCTTCCCCTCGCCTCGGTCTCAGAGTCCATGGCCGCTTCTGGAAAATGGAGGAGGGCTCATTATCCGGAACGTTCCGTCGGGCGGTGCTGACGGCGGACCCGGGCCTCATTGTAGTGGGAATGTATCTTTTTGAAAGGGGTGTAATGAACATGTGCTCTATTTCCTCTTCAACACCAGGGGGGAGGAGTCGCTTATTATGTTCCTGTTGCGGTGATAGCCATAGCTTCATAGAATTGATTTCTCTATAGAGTGCTTTTTCTTAACACATCAAAGTGGTTTGAGTCATGGTGATTTAGAGACATTTCATAAGGCTGACATACAGTAGGCAGTGTTTGAAAGGGAAGACAAGGACAGCCCCTGTGTGTCTAGTCTGTTTGACAAGGTCAGCTCTGTTAACCCGACTGGGACTCCTAACAACTCACACTGTTCGGAGGAATCTTTGCCCACATCTGTGGCGTGTCTAATAAGCTCTCCCTTCCCTCCTCTCCTTTGCCTCCTTTACAGGACAACACAATTACTTGTGCGCAGGGAGGAACGACTGCATCATCGACAAGATCCGCAGGAAGAACTGCCCGGCGTGCCGCTTCCGGAAGTGTCTCCAAGCTGGGATGAACCTGGAAGGTAACGGCTGTCCCGGGTGTTCAAGAGGAATTCCTTTCTCAATCGCGATGCTTCGCATCGGCGGGGACACTCCGCGGTCTAAAAAGCCAAGAACGCAATCATATTTGCCAGGCGTATGGGGGGGTTCCACCTGAATGATTTGGGAAGTAGTTCGTTTGAAACGACAAACGTCGAAATGAATCACTCAATGGTCACGATCCAACCTGGCGCTGAGTGCATCGAGGCTACCCAGCTTTTATCCGGTGCCACTAGGAGAGGGTTTTAAACGTCAGGTTAACTCATGGCAGCCATCTCTTTTGATACTCGCCGACCGACATTAGCTCGACGTAATGTTTTCCCCCTTAGCCTCGTGTTCCAAGCAAGAAGCCAGCCCGTGGCGCGGAGCAACAGCTTGTGCCGACCACACTCACTCGCCCGGTGTTATTTCCATGGAGTAAGTGGTTGGGAGAGAAGGCCCCCTTAATGATGGCGCTGTGTTGACGCGTGTGAGGACATGGACGGCGGCGCTACCGTTGACTGTAACAGACTGTTATTACTATATGAATCCATGTTTGTTCATTCACCTCATGCCACCGCAGGCGAGTGGAACGGCTAAGGATTTATTTGCAGAGAGAGAGAGAGAGAGAGAGGAGAGAGAGAGAGAGAAGAGAGAGAGAGAGAGAGAGAGAGAGAGAAGAAGAGAGAGAGAGAGAGAGAGAGAGAGAGAGAGAGAGAGAGAGAGAGAAGAGAGAGAGAGAGAGAGAGAGAGAGAGAGAGAGAGAGAGAGAGAGAGAGAGAGAGAGAGAGAGAGAGAGAGAGAGAGAGAGAGAGAGAGAGAGAGAGAGAGAGAGAGAATGGGATTGAGGTAGAAAAAAAGAACAGCCATTGATGGACCACACCAACTAACCTAGACCAGAAAAGCTCTTAGTTGCCATAGGAACGGATGGAGAGGAAATTAAAACGTGAAAAATAGGGGAAGATGGTTTCTGATGGTAACCTGTCAGCCCATACACAACCATGCTCTTGTTGCTTGTTTTGTGCAGCCATACTTTGCTCTGGTCTGTCTGAAAGTAGAGGTAAATGTAGTCAGTTAGGAATCTCTGCAAAACTTGGGGAATTAGGGAATTATCAACAAAAAAGAAAATAAATAGTACCTTTATTCCAGTAAATAAATAAAACGATGCATTGAGGCAATCAAGATCAAAATTCATAGGAGGAACAAACTGCAAGTAGTCTTCATATAATTTCCTTATCTCTTCCTATTATAAACCAGATTAAAGATGGCCGTCAAAGCACTAGCGTTTCTGAGGACGTGTTTTATCACGTGGGAAATCAAAGCCTTGTATAATGTGCCGGCTTCGTTCTCTCGCCCCCCTCAGCCAGAAAAAACAAGAAGCTGATCCGGTTAAAAGGACAGCAGCCCTCGGCGTTGGCGGCCTCCGAGGCTGGAGCCGTGGCCCTGCCCATGGAGCGGCCCTGCACCCTCATCCCCAAGTCCATGCCCCAGCTGGTGCCCACCATGCTGTCGCTGCTCAAGGCCATCGAGCCGGAGATCGTCTACTCAGGCTACGACAGCACGGTGCCCGACACGTCCACACGCCTCATGACCACCCTCAACAGGCTGGGCGGGCAGCAGGTCATCTCCGCCGTCAAGTGGGCAAAGTCGCTGCCAGGTAAGCCGGAGGGACCCCCGGGCGCTTCGAGCATTCTAACCTGTGTCTGAAGCCGTAGTATGTGCTGTTGTGAAATGGAGGATTCGCTGATAGATTTCTTTGTTGTTGTTTTGTTTGTTTTCTGCTGGTGTGTGAGGCATTAGGATTTGCACGTTCTGGTAATCTGTGTAATGTCACGCCTCAGCGACTGGCCACTTTACGGTGTGTCACACAGTGTGAATACAATGAAAAGGGTGTTTGCTTTAATCCGGAGCAGCTCACAGGGCTCTAAGGTTTTAGACTAGGGTTAGTCGGACCCTCAAGTCTGATATAGTCAGATGGAAAATAAAACTCGCTGTGACCGAAAGCAAATAATTCATGAGCCGAATGATCCAAATTCCATGTGAACGTTAACAGGAAGATGTGGTGCTGCCCCTCTGAAGCAAGTCGGTTTTAAGCATGAGAAAGAAGGCACATGATGTCGTAATCGGCCCAACTATTCCCCTCCTAAGTCCCTCTAGTCTGCCCTCTCTTGCCAGTTGGCCCAGAAGGATAGGCCAGGCCCGGAGAAAGAGAGTTACATAACGTATAGACGGTTAAGCAAATATGATTTGAAAGGACTCCCAGCACTTCCACTTCTGAAGTGTTGACGAAAGAGAAACGATTGAACTGCAACCAAAGGCCACTTTGAACACCGGCTCAACTCGCGTCTTTTCGCCTTTCTCTGTCGCGAGCGGGAGACATTTTCGGGGCTCGTTAATTGGCTGTTGATAGTGAAATATGGAAACGGTGGAAATGTGATTCGTGCACCTTTGTGCAGTGAGGCCCCAGCCCAGCTCACGGTATTGAGGGGATAAACACAATCCTTTCTAAGCGGAGATTAACAGCAAGTGGAGGTAAACGCCTCGTGCTCCTAGTCAAAGGGCATACCCAGACATTTGACCAGTAGAACTGGTTCTCAGACAGAATTCCCATTCAGAATGTGTCACTGTAGGGAAAGGGTAGCGTACTATATACCCAGGCCCTGGTGTGGCAGCGCGCTGTGCCGTAGGTGCAAATGGAAACCGGGCAGACTTTAATGCTCCATGCCTGCTGGACGTGACTCACCGGAGGTATCGCTCCTCGTGCTCGGAGTGTGTTTCATTATCGCTATGCTATGGTCGGCGCTGTACTGCTTTTTTGACTCTGTCCGACTGTTAAGAGTCCTGTTCCTTAAGCATGACACATCAGGATTGTAGCATGTTGTTGATCGTGTGCGTTTGTGCGTGTGTGCGTGTGCGTGTGTGCGTGCGTGCGTGCGTGCGTGTGTCCCGGCAGGCTTCCGCAACCTCCACCTGGACGACCAGATGACGCTGCTGCAGTGCTCCTGGCTCTTCCTCATGTCCTTCGGCCTGGGCTGGCGCTCCTACGAGCAGTGCAACGGCAGCATGCTGTGCTTCGCCCCCGACCTCGTCATCAACGAGTACGTACCCGAGCGCGCCATCGCTCCCCGTCGCCCCGGCCGGTTGCCAGGCGGCCCTATGCAACTGGCCACGGAGGTGGAAGGTGTTAGCATCGCATCAGCCGTTTAGACGTCCGTTGCAGCTACGTGGTCGAATCTGTAAAAGGCATGAAAGAGTAAAAGGGCCCTGCTCCTGCCCTCGTAGGAGGACTCCCATTGGCTGTGGCCCGTGGCTTGAATAGATCTATAGGTGAAAAGGTGTCCAGCAGCCTCGGGCTGCAGCGTGAACCATTCAGCTCTTGCCATCCTGTGCTACTGTACCTGGAGAAAAACAAACGACATGGATTTGAACCATGTAAACATAAATGCCGGAGTTCCTCGCCCATTGCCCTTTGGCCTATGTCCTTTGTTAAACACGCGTCACCACCACAAGGGCTATAACGGATGAATAGTACAGGGGGGTATTGGGTTTAACCTCTTCTTGTCTGTCTCTCTCTCTCTCCCTCTCTCTCTCTCTCTCTCTCTCTCTCTCTCTCTTCCCCCCCGGCTCTCCCTCTCTCTGTCTTCTCCTTTCTCTCTCGCCCTGCAGAGAGAGGATGAAGCTGCCCTACATGACCGACCAGTGCGAGCAGATGCTGAAGATCTCCAACGAGTTTGTCCGGCTGCAGGTGTCCTACGACGAGTACCTGTGCATGAAGGTCCTGCTGCTGCTCAGCACCGGTACGCCCCCCGCGCCCCCCGCGGTGCCGCACGCTCACTCTACCCCACAGAAACAATAGGCGACGGCTTGCCTTGCCCCGTTTTCCTCCCGCTGTGAACAAAGTAAGCGCTCCAGAAGGTGTGGAAAGGCAGCGCCCGGAGCCCGTTGCTTTGCAATTAGTCCGGTAAGACAAACGTTCAGCAGCCCCATTACCAGCGGGAGGACAACCATTAGCCTCGCCAAATTTTTGCCAGCGGTTCTATTCATTTCGCTGCCCGCCGCCGCCATAAATTGGCTCCGGGAAAGCTTTTACGGCTCAGCGTTTGAATTGCTTAAGAAACGCGTCTGAAAAGGACACCCGTTTTAGGTGTTATTTGATTACTGCTTCAAGGAAATGACATTTCCATTCTGTCCCCTTGTTTCTCTGAGAGCCGTTGCCATGCGTTCCTCGCTAGGCTGGGACCTTTATGTAGGGATAAGGTTGATTTGGGTTGGCCCATCAGTGCGACTTTTACAAGATGGATGTCTAGTCGGGTTCAGCCCCAGCCACCTGGATTTATGTTCTTCCCCTATTTGGCTGTTCCCCTCTCCGCGAGGCCCACGCCTTTAATGAATCAACAACCTGCGCCGCAATAATGACCGAAGCACGAAAACCCACAGCACTACCATAATTAGAACATGTGCTGCAGCTCCTCTACATAAAAAAAATCATGTTTCAAGTGTATCACACTAAATCTTCAGTCAGAGAATTACATTTCAAAAAATGACAGTCGATATGAAGAATAGACCATTCATAGACCAATAGACCAATAAGCTAAGAATAGAAGGGTGAAAAAAAACCATCGTGGCATCCAGACAAGTGGGAGCCTAGGGAGAGGCTAGGCCACTAAACTCTATATTTGCCCACGGTTATGTAAATGCTACCGTCATTTAGCCCCAGCTGTCCGGCATGGTTTTGCATAATCTCCTATCCATGGGAGTGCTTTTGTGATTTGCCTGGGCTGGGAACCAGGGCTCCTGTAGCCTCTGATGTTAACCTGAGGTTTTGCATAGTTTTCCTTGCTGGTCAGAAGAAGGCACAAGCGTGCCTGTGTTTGTTTGCGTGCGCCTGTGTGTCACGGTGATGTCGCTGTGTCAACACCGCTGCGCGGTCAATAGAGCGCGTCTAAAGGAACGCTTGCCGGACGGGACGTGATGCTGCGGTTCTTTGTGTCCACTGTGTGTGTTCCCAGTACCAAAGGACGGGCTGAAGAGCCAGGGCATTTTCGATGAGATCCGCATGACCTACATCAAGGAGCTGGGCAAAGCCATCGTCAAGAGAGAGGAGAACTCCAGCCAGAACTGGCAGCGTTTCTACCAGCTCACTAAGCTATTGGACTCCATGCAGGAGGTGAGACACACACACACACACACACACACATATGCACGCAGCTCTTCCCTTTTACTAATCTTCTTAAGATTACAGTATGAATCAATGCTTTAACATCCTTTCATACTTCTGTCAATACCATCGTGCTTCCTGAAAAGCTGTTGGACTACTCTCCAGGGTTAAATTCCCCCCCCCCACTACCTCCCTCTTTCATTTTCTCTCCCTCCAGCTGTTAGTGGATTCAGTCTAATAGAGAGCTGTGTGTGTGTGTGTGTGTGTGTGTGTGTGTGTGGTGTGTGTGTGTGTGTGTGTGTGTGTGTGTGTGTGTGTGTGTGTGGGTGTGCACGCGTCCACAGATGGTGGGGGGCTTGCTCCAGATCTGCTTCTACACCTTCGTCAACAAGTCCCTAAGCGTGGAGTTCCCCGAGATGCTGGCCGAGATCATCAGCAACCAGATACCAAAATTCAAGGACGGGAGCGTCAAGCCACTTCTGTTCCACCAGAAATGACTGCCTTAAACTGTGACACCATGCCTTAGAGCTGAACCTGCTCCTCCCCTTCCCAGCCCTATCGCCCCGCTCCTGGGGCCTCAGACCTGGGCCCCCAACTCAGTGGAGGCCCCCCTTCTTTCTATTTTTCTGGTCCCTGCTCCTGCTCTTTGTTCCAAGCCTATCACTCATAAGTCGCCCAGCCAGACTCCTACCTACCCCCCCCCCCCCCCCCCAAAGGCCACCGGCTCCTCGCTTCCGCTTGAACCCCAACCATTGCACAGCCGTTTCCCAAGCAGCCCTCCCTTCTCCATGATGATAAGCCAGCCAAATAGCCAGCCAGCCAGCCAGCCAGCCAGCCAGCCAGCGCCACCTTGCCTGGATGTCCACCTCCACGGGGGATCTGAACGTCACATCTCTACCCCGTCACCACCGCCTCCGTACGGACGGACTAACGCAGTCAGAGTGGTCACTACTCCTCGTGCAGGAGAATGAGATGGAGACAAAAATTGAAAGACTAATAAAGAGACCATTGAGATTGACACTGGCAAAAGCAGTAAAGAGGAAGACCTTTTTTTTTATTTTATTTTTTTTGGGGAGAACCTAGAACTGTTTTTGATGGAATCATTTTGCAACTGAAAACACGAAACTGTCGTGACCTTTGGGGAAAAAAACAGGAGGAATATTTTTATAAATATTATGCATGTACAAACAAGCAGACACAAGCATACACTCAGCTGAATTGTTTACACAGAAATTATCAGAAAAGGGAAAAGTAGTGCCTTTTTTTTTTACTTTGCAGGCTGTCCATAACCATTTAACTTAAAACTGTCAGTACTATTTTGCATAGGAATCACAGTTTTGAACTTTGTATGTATTCGGGTTTCTGTACATCGGACATTTCTGTTCTTTCAAAGCTGCCATGTGTTTTTACTTTTCTTTTTCTTTTGTTTTCAAACCTGGACAGATCACCGATTTTAAGTGCAGAGAGCCTAGCATTGGCTGAATTATCCAAAACTATTTTTGGAAAACCCCCCAAAATTACAAAGTCCCGTAAGGAAACCCTTCTGTGGTTGTGTAAACAAAGAACTAGTGAGATAATCATTTAATCAAACCAATTTTTTCAGGTTGTTTGTATTTTTTCACCCACTTTCTTAGCCTTTAGATTCATGCACTGCAACAGTGTAAATCAGGTTTTGTGCTCCGTTGAGTCAGAGTGTGTTAATGATTAAGCCACAGGAATATAAGCCAAGCCCCAGTCTCTTTTCTGAGCCGTCATAGGGTGGGTCTCTTGACTGGGTGTCAATGTGTTGGGTCAAGGCTACGTTGTTCAATGAAAGGGGGAGGGAAAGTGAGAGAGAACGATAACGGCGCTAGATTTATTGCACACAAAATAGAGGGTTTGATGATAATTTATCTGCTACTTTACTCAACCCCACAACCCCGTTTCAAACTTGCTTCATTGTGAGGCATATGCAGTCCAAAACTATCATAGGTCTTTTAAAAGTGAACCCACACGTCATGATTAGCATATCATTACATCCAGTGTATGTGCTATACTAGTGCCAAACACAGAAGGAGATCCCAAGTCATTTATAGCCAAGGGAAGTTCATTGTCTTTTTAGCTTCGAAACTATGAATACTTTGTTTGCACATGAGTTAACAAAACATGGCTTTTGTACTTTACCTTTGCTTCAAGGTGCCCATGAGAGACAATTAGTACTCACATCTCACCAGTTACTCTGTATCAATGGGATTCATATGAGGTTTAAAGATGTTTTTACATGCTTTTCCTCAGAGATGTAGTTATAAACATGTACATTCTGTCAAAGCAGAACCTGCGTTTAGATTGATCTCAAGGCCACTTGGTTCCTCGTGTTTTTCATTGACCTTTCTTATTACTTAAAAGGTCAGTCAAAAGTGGATGAAACGTCTCAAATATTGAACTACTCATTACCCAGCTATTGCATTCACAGTCAGACCTTCACATCCACAATAGCTGCCATGTAAGACCCCGCCACTGCCCCTCGACCACATGTCATGACAACAGCAGCATCGCTTGGCTCGGTGGAGAAAAACCAACCCGGAGCTGCAGTCAGGGGGACCAGCTTATCGACATGTTACCATAGAGACCTCTGTGTGCTTACCTGCCACTACCCAGAAGTGCTAGTTGCTCAGACATTTCAACCTAGCCTTATCGTTTGGTGTTCCTCCCCGTTGGCCCGAGGCGGTGTCCATGCTAGCGTGCTAGACTTCTACGTAGAGTCCAGTCCGGTCTGGGGGATCAGTCAGCCCCGTCAGCGTAGGCTCCCTGCATCCGTCTATGGCGAGAGGTAGAGAGCTTGACGTTGTATTTTGGCCTACTTTCACTTCCAGTATTACAGGTAACGCTGTCTTTTTGGGGGGGACTGGACAAACCCACATTATCATATCTTTTGCGCTCTCTGAATTGCTATAGACGCATACATAACAGCAAGCATATACAGTGCAATGTACGCAGCTTGTAGAGTACGTTTATGAGTCTGGGCAAGACATAACAGAAAATAGCCTGTATCTATCCCACACATTTTCTTTGTTTATTTTTTTTTTTTACATTTAAATGTTTAACTAAAGGCCTTGTGTAAGGGAGACAGAGAGCCATATAAATTGGGTTTCAATTCAGGAAAAAAAAGAAATACTTTTGGAGATTAATTTCTTGTAAAACAACAATATTTTCAGCAGTTTTGGATATATCAGCTTGATCCTCTTTGATATTAATAATTTTACTCAGTCTTTTTGTATATTGAATGAGTACAGAAAGAAAAGATTTTATTTTTTTGTTTGTTGGTTTGTGTTCGACAAATAGATGTGTTGCATAATGTACTTAGAAAGTGTTAAACCATGTTGTCTGACTTGTAAGTAAATGTAAATTCTATAAATCAATGGGAAAGTATATGAAAGTTCACTGTGTTTTAAAGTAATGAAAACACCAGGCGGCTACTGAGGGGAAGTTGGACTGGAGTATATTTTGTATCGTACAACAGAGTGACCAAAGCAGAGAATAAAACAAACAGAAGTATTCGAAACAGTTACACTTACAGTAGCTCTTATAATAATACACCTTTATAGTACTTCTTATTTTATTTTAAAGCTATCTTTTGTAAAGGTGTAGGCTTTGGTCTCTTGTATTTTGCTGTGAGGGTTTACCGGTCACTTCAAAAGAGAAAAGTCAAAACTGTGTGAAAGTAAATCTACCAGAGCCTGACAAATTGCACTACCCCCCATACTAGTTGAAAAAGTCTATTTTGTATAAAATGAATGCAAATATTATCTTTAAAGATTAAGGGCAGATCATGTTTCACTGGTATATATTGCTTTCATTGAAGTCTGTTTTGTTCGCATTTCAGTTATGTAAATGTAATCCAATGTAAAGAATATACAATGTCTATTTGTTTTAAAAGAAGAGTGTGTATTACCTCTCTATGACACCTATTCTGTAGTTAATGTCGATATTTTCACCTATTGATTAAATGTTGGACTAAAGTGTCTGTGTAGTTTTTTACTATTTGTAACCATTAACATGATTATCACCACTACTAAACACAAATACAAGGGGAGTGTGTGTGTAAGGCTTTACTCTCAATGCCTTCAGCCTGTCTTTGACTCAAACATGATTATGGTATTTTTGACATCTGTTTATGTGGTTGCAGGAATGTGAGATTGAGATAGCAAAGCCCTTCAATTCAGATTCACTGTCCCTACAGGCACAAAGTAGTGTAAATAAGATGTTCTCCGTACCTGTGGAAAGTGTCTTTTATTGTATTCCAAAATGAAGTGACAAATCAGTCAACTTCTTTGGATTGGTAGATGGCATGTGAAACCATTTTAATGAATATAAATAATTAAAATGGTAATGAACTCTGATGCTCTGTTGCGGTGTGGTCAAGATGATCAATTATGGGCATGGCAAGCCATGCGTTGGTGTCCATAGAATGAGCGATAAAAAACAAGAAGTTTGCGCTTTGTTTAGAGGACACAGCAGCTCGTAACTGTGGGTAAAAGAGTGAAGCCAGCAGAGCCAATTCAATAATTGATCTTTATTAACTGAAATTCTGGTCAACCGTCCTCGTAAATCACAATCTGAGACAATGGTAAGACTGCAAATATTCAGACATGAAATAAATGATAGAAAAAATGAGCAACTGAGATGCTAAAGAATTAAGTTAGTATGCTACAATATAAAAATTTCGTACTTAAAAAAATTATACGTCATCAAATGTCATGTATTTACAATTTTGATAATAGACCCCACCCCTCCCCAAAAAAGGAAACGGCACAGTATCTTAAAAAAAAAAAAAGAGTATTATAAATAAGAGGCTTGCATATGGAAAAAAAAAGTAGTCTAGTTTCACATTTTACACATTTATACTCTTCCGTTAAATATAACTAATTGGAAATCAATACTAATAATTCAGTAACTGTCCTGCTTGGAAATGAGAAGTTCACTTTTTTTTAAGCTAAAAGTAGAGGTGGATGTGACATATGCAAAGAAAGGAGTTCAAGTAGAGATCATTGACTAGTAGAGATCATTGACAAGTAGAGATCATTGACTAGAAGAGATCATTGACTCAGTTGCCCATTTTGTTTGTGTGCATGTGTAGACATCCAACATACTCCTACAGTTGTGCAAATCTTCACTTTTGTTCAAACATGACTTTAAAAAGTTGATGTGGCATCACATCCCAGAGTACATACACCCTTGTTAGGTACTGATCTAGAGTCAGATATTGCCAACCATGTCCAGGAAAATACCAGGCCGGCACAGAAAAGCAGCAAGTGCTCACATTACATTTATAGCCGGCCAAACAGCTCATATCCTTTAGCAATAAAGATCTCCACACAATGCATTTCCCTACAGGACACCATCCAGGAGACAGGTAGGGCTGCAGTCCCCAGTTAAGGCCAAAAGCTTTATATTTCCTTTCCACCTGAATCAACAGATAAATCTTTATAAAAAAGCTTCCAGTTGACAGATTAAAGATGCTTGAAGCAGTGGCAGTGCAGTTTTCTTTAGTAAGGACTGAAATGCTCTTATTTTTTGCTTTCTCTCTCAAAACACACATATGGAATCAAGATGTATGACTTGCAAGGAATACTCCTTCACAACTCCATACTCTTCCAATAATATTCAGATATGCTGTGTATACAGGGGTCTCGGTCCAGTGCAACTCTCCAGTGGTCTCCAGTCCAGTCCAGTCCAGTCCAGTCCAGTCCAGTCTAGTCCAGTCCAGTCCAGTCTAGTCCAGTCCAGTTCAACCTGGTCCACTCCAGTCAGATTTTGTTCAGTCTGGTCAAGTCTAGTCCAATCCAGGCCCAGAGCTATAGGAACTCCACATAATTCTCTGGTATGAGCCCAGTTCTGCCATCCAGTGTGCCTTCGAGCCAGCCCGGCTCTCGCGATCGGTGAACTGAGAGCAGGAAAAAGAGATAAAGAGTTTCACCATTTTCAAAAGGATACTTGCTCTGCACATGAGTCATTCGTCCTCACTTGAGATTTTAGAAGTAATAATAATAATTACTTAATCATAAACACACAATAAAAAGGAGAAAAAAGAAGTACATCTGGGGGAAAAATATGAAAATAATAGAAATCAATTATGTAGAAAGAAGAAGAGTTATGAAAAGAGAAAACCCAATGGCCAAATGTAAACGTTACTGACTCATACAGTGAGTGTAGTGCACACGATCCCAGCAGGAAAGAAAGCTCTGACATTTAGTCTTGAAAGCAGGTGCCTTATTCTGTCAATTTATCAAGTTAGCCAGACAGCTAGCCAGCACGCAGCTGCAGCCGTTGGCCCCCACTGGAGTGGACTATGACAAGAATGAGAGAGAAGACACCGGCCTTGGCTTCAGGCACTGTGGAGAGGCAATGGAGGGTGTACGGTTTCCCATGCTGACCCTTACCCTCAACATAGATAGAAGCTATCTAATGATAGCCCTGGCCCTGGAATAACCAAAAGGGGTGTAGGAGTCTTCTTGGAGATTTTGTTCTGCTGCTCAGATGTAAAGAGTATGCAAGTGCACTAAAGTGAATTGAATGCCTGTGTGTGTGTGTGACTAGGCCGTCTTATCTGCAGGAAGTTGCGTCCTCGATTGAACATCATGCATCAGCAGTGAGCTTATGATAACCAACCCCCACAAAGGCTTAAGGGCACAAGTTTTACAGCCATAGCAGATTATTCTGAACAGTCTTTGACGAATAATGAACTATTCTGCTCCTTAAATAGCTTATTCTTTGGGCCAGTGTCCATGTGGGTTTTCATAAAGATTAGCGAGGGCGGATGGCGGGGGAATTGTGGAACATAAAGCTATACAGGGGCACAGCCCCCCCCCCCCCCCCCCATTAATCAAATCAAACAATTTATTTCTTGAACGCCTGATGACTGAAATATGAAATGTGCTATTCAATGTCCTATATTTCTCAATTATGTTTCTTAGTTTGGTGAGCCGATACACGGTTTGCTCCATGCGCGCCACCGTGCACCGGCTACGGCTTGCACACTGCCGTGCACGGACAGCAATGTGCATGCCGTGGTGTAAAGACCCCACACTGCAAGGCGCGTGCGTTGCTTTGACATTGTAAATTAGAAAAAGAACTAACAGTATTTTCCCATTATTGTCAATCTAAATTGGAGCTTGTTGAAACTCAAACATGAGATTTTAGATGGGCAGAGCAGATCAATACTGGGTCAAATACTAGCGATCTAGCGACGCCCATGGTAGATGTTTTTTTTTATTACACATTATTGGGATTTTCAGTTTGGAGGGTTCAGGTTAAACACTAAAGATTACATTTACAGTGGGGCCAAAGAGAGAATGGTGACTGGAACCGATCAGGTTCCCTCTGGAGAGATAGAAGGAGGAAATACACAACAAAAGAAAGAGAGAAAGAAAGAAGGAACAAAAGAAAGACAGAAGAAAAGAAAGAAACTGATGATACCTCTCCAGACTAAAACATATCCTCCTCGGTGTCGTAAACGGAAATCGGCAACATTTCTAAATGGCATGGTCTCTGGCTGCCGTTTGAATGATGTTTCCCTCTCCCTTTATGTCGCCTTGGTTAGTTGAGACTCACCGTTTTCAAAGATGGTCCCTGTGATGAAGGAGAGTTCAGAGTCGTGCTCGGCCTTGCAGGCATACAGCGCCCGAGCCTTCCTGCCTGAAACACTGGAAGTACATGCAGTGCATGCAGAATGAGAAACTGTGACCTAGAAGGCAGACTTTTGACCTATAGAGGTAGTGATAGCTGCAGAGCTTTAATGTGGGTGGTATGAAGCCTTGCAAGCAGAAACATCCCTATGGGCCAACAGGATGCTGGGGTTTCAGCCCCTTCCCATGACACACTTGCAGGCAGATGCCAACTCTCATGCATCTGGCAGGACTCCCACACTTTCTGGCTCTGTCTCGCGCTCTCACGCTGCCAGGCCAAGGCAAAGCCCACGCCAAATCCCAGCGACAGCAACAGAGATGAACGTATCACGGTCCACGTCTTTCTGGTTCAACCGAGCTAACGCCTTTGGCTTTGAGTAGGCCTACTTGAATAGCGTGTTGCGACTAAATGGCTGCGGTAGGCTACCTGACCAGATTCGCCTCTGCAAACATTTTCTGTCTTGCAGTTGAACTTCTATCATTGCTTCATGATGCACCAAGGAAGTGACTAGGATAGCTATCAATCATGGATTATTTGATCAATTAAATGGTTTAATAATAAGGCTTGCCCAATTGCCCGGGGCAAGTAAAATGTCCGGTCGGGGTAGTAAATCTAGCAACTCACTTGCTCCATAAAAAAACCCAACTATGTTTCATAATTATTTTGATTAATGATGTTGTGTCTTAAATTCTGTTATTTCTTTAGTCATTGTTGTTATTTGAAAACAGCTAATGAATGAAACATTTTGTATTGTACTAAGTAGAAATTTACTTCGGGCAAGTAGATTCCTGACCCACTTGTCCGAACACTAACGTTGAACGCTGAATTAATTAATGATCCCAGGGTCTTTTTTTTGTTTGTTTTTTATTTAATAATTGTTTTGAATAAATGCTCTGCAAGTTAATACGTTAAACGTTAAAAACTTTAAAGTTAAGTACATGGCAGAGCAAAAGCGCTGAGTGCACGCGCACGCATGTGCGCACAAAATTCCACACGGCAAATCTCACTGCACAGTTTCCCAAAGTTGGCAGCTCTGCATGTAGGCTGTGAGTCTGAAAGATGGGAAGGAAAGGATAGCAATTCACCAATGTGGGGACTATGTGGTAGGCTAAATATTGATACTGCTAGGACTGTAGTGTATTGTAGTCAGTTGATACAGTAAATTACAGTGTACCACATTCAAACTAAATGGTAACAGGGTAAAACCGTGTACTTGTGAACAGATAATTCAAAGACCAACAGAGCGGAATGCACAGTTGGCAAAGCTGAGGTAGAATAGCTATGATACCAAAGCAGCACTAGCTTAGCCGAGTTAGCATGGCAGACCGACCTGATGGGAGAAGAATCACTGGAGGTGGATGATGTTGGTTGAGGGCTGGAGGGCGCAGAGAACATCGGCCATGAGGGGGAGCGTGGTGAGGTGGGGCTGGGAGAGGCCGCACTAAGACACACACACACACACACACACACACACACACACACACACACACACACAAGCCAACACGTGCACACAGAGTGACTGAGTGACTTGCGCATGGAAATTGTGCTAGCACTGATGCTGTTAAGTGGCACGTGCAATTAGTTTGGAAGACTTCATTAGGTGCTAGCGGGTAAAAAGGATTGGATGTCCTTACCTTGTGGGGATGCTGCCACGGCCCTTTGGGTTAAGCCTAACAACACAGACCATTGGTTTCACTTAGTTTTCTGGCCCGGTTGGAAATCTGATGCATTTTTCTCTTTTCTATATATTTACAATGGGCTATATTTAACAAATGTAAATAAACACAATTGTGAACATTTTGCCAGTCCAACTTTTACTTTCAAACATGCTGCTTTACCGTCATGGCCGTTTTACCAACACATTTCACAACACTTCGCCCACTTTTGGAAGCAGCAGGTTTAAGTGATAGTTTCTTTTCCTGTCCAGGCATGGAACCAGGTAACACAGGGTGACCAAGGACAGAGAAGACAAAAGGTGTTGGGGAGAGTCACACTGGCTTTCAGGCTGGAGGTAAGGCCAGCCCTCTAAGGCCATTGGTGCACCACTGCCTAACAATCCTATGTGCCCTACAACAGCTAAGGTCTACATCCAGTGTGCGAAAAATACTGGGTCAATCGGGAAGAAATCACTTTCCTCTGCATTGGCACTATACTTAAATGCAGTATTACTTAGAAATGCTTATAAGGACAAATGTAAAACAAATAGCAAAGTGTATTCGTTGCATCTCTTGGAACAGGCTATTGTGAAGCCTAGAATATTTAATAGCAAATACTTGGCAACCTTGGGTTGGTCTAGTCAATGGTGTAGATTAGCCAGAACTTTCCTGTGGAAAATAAAAGGTGTGCTTCGGTTTGTATTTCCTTAAAATAACTTCAGCTAAACCATGAAAGTGAGGGCTGCTTGAGTCATACAGTTATATACCTAGTGTGATAATTAGCTACCTTTTATTGGTTCTATCTAGTCCACGTATCACTTTTTTTTTCTCAATTCCCTTGCGTTGCCATGGTGATGATCTTTAAGTTCTTTACAGAGCTTAACCTGAACCATACTCCCACGCCAAGGACACCAGAGAGGCTAATGACTGTTCCCCCCCCCCCCCCCCCAAAAAAAAGTGTGTTGAACAGTGTTTGCTCTCCGTTTGCAAAATGATCAGAATATGCCATTGATGTCCTTTGCGTCTGTTCAATCTACAAGACAAATGATTTAAGCTGTATCCACGTGACTATTGGCTAAGACGGCTAATCTATCAAAGCAGTCGGTTATCGTTTTATTCCCAGTAAAGGTGACTGAGGAACGTGAAGTGTACCCGCACGCTCTCCAAGTAACTATTAACCTTCTCCATGTTGAGGAGATTTCTACTGAGAAAACCTGAGAGCAGTACCTCTCAGCACCTGGTCATCGTGTCACCATTAACTCTGCGATTCATTGGCTTTTATTTGTTCTCGCCTGTGCAGCTCACACCCCACCCCCCTCTCAACACTACCTCCTTCCCTCCTCGGTGCGCAGGCTTAATGAAATTGATCTAACTTTTTTTCCCCAGATAGGTAATCAATCTACACAGCATCATTCAATTATGGCTCACACACTCTCTCACTCACATGCGGACGGGCAGACGGGGGCGCACACACACACACACACGCACACGCACACGCACACGCACACGCACACGCACACACCAGGCCCCTTGCATAGGGCATGGTTCCTGAAAGTTTATGGCCCAGGGGGGTGTCACCACACTGCCAGAGTAAATAGATGCGGTCTAATTAATGTCTAGCAAAGGTCTCTCTCTCTCTTAGCCAACCCTGCTCTGTCATAACCAGAGCTGGCAGCATCCGAGGAAGAGTTTCATTCACTATCTGGCCCTGAACGGATTTGTTAGTCAAGAGATCAAGGTATTTCCTTACTTTTCAAACCTTTTTACCGTTTTAAAAGATTACACAAGGCATTATAGTGGCTAGCGAGATAATTATGTTTATGTTTTCTATTGTTTTGGTGCCCTCATTTAATGTCTCTTTACACTACAGATCTTGCACTACTGTTTAGCTTTAATGGTATAGTTGAACTTGGGAAATCAGGGTGTGTTCCTACATACCACTAGTCAGACGAGATGATCAATATCAACGTTATGATTGCACATCCAATAATGAGTTACTTAGGTAAGAAGGTAGGTAAATGTAGCCTTGCTTAGCAGAATGACTGTAAGCCAGTAGCACAGGCTAACATGGCCCCGTCAAAAGGGAACAGTTACATGGTCAGACCTATTGTTGCGAGGGTGTATCTGTTTCAATTATGCCTCGCTGTTTAATTTTCATTTGTACACGTGAAATACAGAGGATACAGCATTGAAATAACACAGCTGTGGAGTTTTATCTAGGTGTTTTTTTCACTTTTGACAGAGCCATGCTAGCAGGTTCTACTGGCTAACAGTCATTGTTGCTAAGCTAGGCTACATTTACCGACCAACTTACCTCATTACCTACTTAATTACCTCAATTAACTAATTATTGGAGGGTACCATCATTACATTGATAATGATTATCTCGTCTGCCTAGGGGTGAGTAGGAACATATTTAATTCCCCAAAAAGTTGAACTACCTCTTTAAATTCCAAGTCAAACTGTATAAACCATTTTAACTGATGTGTTCGGAGTCCACCTAAGCTGCTGGCTCTTCCCAAAGTATTATGTGTCCATCTGAGTATTCTATACAAAACCACAAATCTATAGAGCACCATCTGTCTTAATGTGCATGTCCTCCATGTGTCTCTGAAATGTTCCCTCTATGTCCATGCATCCCTCCATCTGCTCAATGGTCCCTTCTGACTATACAAAGGGTCAGATGAATTCAAGTCTGACCAGTCTGTGTGTGTGTGTGTGTGTGTGTGTGTGTGTCGTAGCTGCAGTAGTAAACTGACATGTACGGGACAGTTGCATTTCCCTTCCAGAGTGGTCATCAATTGGATAATCGTTTCTTCTAAAGGGGGTGCTCCTATAAGGCAAACCAACACTGGTACCCAGTGGCAGTCTGGCTTAACAGGATTTAGTATGGGAGGTTAGGTTGACCCAACATTACCGCAACAATAAGAAGAAACAATTATAATAATCCATCCTAAGTAGATCAATAATGCAAAAGAGTGTTTGTGTGTGTGTGTGTGTGTGTGTGTGTGTGTGTGTGTGTGTGTGTGTGTGTGTGTGTACTGGCCAGGCTAACTGAGGGAAAAGAGGAAATATTTCTATGACAGGTTTTTCTAAAAATGTTTGAGGCTTGAGTCACCAGAGACTAATTCCTTTTTCCCTCCTTAGCCTGCGGTGTTTTTTCAGCGTTGTCGTTAAGCACAGTCATATTTTTAAACTGCTTCCCTTTCTCTCTTTCCCTTTTTAACGACAGTGCAGTATTCCAGCATGACAAGTATAGCATAAATATGGAACTTTTGAAATCCTTCCAAAGAAATACTTTGCCAACTATTTGTTTGGCAGAGACAATCATCAATATACCACAATTACAACATCTTGGTGAACCAGAATTTCATAATGCAAGCTGGGTCTTGAAAAGGGGCGTGGAAGAGACTGAAAATGCAAGGCAGCCTAGTTACAAAACAATCCTGACCAGAATAGGTTTGAGGAATCGGCTTTTTCAACCTTTTGACCCTTTTCCTTCGCTTTTCGGGGGTCATGGGTCAACCACTTCCTGGAACCCTCCCCAAGGATGCCGGATTGTCTAAGGGAAGCAGCTTATCTATCTTTCTCTGTAGGGGTGGGGTGGATGGGGGGGGGGGTCTCCAACTCTAACCCTAAGGGGGGTGAATGTTGAACTCACGGTTGGCTGTGAGCGTCGGCTGACCCGACGATGCTTAAGACTCCTCCGTAGGGGCCATCTTCTTGAGGACGAGGCCGGCCCTACGCTTTCTCTTTGGATTGGGAACATCCGTCAAATGATCCCCCCAACTTTCTCTTTTCTTCATTTGCGCCAATAAAATATAGAAAACCTTAGCCCCACCGCTTGATCAGGCCAGCTCAAGAGCCAGAGAGATTCCTTGCATCAGAGCCCGAGCATAGCCCGTGAGTGAACCCTGATAGACTACTGGAGTGCTTTCTGTGGCCATTCCATTTAGTGTTCTTACGAGACCAATTATGACCTGTGATTGTCCAATTATAAATGACCGCCGACAGATTGACCGCTATACGACTAACAATATTGCAAAACGTTGTTTTCCTCGGACTGTCTCTATCCATTCCTTTCTCGCCCGATTTATTTTTCTGTTTTTCCTCTCTGTGCATGTATATCTCCATCTCTCTCTTTCACAGACACAAATGTATAAAAATACAGTGCACACACACAGACACACACGGCTACTTTCACGACGACCACGTAACAAGCTCAATGCTGGACGTATGGACATAATACATTGATATCAATCATCTCGTCTGACTAGGGGTAAGTTGGGGTATATCTTATTTCTCAAAATTTTGAACTATTACTTTAAAGTATTTACAGACACTGACTGATGACAGACAGACAGACAGACAGACAGACAGACAGACAGACAGACAGACAGACAGACAGACAGACAGACAGACAGACAGACAGACAGACAGACAGACAGACAGACAGACAGACAGACAGACAGACAGACAGACAGACAGACAGACAGACAGACAGACAGGGGAAAGTAAGGGGAAAGTAAGGGAA
This sequence comes from Aplochiton taeniatus, assembly GCA_017639675.1. NCBI lineage: Eukaryota > Metazoa > Chordata > Actinopteri > Galaxiiformes > Galaxiidae > Aplochiton > Aplochiton taeniatus. The sequence continues at coordinate 14,371,516 of CM030177.1, forward strand.
TGAAGAAGGAAGTTAAGGGAGGGCGGGAGGTGGGGGGAAAGTCATGAAATACTTCATGCATTGCATACGTTCATTTTGTTGTGTTCATTTCCTTGCAAGAGCTTATGGCCTTGTATCCTCTGTATGCAGGACTACACGTGTATCTTTGTGCGTGAGTGAGTGTGTTGTATGTGTGTGTTGTTCCTATATGTGTATACGAGTTTGTTGTATCTGTCTGCATCGTATGTATTGTGTCTGGATGTGTGTGTGTGTGTGTGTGTGTGTGTGTGTGTGTGTGTTTGTTGTGTGTGTTCTGTGTGCTGTGTGTGTGTGTTCTCACAGTGAGTTGGGCCTGCTTTGCCGACTCTCCTGCTCTCCGTCGTTGCTGGTGAGGCTGTTGCGGGGCGTGCGTCCCTGGCTGCTGCTGCTGCTGTTACAGTTGACCGTGGAGGGCGAGGAGGGCACCAGGGCCTTCTGGGGCTGGAGGTCTCCAGTGGAGTTCTGGTCCACGCTGTTCCTCTTCTCTCCTGGAGGAGGAACACATGCCACTCACTCAGGAAGGGAAAAAGTCACTCGGCAACCCTTGCTCGGGGCTGCTTTTCCAGACTGGTTTATGATTGTGTGGAGTCTTCACTTCATCTTTCTTTCCTTCTGCATGAGCAGGCTATGAGACTATATTTGGCATGAGGCACGATATAAAAAAACACACTTGACTGACTTTGTTTGGGAAGTAAAACTCGGTGTTAAGCATCTCTCACCAGTCGAGTGTTCTGACGCAACTCTGAGTAAATATGAGACAACCCCCAAGCATACCTTCCATAGCTTTTGACGACAGATAGGCTGCTCGCAACGCTCCCCTATTAAGTCAACAAGCAATCAAACGTCACTAGTCTCTCAAATGTCAATCAAACATCGGCCGCACAAAAGACGACTTCTCTGACAAACGCCTGCGTGGCGATAACATCGGCTCGTCAATCATTTGGTCGACGGCGCAATTAAAACATACGTTTGTTTGTTTGTTTGTCTTAACGGGTGCCAGTGAACGTTAGCCTCAGGCAAAGCTACCTTTGTGGGAGTGCGTGGGCGTGTGGAAGAGAGTGAGTGGCCTCTCGCTGCAGGAGGGGGCTTTGCTCTCCGTGCTCCTCCTCCTACTGGCGTTTAAGTGGAGCTGCAGGTTGGGAGGGGCACTCGCCGACACTGGCATGTCCTTGAATATCTGTCGCACAGGAGAGAGAGAGGGGGACAGACACACTGACGGCTCAAGTTGCGTGCGCACAACACCTGGGAAAGATTTTCGGAGGTAGGCTAGAAAACACAGATTAGCTCACAGGAAGAAATAAAACTCGGCGTTCCCACATTCGTAGACAAACAGTATATTCAGATTTGAAAAAGCTCCGAATGCTGGTGAATTTTGATCTTTGAATCTGGTTTTCTGTTCACACATGCCCTACATGTACTCAGTGTGTGCCTGAACACCACTTAGACCCCCTCCAAACGTTTTGACCCTGTCTGCTGGGCTTATCAGGTTGGAGCCCTCTGTGTCTGAACCTACCGTTATTAGCCGTCCAACTATTAGAGGGTCACACGTTTGTTTCCAAGCAGGCCTCCCCACCAAATCGGGGCTGTGAGATGAATCGCCCTTATTGAGGCCTCACAAAATGGTTATAATAATAATCTCAATCTGTATCTGTATGTGTCTGTATGTGTCTGTGTGTGTGTGTGTGTGTGTACAGTATATGTTTGTATGTGTGTGTGTGTGTGTCAAGTCAGAGTCAGAGTCAAGGCATTACGCCAGAGCACAATTCTATGCAATCCCTGCTCTTTTTGAAAGACAACAGGTGGGCTGGAAGCGATGATATTTGACTGAGCCTAGTCACAGACTTGCCTTCACCTGCCAGTGCCTGTTCCTCCTCCTCCTCCTCGCCCCTCCTTACTCACGGGAGGGGAGTTGCTGGTTGGTCCAGTAGCTCGTCATTCCTCTCAGGACAGACTGTGTGAATGAGTCTGAATTGCACGTTGTGTACAGATCTTTACTAGGAGCCCTTGGTTACACATTGTTCTGTGAGGTTTGGGTGGTATCTATGCGTTTTCCCCATGAGAACAAAGGACAGGCCCAGGATCTCTCACGTCATACGTAGTTGGTGTTCTCCGGCTTCACAGTAGCCTGTGCTCACCCTACTGCAATGGACTGACTGTGTGAGTCACTGTGTGAGTCACCATGTGAGTCCTATAGCTGGCTCTGGTGAACACCTACAGTTTACTATGTTTTGTGGGCGTGTGCACATGTGTGTGAGTGTGTGTGTCTCTCTCTGTTCAATCCAACCAGCCAGCTAGCTTAAATGTGCCTGTTGCCACGGCGACCGGTGTAAGCTGCTTGGTCAACTCCGTAAGCAGCTTGGTGTCCTCGTGGTGGGAGAGGGGGCCTCTGAAGTGAAGCGACGTGGTTGCCATGTAAACACTAGCAAGTATCAAGTGGCCAGCGAGGGATATTCAACGCTGGTGTGAAATCTGCTAACCTGCAAGGCCAGATAACAGCCCACGCTGTCCGAAGGGTAAACCAAAACAATCTGTGAGGAATACACCCACCCACACACACACACACACACACAGACACACAGACACACAGACACACAGACACACACCCTGTCATGGTTCTCTATGATGATCTCCACCACAATGTTCTGGAACTTGATGTCCATGATGGCCGCCACCGTCTCCTCCTGTGGCCGGAGTAGAGTGGGCCCAAAGACCACGCCGAGATTAGCCACCGTCATCAGGTTCTGAGGGTGGTGACTGGCCACACTGTGGAGAGAGAGCGAGAAAGAACAGGGGGGAAGGAAAGAGAGAAAGAGAGAAAGAGAGAGAGAGAGAGAGAGAGAGAGAGAGAGAGAGAGAGAGAGAGAGAGAGAGAGAGAGAGAGAGAGAGAGAGAGAGAACAAGAGAGAGAGAACAAGAGAACAGTGTCGGTGTTAATTGGAGTTCTTTAAAAAAAGCAAATTGCCTAGGAAAGCAGTGTTTAACACCATCACACTCAAATACAAATCCCCCCCCCCCCCCCCCATCCTTTCTTTTCCTCAAAACGTTCTAAGGTGCTGTTTGTTGAGCCTGCATGTGGTTAAGCCCTCGGATTAGCGGGCCTTAGGTTGAGCTACAACACTGCGGCATTAGAATGCATTAGCCTGATGGTACCTGACCTCATGGGCGTTACCTAACCAGACCGCCGGGACTCGGAATCGAAGACGCAAATAGTCGATGGAGCTCATTTCTCCTCCTTCAATCCTGAAGAGAGACCGCTCCCCTGGCCAGCTGGCACGCCACGTTTAACGCTGGCCTAGTCCCGTCGGCTCTTCAACACCCGTTCTCCGGCGCGGGTTCCCCTCTCAACGGCCCCGCTCTTCTTCAGGCTAAAGAGATCGAGGGCCGCCAGGGGGGTTTCAAGTCCCGGAACCACAGGGGGTGGGTCTTAGCCGTTTATCCATCCTTAACCCTAACCCTAGCCCATCCATCCATCGCTTGATCCGTCCGTTCATCCGGCCCCCAGCCACTCCTTCAACTACGTGGAGTGGAGGCACGGCCGGATGGAGGGACCCCGTGCTGGGGGAAGAGGGCAGCAGAGAGAGGGGTATGTGGGTGTGGTGGCTCAGTCTGGTGCTGTCAAACACCGCTCAGGTCCTCTCCCCGGCAATCCGCTTAGCCGGTCAGCGCCAGCGGGGATTTGTAACCAAGTTAAGCAGGAGTGTGGGGAGGGCTGAGCACAGATCATTTAACCAGTAGGCCGAGGACAGGGGAGATTAACCGAAGGTAAACATCCCTTTGAGGAGCCTATTGCAACGTGTCCTTGCCAAGGGAGAAATGCAGAGACGGGTCAAGCGTCACATTTGAAGGTGCTCATTTTTTGGGCGCGTCCATTCCCATTTTTATTTGGTTGGTTTAAAAACCAGCGGAAAACGTTCCAACGATCCCATTTGTCCTCGCGGCAATTCTGGAGTAGCCTCCCTGATGTCACTATTGATGCCAACAGCTTCAGCTCAACCCCTCACAGTGCACTTCAACTCCCTTTGGCTGTTTAACTAACTCCACCCTCCAAGCTTAACGGGCTTTCTGTTTCTAGTCAGCTGGTTAACTAACTCCACCCTCCAAGCTTAATGGGCTTTCTGTTCTAGTCGCCCTAGCTCTGCGCTTCAGCCTACTTCGCCAGGTGCTTGGTGAGCAGCTCCAGCATCTGGCGGTTCTTCTCTGGCAGCCGGTGGACCAGGCTGTGGATCTCAGTCGTCCGCGCTTCCGGGTTGTCCAGTTCTAGGAGGGACAGAGAGGCACAGAAGGAAATGGAGGGAGGGAGAAAGAGGAGGAGAGCGGGAATGTTAGGGATCAGAGAAGATTTTTTCAAGCTCATTGAAAAAAAAAGACAGCCTGAATGAGCCGTTCATATAAGGGGGCTGAGGATACTCAGACCTTTCACTTGGTAGTTTTGGTCTTTATGTGTGTGTGTGTGTGTGTGTCTTGGGGCCCAGACATACAGCTGAAGGATGCCTCAATAAGTCAACACAGAGCCAGTCGATAGAGAGGAGACAGGACAGAGACACTACATCAGCCTGGGCCCCACCTCTGTCAGCCTGCCATCACATTAAAGCATGCACGCATGCACACACACACACACACACGCACACACACACACACACACACACACACACACACACACACACACACACACACACACACACAGAACACACACACACAGATGTGAACATGCACACGGATGACCACATACCCATTCAAATACACACATCAACACACACTCAACCCTGCAAATGCACTCAATTCCACCAATAAATAGAGTCTGCATAATGTAATGTTTTGTTTCATGCCAAGGCAAGCTTGGTTCGCTGGAAAGTCATCTTGGACCATCCAGCTTTCCATCAGAGTGAAGCAGCTCCCCCACCACATGACCAGTCCGTTAAGGAGACACACCACAGGGGACGTTAAATTCACAACGAGTTTTGAAAAACATTACAGAGAGTTGAAAGAAATGTTGAAAGTACTACAAACGGGAAGCCGAAAGAACGAAGGCAGCTTGGTTAGATGAGAGAAAGAGAGACAGAGGGAGAGAGAGACAGAGAGAGAGGGAGAGAGAGAGAGAGAGATAGAGAGAAAGAGAGAGAATTTAAAGAAGGACGGAGAAGTGTTTTTGAAATCTTGAGACCTTTGACTTCCGTGTGTGTGTGTGTGTGCTCCTTTCTGGGGAGTTTTCATGTTTGCACGTGCCTCCGGGAGTTCTGGGGGCAGGTTCCAGGTGACACGCTAACCCTCCCTCCTACCCTGCTCTCTCTTCAGGGAGTTTCCCTCGCTCACTCCATCCCTCCCTCTTTTACCGTCCGCTACTCATTTCCTATGGACGTGGCGACGCAGGGAGTAGGGCAACCTGAGAGGAGAAGGAAGAGGCCGAAGAAGGGAGGTGGGGGGGAGGGAACGGGAGGCGGAGGAAGTGGGGCAGGGGGGGGAAAAGGGTTCACTTGAGGACACGGTGCCGACATCGCTGGCTCGCCTGCTGTTGCTGGGCTGCGCACACCGGGTACACAAAGTACTGGGTACTCTTGAGACAGACAGAGAGGGTTTAGCGCACCGCAGAGAGGAGCGGGGGAGAGGAGGAATTTAATGGAGGGAAGGAGGGGAGGGAAAAGGGAGGGGTCGCTGTAAAAAAAAAAAAGGGAACGTGGAAATGTACAGTAATGACCCGAGAGGGGGGGGGGGGGGGGGGGGGGGGGGGGGGGGGGGGGGGGGGGGGGGGGGAACCCTAATTGAGAGAGAAAGAGTAAGAGAAGAAACCAAAATATAGAGAGAGAGAGGCTCCCTCTTCTCCTACCCTCCGGCCCTCGTCTCTCTCTCCACGGCACCAGCTGGCTTCCCTCGGCGGCTATTTCCAAGAGACGGAGCGGGCGGCCCAGCCCTCGTTTCCTGTTTCTCCATCACGTGTCAATTCCCCTGCTAACACGCACCCTAGCTACCGCCTAAGTTAAACCAGGTCACTCACAACCCCCGAGGACAGGGCCCCAACCGCACTAAACTGGACCACGTCAGACTTGGCCCGAGCTTAGCCAGACCGACCCAGACTACTGAGAGTAGTAGCCATTGGAGATGAATGGGGTTTGATGGGGTCAAACCAGTTCAGTGTTACAAAACAAACAGAACAGAACAGGATAAAACCAAAGAGAACAGAATAAAGTGGAAGAGAACAGAACAGAGGAAAGTAGAAGAGCACAGAACAGAATAAAGTAGAAGAGCACAGAACAGAATAAAGTGGAAGAGCACAGAACAGAGTAAAGTAGAAGAGCACAGAACAGAATAAAGTAGAAGAGCACAGAACAGAGTAAAGTAGAAGAGCACAGAACAGAGTAAAGTGGAAGACCCCAGAACAGAATAAAGTAGAAGAGCACAGAACAGAGTAAAGTAGAAGAGCACAGACGTAAATGGACTCACTAGCGGCCTTGATGAAGCTCCTCTGGTACTGGTAGGTCATGAGGGGAGCCGGCAGCACTCTGAGGAGACACAGACAGGGCCGCCGTTATCTCATCATTCCCCTGGTCCCGCTTTCTTTCCGCTCAGGGCAGCCTGGCTGGCGGAGCGGGGAGGGCTGTCCCGTTCCCCCCCTGGGAGAGGGCTTCGTGAGCTGGCCGTCGTTCCAGCCTGGACGAGCCCCCCTGTCCTCCGCCGTCCTTTCCATGTCCCGCTATTTGTGTCACAATCTCCCTCTTGTCTCCCTCTCCATTCCCATGGCCCCGGATTCCGTTGGGTTTCGCTGTCTCACAGTGGGGCGCCAGTTTAACATCAGCACCCAGATACCACTAATGGATCCATGTGGTTTCCAGTGTGTGGGTGTTCCTGTGTGTGTGTGTGTTCCTGTGTGTTTGTGTTCCTGTGTGTGTGTGTGTGTGTCTGCAAGTTTAAATCTCTGTACTAGGCCGGATCATTCAGGTGGGTGAGCACAGCCAGACATCGCCATTCTTCCTTTCTTCTCGCTCCACTTAACCCCAAGGCCCGGACACAACATCCCTCCTCCGCCCCTCCGCCCCTCCACTCCTCCGGCTCTCCATCCCTCCATTCCTCCCTCGCTTCCGCCCTCCCCGGCCCTCTCCCAGTGGTAGGTTGCAGACAGTTGGCCTCTCCAACCGAAGCCTTTCAAAACTAGACATTTCCCTTTGAACACTGCAGTGTGACAGGCTAGCATAGGACAAGGTAATGATTACTCTGAACATGGCCGACAAAGCTACGGGCCACTGTGAGGAAGATGACATGAGCTAGAAGCCTGGAAACACTGCTACCTCAGAAAACCACAGCCGAGCTCGACTTGGGAGTGCGCCGAGGTTTAGGGCCAAGGGTACTGCACGTCAAACTGTGTCCCAATGATGTGATTTATTTGAAAAGCATATTGTACAGGTGGAGATGGTGTCATCTCTTCATATCTTATATCTTACAATTATTACAGTGTGGAGGAGTTATAGACCTCTGTTGTCTGGGCTGTAACCTGAGGTAGCTAGTGTCGATTGTGAAGTTATACCTGTTAGGGTATGGAGGTGTTTTTTAGAACCCTGGGGTAGCTAGTGTCCATTAGGCAGCTAAACCTGTTAGGGTATGGAGGTGTTCTTTATAACCCTGAGGTAGCTAGTGTCCATTAGACAGCTAAACCTGTTAGGGTATGGAGGTGTTCTTTATAACCCTGAGGTAGCTAGCGTCCATTGAGCAGCTATACCTGTCAGGGTATGGGTGGTGTTATTTGTAACGCTGGGGTAGCTAGCATCCCTTGGGCAGCTATACCTGAGGTAGTACTTGATGGCACTAGTGATGGTCTTGATCTCCCACTCGGAGCTGTCCAGCTCCACGTCAGCGCAGGTCTTAGGGTCTGGAGGAGGGAGAACAAAATGGAGGAAGTGTCATTATCATTTCATCAGAGCCCCTCCCTCCCCCTTCCGGCTTTCTGTCAGGATCAGCCGGATGGGAAGTTGGGAAAGGTATTATTGGACGTTGCTGTCGTCTAAGGTGGATGGTGGAGGGGAGGGTGAGACCTTGTGTCATTGTAGGATTGGCGTTGGATTTTAGAAAACATCAACAAAAGAAATATTCTTTCCAGTGTGTTAGATGAATTGTATTGTAGCTTTTGTACATATTTTCCATGTCTTTCTTATGTATGAGCAGTGGCCATTGCAAACCCCACCACGCCTTGGTAACACACCAAACTATGAACGATGACGAGCCTAGGAGGCCATACAAAATGGCGTGTCCTGTCATGTCTCACCCATTGCCAGGCCCAGTAGTTTCTGTACCCTGGAGTTGACCCCGACGATCCGGTACAGGCCTTGCTCATTGATGCCTGGGGGGGGGAGGGGGGTTAGGGGTGAGACGGGACGAGACAGGTAAAGGTGAGGGACAACAGAGTGATCTTCGACTAAACGTGACTAAGTCCTTCCGATGTGAGCCGTGTCCACCACGGCTGTTGGGGCTGTGCTAGAGAAGCTAAAGTGTGGACGTCCGACACAAGTCGAGTTCCGTCCCCCTTTTGAAATGTCACATGGAGGCTACAGAGAGTACACCCCGAGTGTATTAACAAAGGCTGTTCACAGTAGACAGTCTAACACGTGCATTTAACCAAGAATGGAGCAAGGAGAAGGAATACTGTACCTCTAGTCTCTACAGCATAGATAAACTTCTTGACCACGTTGAAGCCTACGACATCCAGCTGGGCCACTGAAGGCGAGGGAGGAAGGGAGAGAGAGGGAGCGAGAGAGAGAGAGAGAGAGAGAGGGAGACGGTGAGAGAAAGAGAGAGAGAGAGAGAGAGAGAGAGAGAGAGAGAGAGAGAGAGAGAGAGAGAGAGAGAGAGAGAGAGAGAGAGAGAGAGAGGTGGTACGAGAGGACGGGGCGAGTAAGGACGGAAGCAAGAAAAAAAGGGGACAGGAGAAATAATGGAGAGGATTGACGGAGGGCAAGAGCAAACACAGAACGAGAGAGACAGAGGGCAGCAGTGATGAAAAGCAATAAAAAAAAGAGAGACACCAGCGAGAGAATTTGAGTCAATTAGTTCTTGGACATGAGAGTATTTATTGGAAGCGACTGTGTGGAGATAATGAGAGTGGACCGCCACGCTGGACTCACGGCCTTCAGTCTGGCTGTCTCTGTTCAAGTTGTACACCTGGGGGGAGAACAGACAAAGTCACTGGAACGCAACGCCTACGTGCACACAGGCCCGTGTCCCCACTGTTCAGTTTCAACCCTGCTTTCAGGCCACTCACATAACTGTTAGGATACTGCATGCAAATATGGGCCCAGTGTACACCCACCCCCATGCTAACACACACACACACACAAATAATGTGCAGGTAACCGTGGCAACCTAACCTACCGGTTCTCTCCCATCCATGGCCTCCATCCATAGTCTGCGGTCCTCCTCGGACAAGGCCTGCATGGTTATCACGCCCGACCTAAACACACACACACACACACACACACACACACACACACACACACACACACACACACACACACACACACACACACACGACTGTTAGGTGCTCCTGCCAGCATAGCACCTCTCTCAGCTCAGCAGTGACGCTTCAAGACGAAGACCGACCGCCGCGTTTTCAACCTCCCAGCACAAGTATGCATAAACTATTATCTGTGGAATCCATGGCTGTTGTAAACACTCAGGGTTACATAACCGGCAGCCAGCGCGTCAGCGACTCTGCCCGTGTATAAAGCAGACAGGAAAATCTGGGAGGGTGTTTTCCAGCCTCCAGCCCAGTGTTTGATTGGAACCATACCCATTAAATCAATCTGCTCCCAGCGGCCCTAAGCCCCTCAACCACCACCACCTCTGCCCCCCACCCCCACCCCCACCTCCCTCACACACAAACACAAACATCAATCTTTGGCTGTTGGCTAGTGGATCTAATCAGGCATGCTCTCATCACAAGCGGCCCCTACTGTATTTCAACTGGACATCATGGCGGCAAGCTCACCTTCAACTGTCAGCGCTCGGCCCTCCCCTAAGCCTCCCTCACCACACGCCCACGAGGGCAAGTGCTGACGCACGAGACGAGCACGCTTCACATAAGCAAACGCACAAGCACAGGCGTGCATTACACATATATTCACAAATTTGACATCTGGAAGAATGTATGTTTAATTCATGGAGTTATTCCACTGGTGTATGCAAGCAAGGGAAAAAAACGCGACCCGCTACTGAGGTTTTGCCTGATCATTGACAACTGCACACATGAACAAACACACACACACACACACACACTCACTCACTCACTCACTCACTCACTCACTCACTCACACTCTACAACGTCAGTTCTCCCACCTACACACATAGACACAAATTACGTATTCGTGGTGTCTTAGCGTCCAGCATGTTGATGCTACCGTTTATATTTTATATTATTATACCAATTCACAAAAAGGCCCTGAGAAAGTACAGAGAAAAAGACACACACACATTAACACACACAATAATACACACACCCATACACACACACACACCCACACATACACACAAACACACACTAACCCACATACAAAGATGCAAACAATCCCACAATGACAAAGACACAAACACGCACAACCACACACACATTAACACACACAACAATCGCTATGGCCAGGAACAAACCACATGAATAAATGAGTACAGTTGAGTGATGGGATGAGGTGAGTGTGAGCGTGAGCGTGAGTGTTTGTGTTTGTGTTTGTGTGAGTGTGTGCGTGTGTGTGTCTGTGTGTGCCTTTGCTTCTGTGTGTGTTCAAAGTATGAAAGCAAGTTTCTATCCCCATCTCATTGAACAGAGGACTCTAACACGATTTGGAGAACGGGGAATGATTCCTCCTCTCTATACCAACACTTAGAAAATCAGATTTGAAAGGTAAGTAGGGCCGTAGACACTGCTGACACATGTCTGTCTGTCTGTCTGTCTGTCTGTCTGTCTGTCTGTCTGTCTGTCTGTCTGTCTGTCTGTCTGTCTGTCTGTCTGTCTGTCTGTCTGTCTGTCTGTCTGTCTGTCTGTCTGTCTGTCTGTCTGTCTGTCTGTCTGTCTGTCTGTCTGTCTGTCTCTCTCTTTCTCTCTAAGACACAAACTTCATTTCACTTCATATGCCTGAGTGTGTCTACCTGTGGCCACACTGTAAATCTTGGAAGGCCGTGTCTGCCTCTGCTGGCAACCATTAGAACCCAGCAGTGCCCTTCCTTTCCAGCCCTCCTCTTCATCCTCCTCTTTGTCTAATTGCTAATGTGACATTAAAGAGGCTGGCCGGCGGGCTGGCAGTGTGCAGGGATAAAACATTAGGGCACTCTTGGACTGTGTAGCCTGGGAATCAACATCAACATCCCATTGAGAATTCAGCCTCATTGGAGTCCCAGCCAAGCCCAAAAGCACCACCTCATGGTTACAACTGGTAACTACCGGCTTCGACTACAAATTGTATAATCCTATTTTCTGGAGAAACAACTTATGTTATATATATATGTATGTATATATGTATATATGTATATGTATGTATAGATATATACACACACACATATATGTATATATACAGTACTGCGCAAAAGTTTTAATCAGATGTGAAAAAATGCTGGCAAAAATTTAAAGGTAAAGAGTGGTCACAGCAAATATTGATTCGATTTTGATTGTTCATTTATTCATTCACTTTGCCTTTAGTTAATTGATAAAAACAAACTATTTACACTTCTATTTTTGAAAGCATTCTTACTTTACACACCTGCCTAAAACGTTTGCAGAGTACTGTCCATACATTATAAAGTGGGTAGACAAAATAAATAAGTAAATAATGCTAGCTAATAAAAGATGAACAGGTGACAAAGCGGGTATTCTAACCCCAATCATTAAGCACTTAAGTGAATTCATTCATTGATTGCTGAGGGGACAAAGAGAGGGTGTTAGGGGGACGGTGTCAACGCGGTGGGTTTTGTGACGAGGCCTACCTGTCCACTGCCTCCACGTCGAAACAGAACCTCTTCTCGATGGAGTCGGTCTTCCGGCGCGTGCAGGACTTCAGGGTGAAGCTGTCCTCCTCTCCCTGGGACAGGGGGAGGGCACGGGTCACCAGGGCATTCCCAGCGGTTTGTGGAAGGTCAACAAAGCGGACGTAGGCACGCCGACACTGTTTATGTTTTTTGTTTTTTTTAAGATCCTCTCGTCTAACACGACGAGACTTCACGAAATGGGGGGAAAACAACGTAAGTCGAAGATGCTGACGTGTGAGAAGGAGTGTGTGGAGAGCGTCCCGGCCGGACGGCCTGGCAGAAGGCCTGCTCTCTGGGCCACCACTGACACCACATGGCACGCTAGCAGGCCAAGATAACACAGGCTGCTTGTTCGACCAGGGCGCCTGTGTGTGTGTGTGTGTGTGTGTGTGTGTGTGTGTGTGTGTGTGTGGGCTTGCTTGTGCATTGGCATTCATTTGCTTGAGCCTGCGTGTTTGCAAGGTTTTGACGCTCGAGTTTTGGTGAGAGACACCATGGGTCTATCCTATTTATTTAGCCTGCGTGTTGCGTCCACCTGTGCATTTATGAAGAGGAGGTTGCTATAGGACCCCAGCACATTGGCCATGTCAATCGGAAACATTTTCTCTCTCTCTCTCTCTCTCCGTCTCTGTCCACCCACTCACCACTTTGCCACCAGACTTCTGGTCGAACAGGACCATGGTGACCCGCTTGGGCTCGCGGTGGTAGGTGCAGTAGTACTTGACCCAGGTTGACACAAACGAACCTATGAGAGAAAGAATAACAGAAAACGAGAGAGAGAGAGAGAGAGAGAGAGAGAGAGAGAGAGAGAGAGAGAGAGAGAGAGAGAGAGAGAGAGAGAGAGAGAGAGAGAGAGTGAGAGAGAGAGAGAGAGAGAGAGAGGAAAAAGAAAAGTGAGCAATAGAGGGTGGGCGGAAGAAGGAGAGAACGAGAGCGAGAAAAAAAAGAGAGAGAGATAAAGTCACCTGTGACTAAGTAAACAGGATACTGGTTGCCATGGCAAAAACACATGCTTAGTGACCCCCCCAAGAGATCAGAACGTGACTTCCTATTTGGATTGTTCATCACTGGCAGTCTGTTAGTCTGTGTCGCTTAGTGGGCACCCTACCCACATCAGCCCTGATGACAAAACATTATGTACCTTCAATTCTGTATATGTAGCACACGCACACACACACACACACATGCACGCACACGTACGTTTCTCCTGGACATAGAGGTAGCCCTCCATGGTGTGCTGGCTGATACTCTTGTGTTCGTGGGGGTTCTCCTTCATCTTCCTCATCAGACCCTCCACCTCGGAGCGAGTGCTCTCAAAGCGGTTCCTCGTCTAGAACACGAGAGAGGCCCAGAGAGAGAGAGAGACGAGAGGGAGATCTTATATACTTGCCTTGCTTAATGTTTTCAAATCTACAATCGAATTTAGACCAAGTTTCGCTTCAGCAGCATGTGTACCTCTCATGCTAATTAGGAACATTCTGACTTGAGACAGAGAGAAGGAGAGAGAGAGAGCGAGAGAGAGAGAGAGAGATAGTGTGATACTGGGCATAGCATAAAGCTCTACGACAGTTTCGTCTGTGTGAGAACGTGGGTTCATCTCTCGGTCAATCAGAAGCCAGGGGCTCTGGTGAAGGGGGTGGGGGGACACCTCACATTCTGTATGCTGATGGTGAGGTCCGTCTTGAAGTGGTTGAAGTCTTTGGCCAGCTCGTAGCCATGGTGATAGTAGGTGAACAGGCCTTGAAGGAACGCCAGCAGCTGGACGGACGGACGAGAGAGAAGAAGAGGGGAAAAGAAAATACAGGGTTAGCAAACGCACGCCATGCACAAATAGCAAATCAATTTGACTCTAAGGTGTGTCAGAAAAAAAAAGGGAGGGTCAAAAAACATTGTTAATCCAACAGTACGGGACTGACTGAACTGTGCGTTGAATGAGCGCAGGGGCTTCCTTTTCACAGAATGAAGGTAGGACTCAATAGTTTGGAGAGCCGGAGAAAAACGGGGACAATAAGGGAGGGGTGGGGGGTTGGGGGGGGGGGGGTTATTCTCACCGGCTCGACAAACTCAAACATCTTTCTCTCCTGGACCTCCTGGACCTTAAAGACATACTCCAGGGAGACCTCGTAGAAATGCTGCCTCACGTGGTCCACCTGGCTGTCCGCCTGCGGGTTCACACACGCACACGCACACACACACACACACACACACAAAGAGACAAACAATACACACAAAGCAGAGTCAAGGAAACAGAATTTGTCGACTGACTCGTGAAACTTGTCCTAAAATGGCGAGGAGGAGGAGGAGGAGGAGGTAGCAACTCGTCCTTACTTCATGCAGATGGGACTCTTTCTTCTTGGCCGAGAGGCTCAGGTGCTTCTCGAGAACGGCGCAATACTTCTCCGTCTCCTTGTCGTACTTCTTCTTGGCTTCCTGTAGCCAAAGGGTCATAAACACATCTTCAGGGAGGAAGAACACATGGACAACCTTTCAAGAGCATTATTGTAATAAATGGTCAGAGAACGCCACCAGAGGCCGGGATGCACAGTATAATTCATACATGCATTCCTTTGCTCTATTTTAACTTAAGTCGCGTGAGAGTAGACAACAGCATTTCCACAGCAATACCAATGTGTTGGACCGCTTCCCCCATCTGACTTAAGTGGGGATACTGTTGGGGCCAGCTGCTGGTGAAACAATGGAGGTCTTTATAGGGCAACAAAATGATGTTCCCTCAAAGCTGAGGTCATCCAGGAAGTCAGACACACAGACTGATAGACACAGACAGACGGACTGACAGGTAGACAGACATACAGACACACACAGACAGGTAGACAGATATACAGACACACACACACACAGACAGGTAGACAGACAGGTAGACACACACACACACACACACACACACACACACACACACACACAGGTAGACAGGCATACAGGCATACAGACAGACAGACAGACAGACAGACAGACAGACAGACAGACAGACAGACAGACAGACAGACAGACAGACAGACAGACAGACAGACAGACTCACTAACTAACTGACTGACTGACAGAGAGACAGAAAGAGACAGACCCACTGACCGACTGACTGACTGACGGAGACACATACAGACAGACAGACAGACAGGTCTGTTTCTCTCAACGCAGCAGAAACTGGGGCACGCAAAGGAATTTCGGGCCAGAGGGAGAGACAGGAGCATAAATGAGGGTGGGTCACCCAGGGGTGCACACCTGCCCCTGCCTCAGGACGTCATCCCAGTTCCCCCAGCCTTCCCAGGACCAGTCACATGGTCCCAGCCTCTCACACACAGCCAGCTGCCACAGGAAGTAGGGTTCTCCAAAACGCTCGGGACCAGAACAGCTGTGGAACTCATAACCCAAGAAAACAAGGCCATTCAGTGCGCTGCTCACGGTGTTGTGGGCTAGCCAAGCACGCCCACAAATCACTATCGCCCTCCTTCTTTGACTCGTAAAATTTGAACCAAGCAAGAAAAGAAAAAAAAACGGTTTAAAATCTTTCAAAAACGTGGTTTATATTTACTAAAAACGACTAATACGAGAATATTTGGGAGCACGTTATGTGTCTTTGCATGCAGCAGCTTCTAAATGAACATATCTGGTGTAGTATTTTGTACTTGTAGTAAAGTTTCACATTGGTCGGCTCCAGTTCGATGAACTGTTGGACGAGCTGCGAGTTTGAAGGCATATTCCTCTTGTCCAGCAGATGGCAGCGCCGTAACACAAACGGTCTGGCCGCTCCCGTCCGCCCTGCAGTTCTGACCAGCACAACTCGCTCGTACATAGAAAGCCCCCCCTGGAAACCTCCCGCCCACACCACTAGGCCAGCCTCTCGCTTACACCGAGTACAGCGCAGCTTACGGCCGCCAGGTTCCGCGATCCGACCCGCATGGGAGTCAAAACACGGTCGTACGCATTCTGGAACAACGCCAGACAAGACATACATACCTGCCGATCGTTGGAGGCTAAACAGGGATTACTGGCGGCTAGGAACCCGACCTGCACTAGAGCTTAATAATACAGATCCTAATCCCACAGGCCTGGTGGCAACACAGACACATATTAGGACCATGCCGAGCCACGCCGCAGGTCAACCTTTTTTGGGGATGTGTCGGGGCCGCTCGGACCCGCCGTTTTGCGATCAGGCGACGAGGGGAGAAGAGAAGGCGGAGAGGTCACCAGGGGGTCAGGTTTTCCCGCCCGGGGGGCCACGTGTTTACCTTGGCGGCGCTGATCTGCTCCTTCCGGAACCTCTCCAGGGGCGTGATCAGAACGTCGCTGGCGTTCTCGATCTGAGGAGAGACACACGGCAGCTTCATCATTTCCATGTGTGTGTGTGTGTGTGTGTGTGTGTGTGTGTGTGTGTGTGTGTGTGTGTGTGTGTGTGTGTGTGTGTATGTGTGTGGGTGCTGGGATGATAATAGAAGACATCACCTCATTAGGCTTCTATTCAAACGGTGGATGGACATCCAGGAAAAGGAGTTCCCCTCGTGCAAGCTAACCCTTAAGTGGAGCTCTGTGTGTTTTACGGTGTGCGGTGTGTGTGTGTGTGTGTGTGTGTGTGTGTGTGTGTGTGCGTGTGTGAGAGAATGGGTGGGAACCCACCATCCGCGTCCTCTCGTCCTCCAGGTTCTGCAGGACTCCCGCAAACTCCTGCAGTGACTTGGCTGCAGACGGACAGGCATTGCCAAAAGACAGACGAACGTAGAAACAGACACACAGACAGAGAAACAGGGACAATAACAACAACGTGAGAAGAGGGTGAGAAATCAATCAATCGATCAACAGAAACGCTTAATGGGATTACTTCAAAATAAGAGTTGAAAATCATATCTTTAATTATGGGCCAGAACAGAGAATGAAACAGGAAAAACAGGAGTTTAGAGGCTACGGTTGTTCCAATGGCCCGGTTAGCATGCTACTACTTGTTTCCCTGGCGGTGTTGCAAGCCAAGCATGACAACATGGGTGCAGATCAGATGAGTTTCCACCTCAAAAGCCTTAATTCCAGTCCGAAACCGTCCTGCCTCGAACCGCGCATTGCACACACAAGCACAATAATTCTCACAGGCACACACACACACACACACACACACACCCAAAGTGCTTACCAAAGTCAGACCTCAATGTGTGATGCTTCCTAAAAACACATCACCTATTGTTGTGGCCCTGGCTGTCTACAGTACGACTACCTGCAAGAAATGCCCCCGGTGTGAGAAACGACACAAGACGTGCTCGATTCTTGAGCGGGCACGTGCCAGCTGAGCGGGTCGGGAGGTCAGGTGCCGCCCTAAGCCTGTTTAGGACAGCAGGGAGGCCGGGAAGCTGTGGTGGGGGGGTGGGGTGGGGGGGTTGAGAGGGGAACAGAGTAGCAGCATGTGCAGACAGAGACACCCCCACAAACTCCTGCCAGCGCTGGGCGTCAAGAGAACCAAAGGAATGAAGGCCCTACAGGGCTGCGGTTCAGAGCAGTCTGAAAGGGGGCCTCGGCCTGCTATTGGCTCGGCCCAACAGGAGCATTCTGAAGTGCATGTTCGGGGCAGACGTCGCTGCCTTGGATGTGACTTCGTCTCACAGTGGTGAGAAAGGTTGGAGGTGACTTCGTTTCACAGTGGTTGAGAAAGGTTGGAGGTGACTTCGTCTCACAGTGGTGAGAAAGGTTGGAGGTGACTTCGTTTCACAGTGGTTGAGAAAGGTTGGAGGTGACTTCGTCTCACAGTGGTGAGAAAGGTTGGAGGTGACTTCGTTTCACAGTGGTTGAGAAAGGTTGGAGGTG
Organism: Aplochiton taeniatus; assembly: GCA_017639675.1. Lineage (NCBI taxonomy): Eukaryota > Metazoa > Chordata > Actinopteri > Galaxiiformes > Galaxiidae > Aplochiton > Aplochiton taeniatus. The sequence goes on from CM030177.1 coordinate 14,389,324, forward strand.
ACTTCGTTTCACAGTGGTTGAGAAAGGTTGGATGTGTGCTGCTGAGCCACAGCCGTGAAAGGTCTCCCCGAGGGCAGGCACACCGTAGAGGGGTTGGTCATGCAGGTGTGGGTGGACGGGGCTTCGTTCAGTGGAGCGCCATTTGGAGGGGGGGGGGGTGGAGGGGGGGGGGGGGGGGGGGGGGGGGCTGGCGGGGACAACGCGTCCCCAGAGGGCGGACTCACCGATGCATATCTCGTCGTCCGTCTCGGCGTCCCCAATGCACTGGAACTTGAACTCGTTGAGGGACTCGGCAAACTTCCTCTTGGCCATGGACAGATCTGTGATGGGGGGGCACACAGAGGACAAGGGGGGGGTCAGCTATTTCAGTCTTTATACAGGTGAGGAAAAAACAATAGAAACTGTATGGCAGATGGACTTTTGTCAAACAGAGAGCTGGGACCAGCACTGGTAGACAGCTACTCAGCTAGGAGAGATCCCTTGACCTGCCACCAGGGAGGTATAAGACAGAGTAGATGTGAGCGGGAACAGAGAAGGAGAGACAGAGCGAGACAGAGGAAAGAATAGAACGTAAATACCACCAGAAGAACTCCATGCAGACCCGCTGTGTGGAAAGAATTGCTGCTGCTGCTCGCCAGTCAGACAAAGGACACACAGGCCTATAAGCCATTAGCCCTTAAACACCAGGCCCTAGCCTCAACACCACACAGAGAACAACCAACAACAACCCGCCAACCCTGCATGCGTGTGCTACATATACAGAATTGAAGGTACATAATGTTTTGTCCTCAGGGCTGATGTGGGTAGGGTGCCCACTAAGCGACACAGACTAACAGACTGCCAGTGATGAACAATCCAAATAGGAAGTCACGTTCTGATCTCTTGGGGGGGTCACTAAGCATGTGTTTTTGCCATGGCAACCCGTATCCTGTTTACTTAGTCACAGGTGACTTTATCTCTCTCTCTTTTTTTTCTCGCTCTCGTTCTCTCCTTCTTCCGCCCACCCTCTATTGCTCACTTTTCTTTTTCCTCTCTCTCTCTCTCTCTCTCTCTCTCTCTCTCTCTCTCTCTCTCTCTCTCTCTCTCTCTCTCTCTCTCTCTCTTTCTCTCTCTTTCTCTCTCTCTCTCTCTCGTTTTCTGTTATTCTTTCTCTCATAGGTTCGTTTGTGTCAACCTGGGTCAAGTACTACTGCACCTACCACCGCGAGCCCAAGCGGGTCACCATGGTCCTGTTCGACCAGAAGTCTGGTGGCAAAGTGGTGAGTGGGTGGACAGAGACGGAGAGAGAGAGAGAGAACATTTTTCCTTTCTCTCTCTCTCTCTCTCTCTCTCTCTCTCTCTCTCTCTCTCTCTCTCTCTCTCTCACCACACCGGGAAAGCTAGACCTCTTCTAAAGTGTTAAACTAGGTAATTCACAGCAGCTTGTGCTTCCAATAGTCACCCAAACCGCAGTACCCAGAATTCTCTTCCTGACAAGATAACTGGCATGTTAAACTACAGATTATGATCTATTTGGCCTACGTTTAATCAGCCATACTGTGAGCTGTGAAGTGAAGCCGTTATAACTGAGTGAGTGTGTGTGTGTGTGTGTGCGTGTATGTGTGTGTGTGTGTGTGTGTGTGTGTGTGTGTGTGTGTGTGCGTGCGTGCGTGTATACATACAGTATGTGCATGTGTGTGGTCTCCTAGGTCAAAGAGACAGACAGGGAGCTTTGAGAAGCGCTGTCGTAAACTTTGCAACTGCGTGCGTGTGTGTGTGTGTGTGCGCGCGCGCATTTCAGTGCGTGCCTGCTTTATGAAATGCCTGATGTTTGCTGTCACAGAGGAGGACAGCGAGTGAGTGTGGGAAAGGTCTGCCTTTTCCATGGCGGCCCCATTCGGGCTGTCATATCTGACAGTACAAAGACTTCACCCGCCTGCTGTCATCACCTTTGGGCCTCTCCAGGCAGCACACCCCTGCCTTCTCCACGCACTCACATTATGTAAGGGCAACCAACAGGACGGGATGTTACCGTGTACACAACACCAGCCGTTCTTTCCAGCACTCCCCTGTGGTCCCCACTCACTCACATTATGTAAGGGCACCAAACTGGATAGGATGTTACAGCGTACATCTACACTAACGCTCACAACGCTTTTGGATGGTCAAATGAGTAGAAAGGAGTACGACGTGTTTCTGCATCCTGTTAGGGGTCATAATCCCGCGTGGCAGTGTGGCGCTGGCCTGACTGACTGACTGACTGAATCTCACTGACTGACTGACTGACTGACTGACATGCTGGCAAGACGACTCCCCATGAGGTCGTAGAGACAACCTATTTATTCTGGCTTGTATGTACTATTGGCACCAGAAACTCTGTCTCTCTCACACACTCACACACATGCACATTCACATACACACAAACAAACACGCAAGCATACTTTCTCACTCATATACAAAACACAACACACACACACACACACTCACATTTAAACAACCATTCCCATGGCAGACAATACCCCACTATCCAGAGAGAACTACTGGACTCGACAATGTTTTCCAAATCAAAAGCACATTATTGGCACTCAGGTCATGTTCCAATCCAGCCCCACTGCCAGAGTAGGAGTCCAAAATGAGTGGGTCTGAATATGAATACATAGTTCTGTTGTGCCGGAGCACCATCGAGACTCCTGAAATATTTTGAATATGCAAATATTCGATTTGTGTAATTCCTATGGGAAAACACGGCATGAATTATTGTTTTCAGCAAGTAAAACACCAGCATGGCCAACGATGTTCAGTGTCTGTGTGTGTGTGTGTGTGTGTGTGTGTGTGTGTGTGTGTGTGTCCACAGAGGAAGGATATCAGGAGATATCTAAAAATAGGTGACCCCATTGACACCTGCCACTCTGGGGTCTTCATCCTCCCCTGCTCTCTCCTGCTGTCTCCCTCTCTCCCCCTCTCTCTCCCTCTCTCCCCCTCTCTCTCTCACTTTCCCTCTCTCCCTCTCTCCCTCCCTCCCACCCTTGCACTCTCGTGAAAAAATTCCCACCATTCTTCTCTCCTCCGCCATCCACCACTTCCTTAGCTGGCAGAGCTAAACAATGACCTCCAACATGTACACAAACACGCACACAGAAGCACAAGTACCCCTGCCCCCCCTCCCCCCCACACACACACAAACACACACGCATCCATGCAAACACGCAACACACATGTGCTGCATTCAATTATCTGTGTACAGAGAACGGGGGTGCATGACGCGCCGTGAAGATGATGCAAATGGGTGACAAAGTAAGCGACGTCCTCTTCAGGCAACCAGGCCCCTGTTTGTGTCTGCAGCTTCACCACACGTTTAGCCAGACAATTCGCTGGCCCAGACCGACTTGACAGCGCCCTCTGTGATGGGGAACGGCAGCCTACGTCCCACGCACCAGACGGAGAGAGAGAGGGAGCGAGAGAGAGAGAGAGAGAGAGAGAGAGAGAGAGAGAGAGAGAGTGGAAACATGGAATGTTTAAGAATGCGCGAACCCCCCCCTCCCACACACACACACACACACACACACACATACATACACACACCCTCTCTGTCGTCAGAAAAAGGCCTTGCGGGGCGATATCAACAGGATATCCAGCAGTAGCCAGAAGTCCACAATAGCTTTGTTTCTACAGTACATGCATGTGAATAAAAACCCTATTCATCAAGAGAGACAGGCAGGCAGG